>CM044010.1:38364509-38842681 GCA_024085815.1 Flaveria linearis | reverse complement strand
TTGTTGGTATATATAGTATAATATATATATATATATGTATATATATATATTATGTATATACATATATATATATATGTATATATATATATATACACTATATATAATATATATGTATATATATATATGTATATATATATTGTATATTATATATGTATATATATGATATATTATGTACATATATGTATATATATATGTGCGTATATATGTTATATATATATATGTGCGTATATATATGTATATATATATATATATATATATATATATATATATATATATATATATATATATATATATATATATATATATCTATAAAGAGATATCATTTAGTCTTTTAGATTGATACATCATCTAAATGGTTTTAAAATTTGCAACTTGATTAGATAACAAGCACATTATTCCAAAATATTATATTTATTTAGGTGATACAACAAAAAGTTATTATTATTCAAATAAGTGGTGAATAGCATATGTTTATACACAAATTGTTTTTGTTGAAACCAACACTAAACGTCCAATTGATGGCAAAACCAATAATGAGAGCAATAGTTCACGTTTATGTTTAGGACTACGTTATATGTTTGTTTTAATTATAATTCACATCAAGCCTACAAGTTACTATGTTTACTCCCCTTTACAAATGGTTTTTTGTCGGCAACCAAGTAATTCTCATCCAAGTTTTTTTTTGTTGTTGTGCGATATAAGTTGTAATTGCTCCACCACAATGCATAAAGATGGGACCTCAAATGAATTTGAATACATTTTGTGAATGAATAACTTTTATATCTAAGTTATTATAGCTATTAATGAGATATTTATTTATGGCTCAATTTGTTAATCTTTCATGAATCAATATTCCCAATATGAGGGAGAGATTTAAGCAATTGAAAAGTGAAATAAGTTTGAATGAATTGTCTCTGTATCATCTTGATATTCAAACTAATAGTAAACGATTCGATTTAAAATAAAAAAGTTTTCTAAAAAATATAGCAAATTATTAATAATATGGTCAAGTCGAGGTAAAAGTAAAATGATCCATTGAAAAGAGATTAGACATGATGGTTCTCGAAGAACCTCAAATGCATGAAAATAAAGAAATCTCAATAAATATATGATTTCTATATACATGGAATTGAAATAAAATCGACGTCGATAATACTTTATATGTAGCGTTTATAATGATGAAAAAGACGAGGATCAAGAACTAAAATTTACCTTTGAATAGAAATGTATAACGATTGGTTAAATGAACATACACAAATAAGGCGAAGTTGAATTCTCCAATATGTTAGTTATAAACGAGGTTTTTTGTGCGAATGAATAATGTGAAATAATAAAGATGCAAAGAAAAATTAATGGTACAAGGATTTTCGCAAATACCTATAATATGAGGAGACACATTCTTTTGTTGTCGATGTAATAACATACCAGCACCTCATCAGTCTGGTAGTACGAAGAGAGAATTGATATGCGTAGTACGAATGTTGTGATTCACTCGATACTAAAACTTACATGAAACTTTATGCATGATTTAAACTGTTATAATCATGTAGAGTGAGTTCTCAAGAACATTATCTTTGTTATATACATATTCGGATCCGAATGTATTATGTTTATTGTATATGTTATTGCATTGAATATAACCTGAAATTCTCTTAAGTTTTCAAAAGTAGTTGAATGTTTAAAAGGTAATTGAAAACATCTTAAACATGTAAATCTTGTGTACTAATAAACACCAACAAATGAAATTATACATGTTGATGATGGTATTTTAATAAATTCATATACAAAAATGATGCAATATTTAGTTTGGAAATTTATTTGATGAATCCTTTACATATGTTACATATATCATGTGTTAAAGGTAAAAAAGTTTATATGTTAAAATTCTTGATTATTTTTATGTACATAAGTAATTAGTCAATACCAAATGAAATTTGTGAATGATCATAAATACCGAAAGCATTGAAATCAAAATTTCAAGTAATATATTATGTAAGTGAATATGGATTATGTTGGACCCTGAAAGGATCATACATGCCAATTTAAGTGGTGGATGGTTGTTCTGCTGGAAATCTCCCCAAGTCCAAGAAAAAATGCGGATACAGAAGTCTGCATAAGAAGAAAAGAACAAGTGTCAGCTATCCGCATTTGTCAATGCGGAAGACCAGAACAATGCGCGACTAAGCATTTGTTCTTCCGCATGAACTAATGCGGACAGTTGATAAGATGTGCGGTCAAGCCATTTGTTTATCCGCTATGAACAAATGCTGATGACCAAACACCAATGCTGCTGATGAAGTACTCATCCGCATAGTCAATGCGGATGAACAACAGACAAATGCTGATGAGATTTAGACTAAGGGTAGTTTAGTCTTTTTGTACAAGCTGTAGTCAGCCTATAAATATAATAAAACCTCGTATATGAGGTGACTTTATGCATCTTTTGAGACTTCTGAAACATTTGTGTTTCACGAAGAATAGACAATCAGAATATACAGATTAGCTGTCTTGTTATTGTAGAATGCTAAAACACCTAACATTACTTTGTAACAGTTCATCTAATAATACAAGTATGCATTATGAGTATATTAAGTGTTCTATGGTCATTGATTGCTTGATTCCGCCACTCAATCATTGACTCAATCATCATATTCGATCCTTGTGATTCAATCAACTGAGAATATCATTCTCAACCTAGTCAATTGGTATCAGAGCTTTGGCTCTCGGTTATTACTCAGATCTGCTCAGATCTAGGTTTAACCAATATAGATCGGGTGATTGAGTTGCTGTTTAGAGGTTTCAAAAACTCTTTTCAGTAACCCACTGAATACTACTGATATACTTAACTGCTACTGTTCACCCGAAGAACACATCTTCGAACAAACATACAGTTGCACAGACACCAAGAACACAGAAACAAAGACCAAAATCTACATATTATCATCAGATTCATTGTTACGGAACTAAGTTTGACCTGTTGAATCATTTGGACTAATTAACTATAAATCCAACTTAAATCCCAATCTAAAACAAGTTGAAAAGACACTGTTTAACCATGGATTCTCTTAATTATTCTGACTTGGGCATGCTTCAAACCACCCATGCTCAACATCAAATCTGAATTTAAACAATGGAAAATCAGATTTAGGAATTATATTACAGGTGTTGATCCTGATTATTGGATCTCATATGCAAAGGCCCACACATTCCAGTGACTCTATCTACAGATCAAGCTGCACTATACAAGACTTCAAGAATCCCTATTGAAGACCTAACTCTTGATGATGATGACTACAGAAGATCAAGATTGACCTCAAAGCCTACTCCATACTTACTCAAGCACTAAAATGGATGTACTTAAAAGATTGAAAAGTACGGCACTGCAAAAGCTGTATGGGATGTCTGGCAATCATGTGTGAAGGAAGCAGTGAAGTGGTTGAAATCAACAAAGACAAGCTGGTGAATCAGTATGAAACATTTCATCACTCCAAAGGGGAGTCCATCTCTAAACAGTTGCATAGGTTTGTGCAGCTGGTAAATGATTTATAGATCATGGGGTAATACAAGTCAAAGGATCTAACAAGAAAATGTTACATAGTCTCCCTGAAAATTGGAAACAAAACGTAACCATGCTGAAGAATACTCTCGATTTTGGAAGCACCACCCTGGATATCATGATAGCGAAGATTGAAGCCTTGGAACTTGATGAAAGAAGCAGAAATTTGGGAGGACCCAGAGTAATTGAAGCATACAAGTTTCCCACAGAAACCACTCTGTGGAAAATGCCTCATTACTGAATAAAGATGATTTCATCTTCTCAAGGGATCAAGCTAAAACAACTGGATTCACTACAGCACCACCATCCAATAGACCATCAACAACTTCCGCCTCAACTTAAAAACTCAAACATCAGGATTCTCTGCAACTCCTGTTCCTGATGATTCAAAATCTGAAGAACAAAAAGCAACTACAATGCATTGTGCCAGCTTTGAAGCCTTTTGGGTGGAAGACTTGCATCTGCTCATCTGATTCAAGAAGATCTGGAAGAAATGGATCCAGATGATGTGGATGGAAATGGACTTGCAATGGCAAATGGCCATAATTGCTATGAGAGCAAGAAGTTTTTCAGAAAAGGGAAAAAGCTTAACTCAATGAAACACCAAGATTGGATACGCAAATCAAGGTGAAATGCTTCAATTGTGGTATGACTGGTCATTCTCCAGAGAATGACAATGCTCCCAGAAGAAACTATAATGCTCAAAGGCCTTCTCAGGTGCAGTCATCATCACAACCACCTTCAAGCTTTCACTCAAAAAGTCATCACACAGCTTCATCATCATCAACAACCACATCAGACTCAACCCAACTGACCAATCAAGCTTATGGAAGCAATCAGTCGTCAGCAAATGCTCTTGTTATTAGGCAGGATGGAGTATGTGATTGGAGCATGTATGCTGAGGAAGTAAAGCCTCAATTTCAAAATCATGCACTTATGGCTCACATCAACGATGGACCTACTCCATGCCTACTGAGGTAAAATCTAACCTTTGTAGTGATAAATGCATAAATGAACTTCAAGGGTATAAAGAGCATAATCATAAACTGGCTGATAAAATCAAAGAAGAAAAGGTCAAGTCAAAGATGCTCAAGAGAAATAAAAGGCTTTGAAATTAAAATTAAATCTCTCATCTCTGACATTTGAAAATTGCATGGTGAAAAGTACACTCTTGCAGCTGAGAATGAGCAACTGACTAAAAAACTAGCTCAGTCTAAAACGGATCTAAATCTTACTGAACTGAAACTGAAAAGTTCAACAATCATCAGTAAAGCTGCAAGAGATGCTTGATTCTCAAAAGGATCCTAAAGACATGTCTGGTATTCGATATATAACTCTTGTCCACAACCATACAATGATAACTATACTGTCATGCCTAATTCTGTCACACTCACCCAAGAAAATAAACCTAATACTATTGAACCTAAAACAATAGTAAAACAATATACATCCTCAAAATAAACCAAGCGCTTACATTGAAACCAATGAGGATAAAATCAAGTTAGGTCACACAGTTAAAATCAAGGAGTGTTCTGACAAGACAGTGGAGTAATCAAAACAAATAGCCCAATCAAGGCTATTGTTCCTTTTGTGAAATTCATCCCTGCAATTTCCCAAGAAAAAAATAAAAACCAAGAGGGTGAATCTACCTACTGAAAGTAGATCTGATGATGAGATAAACTCTCCTAAAAATTCAAGCAAATCAGACACTGATTCACCATCAGTCAAGAGAAAGTCTATCGGGCCACCAAACTAAAACAAACTCAGACCCTCAAACTTCAAACTCAAAGCAAGGAGTTGGCTTTGATATTTTCAACAAAGAGCATGTGAACCAATTTGAAAAGGAAATTCAGAAAAGACAAAGAAAGAATAACCGACCTTAGAAAAACAGGACGTAGTACGTAGTGAAACTATCTACCAACAAGGTTGATCAGAAAGTCTCATCAAAACAAAAGTAATGAATCTAATTCCAATCTGCCAAAACTACAAAATCCGCAACACCAAGATCAGTAGCTAGAAACAAACACATGTACTGTGAAGTGTGTGAGAGGTCTAATCATAGAACAGATAAATGGTTTATAATCAATACTGTTCAATCTGTGATATGATAAACACCACTCACCAAGAACTGTTATTTCAACAAATACTGTTCTGTCTGCAAAATGACAAAATCATAATACATCTGAGTGTTTCTTCAAGCAAAAGGGACTGAGAATACACAGAACAAACCCATCTCTCCACCCATGTCTGAGAAAACTAAGATCAATGATCGATATCATCACAGAGTTCTAAGTCTGATGAGATGATGAGAAACCCAAGAAATCAAACAAATCAAAAGAAATAAAATCAAACAGTCAACAAACTAATGATTTTTATAAGTCTAAATCAAGGGTTGATAACAAAAAACGAAAAATACATTTTTTGAAAAAGAACAGGGATCAAAGGTTTGAATACACATCGACTCTTTAGTTGAAGTGATAAAACCGTCATCAAAGTCATCATTTAAAGGAAAATATAACAGGTTACCATCATGGATAGAAATAGTAAGCCCAACACCATCATGGCTTGGGTTTCACAGTCTAATTAGTTCTTTCTGTGCTGCTGTGGGTCATTCATATAGGTCCAACAGTTTATGGTATATGGACAGTGGATGCTCCGACACATGACTGGAGTCGTCCCTCCTTCATGACTATAAGCACATTCAAGGAACTACTGTGTGCATTTGGAGGAGATTCACAAGGTGGTAGAATTACAGGTGAAGGATCTGTGACAAATGGAATGATGAGCTTTGATAGAGTGAACTACTGCGAACAGCTGAACTTCAATCTTCTCAGCGTATCTCAGATCTGTGACAGAAATATTCCACTCATTTCACTGACACTCATTGCTACATTTTGAGACCAGGATTCCAATTCCTGAAGAATGGGTTGTATTGAAAACACCGAGGAAGAATAATACTTATGTCATTAACCTCAATTCTGCATCACCACAAGAAGAAACATATCTTCTATCAAAAGCATCTTTTGATGAATCACAACTTTGACACAGACGATTGGGGCATACAAATTTCAAAAACATGAACAGACTGGTCAAGGGAAATCATGTAATTGGTTTACCTCAAAAGAATTCCACTTTTATTGACCACTGTTCAGCATGTCTTAAAGGAAAACAACACAAATCGTCTCACAAGCTAAAGTTGGTGAACACCAACAATTCTCTATTGAAACTACTTCATATGGATCTTTTTGGCCCAACTCATGTATGAGTATGGGAAAGAAACAATATTGTTTGGTGATCATAGATGACTTTTCTAGATTCACATGGGTCTTCTTCCTACTTCATAAAAATGAGGCATCTCAATTAATAAAAGATTTATCACTAAAATTGAAAATCAAATTGATCTTAAAGTCAAAACAATTAGGAGTGATAATGGGACAGAGTTCAAAAATGAATATATGAGTTCTTTTTGTACAACCAAAGGCATAGCTCATCAATTAGTGCAGCTAGAACTCCTCAGCAGAAGGAGTAGCTGAACGAAGAAATAGAACACTAATTGAAGCAGCACGTACTATTCTAGCAGATGCTAAATACAATCACCTTTGGGCAGAAGCAGTTAACACATCAAGCTTTGTACAAAATAGAACTCTGATCGTTAAAGAAAGCAACAAAACACCTTATGAACTCATTTTTAAGAAAACCATTTATTGGATTTTTTAAGTCATTTGGTTGTCGAGTCTCAATATTAAACACCCGTGACCATTTGGAAAGTTTCATCCAAGTGATGAAGGATTCTTTGTAGGTATTCTTCTGTTTCAAAGGCTTATAGAGTGTTTAATCCCAGATTAAACATTATTGATGAATCAACAAATGTTCAATTCAAAGAACATTATTTTCCCAAATCAACTAATGGTCTGATTGGTTGTTTGACATTGACTCATTTACTAAATCTTTTGACCAATTTCATATGTCTGATGCAGGAACCTACATTCAGCTGCACCTTCATCATTAGTAGAACGAAAGAGTGACTTTCAATGATTCCTCTAACTTCTACTGAGCAAATGGATGAAGAAGTTCCACTACAAGCTGATCCTGTCAGACATGGTGTTCAACAGCAAAGTGCTCCAATTGGGGATGGTCCAAGTATAATACCCTCTCCATCAAAGATGCCATCCATTGAAGCTAGAAACCAAGAAGAAGCTAGAACTCAAACTCATGTCATCCGTCCTGTTGATAATGATGAAAAGAACTTAAATGATGGAGTAATCAAATCCATGCTGACATGGAAGCAGGAACTGAAACAAATTTTGATTACTTCCATAGCTCCCTACAGTACAAGAAGATGTTGCCTCACACCATGATGAACTGAATGTCTCCAATCTTGATGTAATCATTGATGGTGACTCAATTCCAACCACAAGAATACATAAAGATCATCCGGTTGACAACATCATTAGTGAACTAGCTGAACGGGTGACTAGAAGCAAGTCAAGCATAGCTAACATCTGCTTGTTCTCATGTTTTCTGTGTCAAACAGTACCCAAGAACATCAAAGAGGCTCTTCAAGACAACAGTTGGATTGAAGCAATACAGGAAGAGTTGCTGCAATTCAAGAAACAAGAAGTATGGCAGCTGGTAGATCTTCCCGAAGGACAATACCCTATCGGCACCAGATGGCTATACAGGAATAAGACTGATGATAGGGGAATCGTCATTAGAAACAAAGCAAGACTAGTAGCACAGGGATACACACAAGAAGAAGGAATCGATTATGATGAGTATTTGCCCCTGTAGCCAGACTAGAAGCCATAAGAATCTTTCTTGCATATTCAGCATCAATGAACTTCACTGTTTATCAAATGGATGTGAAATGTGCTTTTCTGTATGGAAAGATTGCTGAAGAGGTCTACGTGAGTCAACCACCTGGATTTGAAGACCCAGATTTTCCTCACAGAGTTTACAAGCTAGACAAAGCCTTGTATGGTCTTCATCAAGCACCAAGAAAGTGGTATGAGACTCTTCATCATTTTTCTTGATAATGGATATGAGAGATGAATATTGATCAGACTCTCTTCAGAAAAAAAAGAAAAGAAAGGACATGTTGCTTGTACAGATATATGTGGATGATATCATTTTCAGCTCAACAAACAAGACTCTATGTAAAGACTTTGAGAATCTCATGCATTCTAAATTTCAAATGAGTGCTATGGGGGAACTCACTTTCTTTCTTGGAGTACAAGTCCAACAGACAGCAGACGGAATCTTCATCAATCAATCAACATATGTGAAGGCAAATCAGTGGATCAAACTCACTATCGATCTATGATAGGTTTCACTTATGTATCTAACAGCCAGTAGGCCTGACATTATGTTTGGTGTTTGTGTGTGTGCTAGATATCAAGCAGATCCCAAGGAATCTCATGTCAATGCAGTCAAGAGGATATTCAGATATCTTAAAGGCAAACCTGCTCTTGGACTACGGTATCTAAAGGAAGGAGACTTCAATCTCTATGCATACACTAACAGTGATTATGGGGGATGTAACTTTAACAGGAAATCCATATCTGGTGGTTGTCAATTTCTTGGTCCTAGACTAGTATCTTGGCAGTGCAAGAAACAAACCAATGTTTTGTGTCAACAGCAGAGAAGCTGAGTATATAGCAGCATCAGCATGCTATTTCAAGTTCTCTGGATTCAAAACCAGATGCTTGATTATGGTTTTAACTTTCTGCACACTCCAATTACATTGACAACACTGCAGCAGTATTTATTACTAATAATCCAGTTCAACACTCAAAAACAAAACATATTGAAATCAGATATCACTTTTTGAGAGATTGTGCTGAAAAAGGATTAATCAAATTGATACAAGTTCACACTGACAATCAATTAGCTGATTTTTTCACTAAGGCATTTGATCCAACCAGATTTGAATTCTTAGTTCAATCAATTGGCATGATTAATCTTGAGTAAAATAAAAAACAAACAAAAACATTCAAATATTTCAAAACATGCCAAAAGAAATCAAAAGAAGAAGTATATAGTTTATCTATGGAAATGATATAATTACAATTGTTATATCATTCACTGTGCTAATTTATAAAACTTAAAGACTGACATGACTTATCTAATATGTTGGTAGGCTCAACTTGGACAAGACACTACATGCAGTGATAAATTAAAGCTCATATTCAATTGTGATGCTCATCTCATAGTATGTGTAAGTTATGACTTGTCCAAATGAGTGTGTGTGTAGTAACCAAAAACACCCAGGTAATGATAACTTATTAATCTCTTTTACTCACATCAGTTCCTCCTTTGTTTTGCTAAGCAAAGACCTGGAGAAACAAGCACATAGTGCTGATGTCAAGATCCATCAAGATTCCAATGAGGAACACATCCATCTTGGATGAAACAAACAGAATAAAGATCATTCAAAATGAACGAATCAAAAGAATCCTAAGAGATCACCTTCCAAGTGAAGTGAAAAGAATCCCAATGTGGATCAAAAGTGATAATTGGATCAAAATTAAAAGAATCCCAATGAGGATCAAGTAATATGAGATTTCTAAATTTAAGTATCCTGGTCATGTAAGATGTTGAAAGTTCTACCATACATTACATGCAGATGGTTAACCTTGCCATGCTTTTGAGTGTGAGGTACATGTTAAATACCCAATCAACTCAAAAACATGATAAGATCATTTGCATAAGAATATTAACCAAGTATGAGTTTAAGTGGACAAACATACCTACAATCAATATGTTCATGACCATGTCTGTTTACTAACAATTGCTTGCATTTGTGAAAGATAAGATTGATATGATCCCAAAGAAAGGTATAACTTTACTTCTTGTACAATAAAGAAAACAAAAATCACAAAAAGATTTCCTTTCAAAATTTTCAAATCCTTCAAAGTTACTATCCATTATGGATATTAACTTTAGGAGGAGTAATTTAAAATTTTGATCAATTTTGTATAGGTGTTTCCTTTCTTAAAAATTAGAAAAACCAAAAACAAGTTGCAAAAAAAAAATCAGAAAATCTGTCTGTGTTGTTGCAAAAGTTATACCATAGTATCTCAGTTCTTGCAGACATCTTGATGCACAAAAATCCAAGATAAGTCAACAATAGGAAACTTGATTCACCACAGATGAACAAGTCAATCCAAGCAAGAATTGATGACCCAGAACAGTCAAAATTCATAAGATCTAGCAACTGACACATCTTGCAACTGACAAACTTCATAAAGTCAAAGTCATTACTTCATAAAGCATTGAAGAAAATTCATCCAAAACCAACAAAAGCAGAACCATTGTTTGAACCAATACGGGGGTAGTGGTTTGTGGACTGAAACACGTACAATACTAATGCGGACAACAATACCTACCGTATTAGTCTCGAGATTTAGAACAAGTTGATGAAATGCGGACAGAGTTTACTCATCCGCATTTGATGAAAGTTGAAGTTTTTGTTCATCCGTATTTGCTACAGTGAACAAATGCTGACAAGTTTTTGTTCATCCGTATTTGCTACAGTGAACAAATGCTGATAAGTTTTTATTCATCCGCATTTGCTACAGTGAACAAATGCTGACGCACTTTGTTCACCCGCATTGCTACAGTACACAAATGCTGATAAACATTTCTTCAACCGCATTTCTTACAGTAATTTTTAATCTGTGCGCATTTGTTTTAAGAACTTGTCAAAAATTGAAATCCATATTAAATTGACTATATAAACCAAAACGAAAGGTCATTAATACTTTTCAAAATTGAGAGACTTCAAAGTGAGACGAGTGCCACCAAAAGTTACTGTTCATCTTCGTCATCTTCTTCATGTTCTAAACCTCTGATCAAAGTTCGAATCATCATCATTCACACTCCTTCGACTCTTTGCCACAGTATTATCGAAGGATAGGTGAATATCCGAAATTGCTCATAACCCTAACTTTCGGACATGAATGCGAAACACGAACTTTGGAACTAGGTCAAAAAGAAAGCATGCAAAATCAAACAAATGTTCATAAACCATTGTCGATTTCATCAGAAAGACACATGCTAATGATGTAAACCTCAACAAACAGAGGATTTTCACAAGTTCAGTTTGTCATAGGAACAGAGCATGTAAATACTAAAATGCTGAAATCAAAAGACATCACAATGGTTAAAATGAGTTGAAATTGAGAAAGAATAATCAATGTAATCAGAGATAACTCATTAAAATGAACATGTATGACTAAATCAGACAAGATCAAATGTATATGAAACAGTATACATGAACACTCCATTTTGACCAAGAAAAGTCAAAATGTGATAAAATTAGTCTGATTTATGGCAAACCATTGTTGATATGCATTATTCATCACTCTAATTCATATGCCTTGAATGCATGTAACATGGCAAACCTCACATGGAGCAAGCTCCATAATGTCAGTGGTGGTTATCTTGATCCTGATGTAACTGAGGCAGAAGGACTGAGGGATATGATCAGATTTCTCCTTACTACAAGAGTGGCTTATGCCATGACAGTAAGACCAATCATTTATGAGACCTTCATTAGGTCGTTCTGGAGAACAGCTAAAGTGATTGAAGTTGATGGTGTGAGAACACTAACTGGAAGAATCACTGATGATCATTCCTTAGCTATCACTGAGCAAACTGTGAGACAGTGTCTACAGTTTGGAGATGATGCTGATGCCCCTATAGAACTGGAAGATGATGAGATCATGTCCTTCTTTGACAATTGGATATGAAGGTGGCTATGAAGGAAAGCAAATTGTGAAAGGTCTGGTAGATTTGCAATGGAGATTTTTGATACACATGTATCAACACTGCTTATCGAAGAGGAAGACTGGATGGAATGATATTCCAGTGACAACCTCCTCTACCATCTGTGCTTTATGCACTAACCGTCCTTTCAACATGTCTGCTTATGTATTCAATGGAATGGTCTCTAACATACAGGAGGGTAGGAGGCATATGTTTTTGATGTACCCCAGATTTATACAGTGCCTCATAAATGAAGCATTCCTGATCTTGCACCCATAGGACCAGTGATGGACATCCCTCACTATAATGCCAAGTCCTATAGGTACATCACAAAACGAGATCCGAGGAACTTTATAGTGGTACTTTCTTCCCTCTGTTGCCTTGGATGCAGCAACAGATCGATCAGGGAGGAGTACAAGAAATTGAAGCTCCTCATGATGAGCATGTTGATGAAGATGAACAATCAGCAATTGTAGAGGATAGACAGAGGTCAGTGTCACCATAGGTTGATGTAGGTGGTGATCTTCACACTGAACCCTCTGTGCACAAAACCACTATTGCATCACCATCCATTCATTCACCTTACCATCACCCCAAAAATCACCAATTTCATCTCACAAAACTCAACCCATCACACACCTCACATCTCTCCTATACACTCACCACTTCATCACTCTATCCCATCTCCATTCACCATACACCTGTTCCATCACCAACTTCAGTTGATCCTCAAGAGTTTGGTGATTCTGCCAGCTCTTCTGAGAAATCCAAATCATCATCTGATGAGGAGGATCATCCTACCAAAATGCCTGTAAGACAAATTGCATCAGAGGCTGCTCATTCAGAAAGTTATGCTGAGTCTGGAGCAAACAAGCCTGATGAGAAAGATGAGATGATTTCCAATTTGCTTCAGAAGATTGCAAGGATTGAGAAGATGCGAGAGAAACAGATCAGTTCTTCTGCAAGACAGGTTGTTGGAATTGAATGAGAAAGAAAAAGAATTAAAAGAGTTGAAAGAAAAACATGAGAGTGAGAAGAATAAGAAAGACAAAGAGATTGAGATGTTGAAAGCTGCTCTTTAACACTCAAGAGAAGAAATCAGTGGCCACGTGGAAACCTTGAACCTGTAAACAATAGTAATGGAAGAACAAGAAGAAGTTATTGAAGAACAATCTTCTATCATCCATGACCTTGCTAGACAAGTAGAAGCTCTTAAAAGGAGATTTCTGAACTTGAAATGCTTGTCAAATTGAAGCAGGAGGCAGAGAAAGACAATGATGATGAAGGAGATGAAATGAAAGAAAAGAGGAAAAAGGAGGATGACAAAGAATCATCTGAAGACAGTGGAGATGATTCCCTCTAGCCAAAAAGACGAAATTCACTATGGCTGAACAAGAGGGAGAACCAAGTGGATCAAAGCACACATCATCTAGCTAGGAGATGATAGTGTACACAAGTCCTTCTGATGAAGTTCACACTGAAGAAAAAGAGTTCAGTGACATGATGAAAGACTTAGATATTTCTCTACTGAAGAATATATCATTGATGATGAATTCTGGGACTTCACTGTGAATCAACGTGCAGATGCTGAACCGTTGTTGTCATACCTCAATCTCCAGTGCCTATTGATAAGGAGTTGAGCATGCAAATAGTTCCTGCTCTCTCACTCTCTGAGGAACAAAAGGAAATGATCAGAGAGCTGTGTGAACAGCAAAAGCAAGAAGAAGAACAAGCTGAAGTATCTGTACACACTCCTGAAAAGGAACAGATTGAAGAAGCCCCACATGAGGATGAAATGCCTGAACCCTCTTCTGGCTCAAGCATGCAAACATATGCCAGAAGAAGGAGCTTTCTTGAGGAAAAGGCCAAAGGAAAGAGGCCTATAGTGGAAGAAGAACCTGCCAAAAGAAACAGAAAGATGATCCAAGGAGTCTAGCTGCTATTGCTGGATTCTTGGAAGAACATGAACAAGCAGAAGCTCTGCTGAAAAAGAAGGGTGATGTAATTGATCTAGAAGAAGGTGAAATTCCAGGTGGATTCATGGTTGATAAGCCAGTGATCAGTAAAATCCCTGTGAATAAGAACCTTATGTTGCTGAAAAGAATGAATCGGCCAAGTCTGATGAGTTGATGAAAAAGGCCATATTTTGATTGATCATGGGTACGACCCAGATGAAGTATTTGGGATGACCTATGAAGGGATGCTAGCAGAAGAAGAAAAACTAAACAAGCTACTAGATCCAACATTCGAAACTGAGTATGAAAAAGCTCAATCCCCCAAATCTTCAAAGGTCAAGACTTCTAAAGCAACATCTACTACTCCTCCTCAACCTATGTTCCCCGATCCTTACAGTATGACAGATAAGGAGATGAGGGATTATCTTTCAACTCAAGGATTTACTAAAAGAAAACTGGGAAACATGAAAACTAATTCCTAAGGGCTGCTGTCCTTAGGATGATCCTTGAAAAGAAAGACAGGTTGAAGAAAATGGAGAAGAGATTACTAGCACCCAACCACGATCAAGAGTTTCAGCTCAACAAATAAGCCTCACCTAGGGAGATCATGACTCCCTGGCACCCATTCTACACAGATATCATGAGTGGTTTGCTGAGCCTTCACAACTAGAACTACATGAAGGCCTCAAACTGCTGAAATGATAAAGGGTGTGTCTACTCCAGGAGGAAAGACAGATCAGAAGATTATTGCCTGGAAGTATGACAGTGATTGGAACATGTTCATGGTGAAGAGACTATCTGGATTGGTCCAATTCTTCACAGAGTACTCTGCTCTGGTGAACTCTCTTATGATCCATGATCTCAAAGAACTACACATTTAAGATTGATAAATCATAAGGCTATGTTCAGGGGATATGAGTTTGAGGACATTCTAAGGATGTTCAAGAGAACTGACAATTTCAAGTCTTTGAAATCTATCTGCATGAGAAAGGATAGATCTTTTGTCAATCCCCTAGACAGAAGAAGTGGTATTCCCTGAACTTAGGGTAAAGCCCACTGAATCCTTGAAAAGAAAGATGGTTGTTGGTACTCACACCTCTGTGCCAATCTCAAATGTTTACTATGACGAAAAGACTTATGAGTTGGTGATTGAAAGGAGGTGGGGAGGAAAAGAAGGAGCTGAGATTCGATTGTTTAGTGGATATGAAGTGAGATTGCTTGATGAATCAAATATCCACTACATATATACCAGGCACTTCAGGGAGATTAGAAACAAGCTTGGTGAAACTGACATGTACTTCTTTCTCAAGTGCATCAAGCTCCTGAAGATGGCCTATGATAGGATCATTAAGAAGAAGGAACAAAGGAGGAAGAAGAAGACTCCTTTGCAATTTGGCAACATTATGAAGTTAGACGTGGATGCTGATGGCTCTCTACTGATTCACAGGGATGGGCTATCAACTGTGTCATTTTGGGAACCTGTGTCTCTGAAGAATCTTCCCATTGAAGCTATACACACCATGAGCCAAATGAATATTCATGTTCTGAACAGAGAGAAGCTGAATGATGCTAAGCAGTTCTCCAACATGATCAAGGCTATTCTGGACCCATCATACACAGACCCAACTTCAACATCATCTCCTCCTACTGCACAAGACCCAGCAGAATCTTCACGACCTGATCCACCTTCAAACCTTGAAGTACCTAGGCTGTATAATCCTTAGGGGGAGTATTGTTGGACCCTGAAAGGATCATACATGCCAATTCAAGTGGTGGATGGTTGTTCTGCTGGAAATCTCCCCAAGTCCAAGAAGAAATGCGGATACAGAAGTCTGCTAAGAAGAAAAGAACAAGTGTCAGCTATCCGCATTTGTCAATGCGGAAGACCAAGAACAAATGCGGACTAAGCATTTGTTCTTCCGCATGAACTAATGCGGACAGTTGATAAGATGCGGTCAAGCCATTTGTTATCCGCATTAACCTATGCGGATGATCAGCAACAAATGCGGTCGTGTTTGCTCATCCGCATTAACCAATGCTGATGACCAAACACCAATGCTGCTGATGAAGTACTCATCCGCATTAGTCAATACGGATGAACAACAGACAAATGCTGATGAAGATTTAGACTAAGGGTAGTTTAGTCTTTTTGTACAAGCTGTTAGTCAGCCTATAAATATAATAGAAACCTCGTATGTGAGGTGACTTTATGCATCTTTTGAGACTTCTGAAACATTTGTGTTTCACGAAGAATAGACAATCAGAATATACAGATTAGCTGTCTTGTTACTGTAGAATGCTAAAAACCCTAGCATTTACTTTGTAACAGTTCATCTAATTAATACAAGTATGCATTTATGAGTATATTAAGTGTTCTATGTTCATTGATTGCTTGATTCCGCCACTCAATCATTGACTCAATCATCATATTCGATCCTTGTTGATTCACATCAACTGAGAATATCATTCTCAAACCCAGTCAGATTAATAGTAGTTATGGTGAGTGTGGTATAATCGACCCAAAGATTATCTCAAATAGATAAATATTAACTGATGTACTTCATTCATGTGTGCAGGATCGGTGTTGGTTTCACAACATTAGTTTATCTCTCAAACTCACTTAATCTCACTCAGTTGATGAAGCGGAATCTCTAATTAAGTTGATAAATAATATAATAAGTTAATAAACACAAGAATGGTTTTCAAAATACTTGCATATATTACTTCTCAATTCAGTGTTATAAACTCTTACAAACATGGTTTGATGAGTTACAATAAAAAACCATATAAACTACTATCTACAGCCAGTTATACTTGGACGACCGGCTGCAATCTAGAACTAGACAAATACTATATTGCTAGAAGTAAAGCATCTAAGATAAAATACTATCCTGGATATGTAGTAATGACAGGTCCATGACTTAACTTTTGTCACAAACTAAAGTGACAACTGTATTAATTGATAAAGGTGAACAGTGGATTAAAGTATAGTCAACTACATGGGCGTGGGAAAGCGCCATGCAGTATATTTAATGTTGTAGCGGATGTCAGACATCCCATACTTATATCCACTTGTTTATAGTTAGTTCTTTCGAAGGTAAATGGCTTTGGAAGAGTATGTGCTTCTGAGGCCATTTATACTTCAGAAGAATCAACTTCTTCCAAGTCTTCTGCAAGTCTTCATGACTTTCTTCTTCGGAAGACTTTGCCTTGGAATTTCTGAGTGTGAATACTTTGAAAGAAGAACTTCTTAGTCTCAAAATACTTAGTTCTATCTTCAGAAGCTCTTCGTATACTTTGGAAGGATAACTACTTGGTCTCGGAAGACTGAGTTTTATCTTTGGAAGTTCTTCATACTTAAGCTTCAAAAGATCTTCAATTTTCTTTGGAAGAGAGTTTTTGTCTTTGGAAGACCTCTTAAATGTACTTCAAAATACTTCTATGTGTTGTTTTGGTTCCACCCGCCTCATATGATCCAACAAACTCACCCTGGGCTAATGCTACCAAAACTTTACTTCCTTCAGCTCAAATATTAGTTTGTCTCTTTTTTCTTCCCTGATGTGATAGTGAGGAGCTTATACAAGTCATTCGTAGATAATAGATCAAGTTTGTTGCTCTAAATGACATGCACTCTTTATTGCGTCCCTCTAAAGAGAGTTAGTTAATGGGAATTGTCGTCATATTCCCATCTAATTATAGGATCAGATGTTAGGGCTTCAACCATCTGTAGGAATGTTCTTTCTTTTATGGTTGCACCTTCTTCTTCCTCTGGTGCTCTCATTTTCAAATATTCTTTAGTCTTTGCTTTCTTTGTAAGCTTGACAAGATGAAGACTACTCAGATGATTTTTACATAAGGGACAATCTGAGAGTTAAAGGATTGGAGAATGGTTTCTCTGCTAACTCAGCAATGTCAAATCTGCTGGAGTGTAGCAGAGATGAATTATCAACCCTGTTTACTTTATCATTCTCCCATTCCACAGCAAAGCTGTGTGAAGGTTCATTGAACCTCCACTGGAAAATTTGCTTTCTAGGATTGAGGGGCTTAGTTAGAAGCTTATCCCTTTCCTAGTTCAGAGTCACCAGTCTCCTTTTTAAGTTCTTCTCTTCTTCTTTCAGTATGTCTGAGTTAGTTGCAAGAATTTGGAGAGCTTGGTCCAGTGTTCCCCTGGGTAGATCAAGGAATGCATCTCTTATAAGGGAATAGGAAGAGCCATTAATGTATTTCAGCTTAATAGACTCTTCCTCACAAGAGATGTCACTCAAAGTAGTGCAGTTGATGAGCTTTTCTTGATCTCCTTGAATTCTTTAAGGGTCAGCGGCTTAGAGGTTCAGAAGATGGTTTGGGTAGTGATGGGTTTGGGTTATGTTTTGGGTTGAAGGATCGGTAGTGGTGGTGGTTGTTGAGAAGCAGTGAGTGATGGTGTAGGTAAGGCTGATGGTGTAGGTTTAGGGCTGTAAGGCTCATGGTTGGTTTAGTTTTGATGGGAAAGTGAAAAGGTGTGGGTATAGGTGTTGTAGGTTGTGGTTTGGGTGTTGGTTTGAGCTTGGGAGCTGGTTTTGGTGCCATCCTCTGAACACTTTCTCTTATGGTTACCTCCTGCCTCCTTCCTAAGCGAATGTCAGCTTTGATGTCAGTGACTTGTCATTGTAGGGTCTTCTCAGACATTGGACCAACTTGTCTACTTATGAAGCCATGGGCTTTGAGATGAGCTTTCATCCATTCCTTATCTCCCACCTTCTTTGTAGTTGCAAGTTATGCCTATTCCTTCTCCTTCTTCTTCTTCTTTTGCTTTTCTCTAGCAGTCCTTTTCCTCTCCTTGTTGATTTGATCTTGCTCTTTCAAGAAAAGAAACAAGATCATATCATTATCATGAGGTGCCAGCTCCTCCTAAGAATAACCTCTATTACAGAGGAAGGCTATCTTCTCCATCCTTTTCCTTCTTTATAGCCTCCTCCTTCATTTTCCTCTTCTCCTCCATAATAGCTAACCTTGTTGCCTCCTCCTTCTCTTTTTGCAGCAAGGTTGCTTTCTCCAACTTCACAAGCTCATCAAGTGGGAGTAGAACTATTTCTTCATTTTCTACTCCTAGGCTGATGAGTCTGTCTATGATCTCTACTCTCTTTTTGTTATTGATACTTTCTTGAGCGGCTGCTGCTGCTTTGCTGCTTGTAACCAGTAGCTTCCCAGTATCAACTCTTCCTTTCTTCTTGAGCTTTTCCAACCTTTCCTAAGCTCCTTAGGAGTGAGCTTTCTCTTCTCCTTAGGATCAGAGGAAGATACAGCTTTAGGAGTGAGCTTTTCTTCTCCTTAGGATCAGAGGAAGATACAGCTTTTAGAGATTCTGGTTTAGAGGGTTCAGGTTGGGGTGGTGGAGTTTGAACTTATGGTGTAGGAGAGATGAGAGTTGTAAGGAGGTCTTCACTGTTTACCTCAGAGGCTAGATCAAGAATGGCCTCTGTGATGAGTAGTTCATCGGATAAGGAAGATAGTTCTATCTTAAAAAGTAGATGAGCTAGAGGAAGAACTTAAAGAAACTTGAGTTTGTACATGCCTAATAGACTTCTCAATCTGTTTCTCAGCTAGTTGAGCCTTGAGATTTTTAATCTCAAGTTATTGAGTGACAGACCTATCTTCTAAAGTCTTAACCTTGGATTCAAGGTTTAAGACTTTAGAAAGTAGGTACCTAATTATGAGTTGCAGACTACCCTCATCTTCTTTTAAAGAATCATTGATAGATGAGATAACATACCTAGTATGTTCATCATCACCACCAGTAATGGTTTCTTGGTGCCCTGGATACCCTTACATACTGAAGTCTTTTTCAGACTCATCAATGGTCAAGGTTGTCGTAGATTCAGACCCACTTATGTTACCATTATCCTGAGAGGCTAATAAAACACTCTTAGTAGTGGCAACTAAATCTACATGAGTCACCTCCATTCTAGTTGGACTCACCTCAATTTGGTCTAGCTGATGTGGGCTAGATAACAGAGGTTCCATGGGGCTCAGTTGATCTAGAGATTGGTATGGTAGATCAACATCATGGCCTTGATAGAATATAACATCGTTATCAGGTCGGGTTAATAGGTCAAGAAAGGATACAGAAGTTATTTCTAATGACCAGGGACCTTTGTCAGCTCCTAATGGCTCCTCTGTAACAGAAGTTGAGCCAATGATATGATGTTCCTACTTTGGCTACTCAGGGGAGTGTTAAGACTCATCCTGAGAGCTTAAGGCTTGGGTTGTGGGCTCACCAGGTTGAGGTTACGAAGACTCAACACTAGTATTATGGTCAAAGATGGAGGATGGTTGGACCTCTGGCTGAGTGGGAGACATGGTTCCACTCTAGCCTTTTTTGTTTAAAAAGAGGGATTTGTTCAATCAAAGTAGATTGATCAAGGGTTCATTTGAGGCGTCTTTTGTATATGATTTCGAGTAGGTAGGAAGAAGTGATTTGTAGTGTAGTGGTGGTGTCTGGTGTAGGTTCATCAGCTGTTAGGTTTGCAGGGTGTCACCAGGAGCCATTGGCTCAAGCATACCTGGAAGGATATCAGTAAACCTTCCAGTGAAATTGGTTGACACCTTCTTTAGCATTTTGAAGATGTCATGCCTCATGTGAGGGATCAGTAGGACATTTTCAAATTGAAGTTTGTCCTGGTCAAGCTCAGAGTTGATTATGTGCTGAATGAACCGGGGATACATATAGAAAGGATCCCTGGTGAGATTACTTCTCAGATTGTTCAGCATAAATATTGAGTAGTTAAAGCAGAGGCCTTTCACCAGTCCTTGGACTAGGCAGCCCAGATCATATGAGATTGATCCCAACCCCCTAAATTGTTGGATAGGCTGTGCAGGAAAATATTTAGCAAAAACTTCTAGTTGTAGGAGAAGTTGAACGTGTATACTGTAGATCTGCTCACATCTCCACTATATCCTATTTGGGGTATCCTCCAAATCAAACTTGGGGAATTCAGTGGGGCTTCTTCCTTATGGAGTTCTAGATTTTCCATGATGGTAGTTTCACTGATGATGATTTCCTATCCACATATCCTTGATCTGATGACCCTTTAATCGTTGAGCATCTCACTTTGACCATTGGCCTAGACTTCGACCATGTGGTTTGAGTAGATGGTAGGGTTAACATTAAGGGCAGTAAAGTATGCGGATTGTGATAGAAATTGGATGATGGGGGAAAAATCATCATCCTTTGAAAAATAAAGGATGACAACCTGGTTGTGTTAGGGATTCAAGGCCATTGTTCTGAAGATACTATTTATTGAAGGAATTTGAAAGTGAATGGAGAAGATGATGGAAAATTTTGGGGCTTTTGCTGTGGTAAAGAAAGAGAGTTGGAAGTTTTTTTAAATATGGGGTAAAAACCAAACCGATAAGTTGAAAGGACAGTTTAGGTTTTGATTTGATAGGGGCGGTAACATAAGATAAACCATTTAAAATATTCTGATAATCATCAATAAAATCTTACTTTTTACAGAGGGGCCCAAAGATGTTCGTTACACAATAAGAGTTTTTCTTTAGAATGTAAATTGCTTCCAAGAGAAAACAATTGTGTTTCTCAATATTTTCACCCGAAGCCATTTTTACTTCCGAAGGCAAACCATGTCTCAAAGACAAATTTTCTTTCGAGGGTAAAGTGTTCTTCCGAGAAATGAAGTTAGTAAGCTTCGGATGTGGATTTGATCTATGATCAGATTTTCTTTCGAGTCGAAAAACTCTTCGGAGGAGAATACTAGTGTTGAGGAATTTGCCTTCGGAAGATAGATAAAGATCTCTTCCGTGGGTAAATTTCTCTTCGGGAGAATTTTTACTTAGAAATTTTGATGCAAAACATTTTGTAACATAGCTTAGATTGTATAAAGACAACATAGACAAGACACATTGTAAAGGTTTTTACTTAGATTGTATAAAGACAACATAGACAAGACACATTGTAAAGGTTTTTAAAAGAGATTGACTAGTAAATGTTAATTATCCCAATAGTTGTAATTAATATTTAAATCTTTGTTCATCAAAGGCCTTGGTGAACAAATCAGCATATTGCTCATTTGAATTGACTTTGAGTAGTTTGATTAAGCTTTTCTCATGAATATCTGGAATGAAATGGTACCTGATGTCAATATGCTTTGTCTTGGAGTGCTTGACTGGATTTTCTATGATAGAAATGGCACTCTTGTTGTCTATATGGATAGGAGTCTCCATGAAGTTGGAACCATTGTCTAACATTCTATTTTGAATCCATAGCAGTTGAGCACAGCAGCTTGCAGCACCAATGTATTCAGCTTCAACAGTTGATATAGAGACACATGATTGCTTCTTACGTTGCCAGGAGATGATCCTTCCACCAAGAAATTGGCATCCTCCTGATGTGGACTTCTTATTAATGTTACACCCACTATATCACTGTCAGTGTAACCATAGAGATTGAAATCCTTATTCTTAGGATACAAAAGGCCCAGTTTGGGAGCTCCTTTGAGGTATCTAAGAATTTCTTTGATAGCAATTAGGTGTGACACCTTTGGAGAAGCTTGATATCTTGTATAGATGCAAGTTACAAAAATGACACCGGGCCTACTTGCAGTGAGATACATTAGAGATCCAATAATTTTCTTGTACTGATGTTGATTAGTATCCTCCTCCTAGGAAACAGGACAAAGATTGTGATTTCTGGGTATAGGTGTGTTAGCTGGCTTACAATCTTTCATTTCAAATCTTTTTAAGATGTCATTGACATACTTAGATTGATTTATGAAGAACCATTCTTCCATTTGCTTCACTTGAATCCTAAGGAAGAAGTCCATCTTTCCCATGGAACTCATCTCAAATTTCTTTCTCATGATGCTTTCAAAGTCTTTGCATATTTGGTCATTTGAAGAGCCAAATATGATGTCATCAACATAGACTTGTACAAGAACATGTCCTTCCCAGACTTCTTTATGAACAATGTCTTGTCTATGGTGCCTCTAGTATAGCCACTCTTCAGAAGAAACTAAGACAATGTCTCATACCACAGCCTAGGTTCCTGATGTAACCAATATAAAGCTTTATCTAGTTTGCACATATAGTTAGGGTGTTGTGGGTATTCAAATCCAGGTGGCTGGCACACATAGATTTCTCTATCGATATCCCCAAACAAAAATGCACATTTGGCATCAAGTTGATAGACCGTGAAATTCTTGGATGATGCAAAAGCAAGGAAGATTCGCACAGGCTCAAGTCTTGCAACAGGTGCAAAGACATCAAGGTAATCTATGCCTTCCTCCTGTGTGTATCCTTGAACCACAAGTCTGTTTTATTCTTGATGATCAAACCTCTATTATCTCTTTTGTTTTTAAACACCCACTTTGTGCCAATAGGAACTTGGTCAGGTAGTAATGGACATAGGTTTCATACCTTTTGTTCTCAATTTCCATTAAGCAGGCATTCCCATTGTGGATCTGACTTCTTATTTTCACACCATATGAGACATCCCCTATGATGTTCTCAGCTAGATAAGTATTGTGTATCCTGAGTCTAGGAATCACATCTAGTTGCATAGATATATCTAAATTAGAGAAAATATGCTCAGGATTTTGAACACCATCACCAGCTAATGTCTCACACTCATTCAATGAGGACTGATTTAATGAAGGTGTGACAGCATCAATGGTATTTTGCTGTGAAGCAGCATCAACAGTTGCATGTTCCTCCAGACCACCGTCTTCATCAGCTTGGTTTTGAATGCTGGAGTTATCAGCTAATGAGTTTGAGGCTCAGTTAACTAATAAATAGATGAAGCTCCATTGTTTCTTGAGATGTTCAAGCTTTTAGGACTTCTAGTAATGGGAGCTTGATCTTTATGACTTCTTGGAGAAATTGGAATAGGTCTGGGTAACTCAAACAATTGATCTTCATAGAGGTCACTTTGAGTTCCTATTCTAGCTGATACATTCTCACAATATGGTATAAAATAGTTTGGAAACAATTCTAAGTTAAAGATATGATCAGGACCATTTCCCTTAACGTAAGGAGTGTGCTCATTGACAATAATGTTGGATGATTCCTCAAATTGTTGATTTCTGATGTTATATACTCTATAAGCAATAGAGTTTGAGGAATACCTAACAAAGATAGCATCATCTGACTTTTCAGCAAATTTTGCTAAATTATCTTTTGTGTTAAGTATGGTGCACCTGCTACCAAAGGACCTAAGAAAGTCAATGAACGGTGGCCTCTTGTTCCATAGCTCATAAGGGGTCTTTCAATGGGATTAACAATGAAAACCCTGTTCTGCACATAACGGGCAGTGTTGATTGCCTCTGCCTAGAAAGTTAGAGGCATCTTTGAATCAGCTGACATAGTTCTTGCAGCCTCAATAAGTGTCATGTTCCTCCTCTTAGCAACACCATTCTGTTGTGGAGTTATAGAAGCATTGTATTATCTGGCAATCCCTTTTGAGTTACAGAATGAGTCAAGAACTTGATTCTTAAACTCGGTCCCTTAATCACTTCTAATGATTTTACTTTATGATCAATTTGATTTTCAATATTAAGAATAAAAGATTTTAAAGTTTCATCAGTTTTATTTTTACTTCTTAAAAAGAATACTCATGTAAATCTTGTAAAATCATCAACAATCACAAGGAAATATGTATTCCTTCCAATGCTCATTATACTTGTAGGACCAAATAGATCCATGTGCAATAAGTGTAATAGAGTGGTGATAGAGTTAACCTTTTGGATTTGTGAGATACCTGTGTTGCTTTCCTTTCAGACAAGCAACACAGTTATCTTTATAAAAAATTTCTTTTAGGCACACCATGTACCAAGCTATTTTTTAACCAATTTGTTCATGGTTTTAAAATTAATATGGCACATTCTTTTATACCAAAGATTTGACTCATCACCATTAGCTTTGGAAAGAAAGCATGATATTTCTCCTAGTGGGGAAGTATTGTTCATATCCAGCTTGTACATATCTCTTCTCTTGGGATATCTAAGAAGCACCAATTCCTAAGGACTTATCATCCCAGGTTTGAGGATAATGCACTCATGTTCTTTGAAAAGCATCTGGTGCTTTTAATCACAGGATTGAGAAACACTAAAGAGATTCTGTTCAAGCTATTTAACAAAGTTTACTTTGTCAACTTTTAACTTACCATTGGATACACTACCTCTATCAGAAATGTATCATTCGGCTTCACCTCCAAACTAAACAAAACCTCCATCAAAATGTTCAAACTATTATAGAAGAGATATGTTCCCTATCATGTGCCTGGAGCATCCACTATCCACAATCAATACATTTCCATTCTTATCATATAAATGTCCATATACATAAGGTGAAATGATTAGTTACTATTAGAAACCCAAGGCCTTGGTCTTGGGTTCTTCTAATGTAGATGAGATAATTGAACCAAAATGTATGCATAGGGTTCAATTATGGTTTGTGAAGAAGAGGTTTGGGCTGCAATATCTTTTTTGATCCTCTATTCCATTCTATGGTTGATCAGTGTAGATGAGCCTGATGAGACTTGAGCAGCATGATATGCTTCCGAGGCTTCTTTCTTCTCAGAAGAAGTTGTCACTACCTTTTCTTCCAAAGCGGTCTTCTTCTTGGAAGGTTTCAAAGGATTCTTTTTATTTCTTTGTTTATTCTTTAGCTTGTCTTTTGAAGCTAACTTCCTTTTGGAAGAATGTTTCTTCCAAAAGCAACTTGGCTTCGAAAACAAACTTTTATTTCCTTAACATTTGGACCATATGGTAAGGTTTGGTCCAAATATGAAACCATCCTTGACTCTTTCTTTCTTAACATTGGTTGTATAATATGTGCTTGTTGAATTGTAGTATTAATCTTTAGCCATGTGGTTATGCAGGCCATAGATTATACACTCAAAATGTTATTCTTGATAGGGCATGAGGGTGGTTGTTTCTTGCACTTCTTTTCTTCTTCAATAGCTTTCCCCTTTAACTTCTGATCCTTCAGCAAGATAGAAATACTGGTACTACACTCCTTTCCAAAATCAAAGTTTCCAACCACTTGGAATCCGGCTAAGATGAATATACCCTTTTTCCTAGGGTCTATCTTTAGCCTTGACTCAGCCACTTTCTTTGTAGTTTTTCTTGTTGTCTTGATTTTGTTCTTTCTATCTTTGGTAGTTAAGGATTGATCATCCATGGTGGGGATGAGATTTTCTACCTTATCCTTTCCTGTGGTAGCTACTATAGTTGCATTATTCTTTGGCTCATTGGATAATGGGTCAACAGTTGGAACCTCTTGCTTATCAATACCACATCTTGTCTGTCTAATAGTCAATAAGAGTATGATGGAGCAATTTCATTGGTTCCCAACCCATTTTGTTTTGATAACACACATGAGTGGAGGATGATGCAATGATGGTATTGAAGTTATGGTCTTGAATAACATACTTCTTTGCTTTAGCCTCAGCTATTACTAGTTGGGCTTAAGCCTCAGTCAACTTGGAAATTAAATCTTTTTATTTGGGATTTGTATTTTGAATTTTCATGTCTTAAAGAGGATACAGTTTTCTCTAACTCTTTAATTTTGAGTTTGTAGTCAGACTCTACTCTCTTAAGATCAGATTTTAATATGTTTAATGACTCAATATCATATTTAATTTCATGTGGTTGTCTTGATACAATTTGACCTTAACAATACAGGCTGGAGTACATAGATGTTCATATACCTTACTGTCTTCAGTTCCAGCCATAAGAGCTTGAGCAGGAGTGATATCTTGCACCATGAAGCTCAATCAACTTCTTGAGCAATAGCTGGAGTCTGTTATTTCGTGGATTTGGCTGTAGCTTTTGGGGTAGCAGGATGTTGGGAGGCTTGAGTTGCTCTAGGATTAGATCTAGGAGCCTTGTATTCCCTTACAAAGTGACCAAGTTGGTTGCATTTGTAGCACTTGGCCTTTGACTTATCAAACCCAATTTTGCTGTTGGTTGGGATCTAAGGGAATTGCCTTCTAGTTCTCTTGAAGAACATCTTTGCTTAGTAGGTTAGGAGAGCCATCTGCTGGACAATGTCCATATACTCCATATCATCTGGGCCGAAACACTACACATCATTAAAACAGAATTGAAAATCTCTAGAGTGCTCATTTCCTGAAACAAAAAAAGCATAACTATCCTAGAAAGAATTTTATTAAGCCTTTTAAGATCGGGGGGTCTCAGCAAAATATGATATAAGTCCCAGAAGAGGATGATGGCTGCTGGGGGTAGTTCAGGTACAATTGGGGATGACAAGTTCTTGAACCTTTAGCAACATCTAAAGCATGGCTGATTGGAAGGATTGAGTGTCTGTTTATCTGATGACTTTTTTGAGTTTCCATCTCTATACTGTATCCATCAAGGATCCATATAGTTCAGTCATGGTAAGAGTGTTGAGATTCTCAGTTCTTTTTATTAAAACATAGTAGAAAGTCCACTCATGAGGAAGCACTCATGAATTTCTCACTATGTCTCTTTTCTCAAGAACCACTCCCGGATACTGAAGAGATATGATCAAGTCCATGCACCTGAAGTATTGTTGGCTCAAGGTCTCAGCAATAATGTATGTGAAAATTTCAAACTTCTACTTCAACACATCTTTCTTGGACTCCTTGGATTCAGCAAAACTAGAGTACATCAACTTCAAAGCATCAAATAATTCTTTGGCAGTCTCACATTGCTGAAAGCCTACTATTATGGGGTTGGGTATGGTTGTAAGCAACAGAGTCATAGCTTTATTGTTGATGTCGATCTTCTTGAAGTATTCAACAGAGTAGTCTTCAACAGCCTTCTCTATCATGGCACCATTACCGGCTGGGGATTCCACCCTTGGCTTGTAAGGACCATGAGTTACTGATCTCCATATGTGGTTCTCTTGATACTTGATAAAGCCTTCAATACGTTTGTACCAGGCTCCAAAATCATCAGGAGTGATGATAGGGGCCTCAGTCATGGTTCCTATCTCAGACTTAAAAAATTTCTGGTTAAGAGCCACTTGAGTGAAGTGAGTAAGTATGAAGAAACAAGGGTGATTTGGGATGGTTAGATCTCATAATTAAGAGCCTAAAAAGCTCTGATAACAATTGTAGGATAGGTGTTGGTTTCACAACACAAGTTTATCTCTCAAACTCACTTAATCTCACTCAGTTAATGAAGTAGACTCTCTAACTAAGCTGACAAATAATATAATAAGTTAATAAACACAAGAATAGTTTTCAAGATACTTGCATACATTACTTATCAATTCAGTGTTACAAGACTCTTACAAGAATGGTTTGATGAGGTATAATGAGAAACTATATATACTACTATCTACAGCCGGTAATACTTGAATGAGCGGTTGGAATCTACAACTAGACAAATACTACATTGCTAGCAGTAAAGCATCTAAGATAAAATACTATCCTAGATTAGGTAGTCATTATAGGTCCATGACTTACCTTTTGTCACCAACTAAAACTAACAACTGTACTAATTGATAAAGGTGAACAGTGGATTAAAGTATGGTTAACTACATGGATGTGGGAAAGCGCCATGTAGTATATCAGAGGTTGCAATGGATGTCAGACAGCCCATACTTATATCCACCAGTTCATAGTTGCTCATTTCGAAGGTAAATGGCTTCGGAAGAATAAGTTCTTCCGAAGCCATTTATACTTTGGAAGAATCAACTTCTTCTGAGTTTTCTTCAAGTCTTCATGGCTTTCTTCTTCGAAAGACTTTGCTTTGGATCTTCTAAGTGTGAATACTTCGGAAGAAGAACTTCTTAGTCTTGAAAGACTTAGTTTTGTCATTATAAGTTCTTCGTATACTTCGAAAGGAAAACTACTTGGTCTTGGAAGACTGAGTTTTACCTTCGGACGTTCTTCATACTTAGGCTTCGGAAGATCTTCAACTTGTCTTCGGAAGAGCAGTTTTGTCTTCGGAATACCCCTACAAATGTACTTCAAAATACTGGGAACACCTCTACAAATGTACTACATAATACTTCTTAGTGTTGTTTTGGTTGCACCAGCCTCATATAATCCAACAATATGTTTTTATTAAAAGAACAACATGAGACGCATAAGTATAAAATAATATGTTGAGGGTATGATTGTATCTTTTTAATAGATTAAAAGGTTTAAAGTTATTAAAGGAAAATTTTAAAATGAAAGATGAAGTTATAAATATATGATTTGATATATTGAAATAACATTTGTGTTTTATCAGTCAATCAAACTACATCAGAGGATCACTTAGTATGGATTAAACTTGTCATTTTATATACGTTAAAAGATTTCCAATCATCATCTGTTATCAAATATAAAAAAGTTATTAATCTACAAGTTTGTAGTTCATTGCAATTGATATATAATTCTTTCTTTCTAATTCTACATGATTAGATATGTTATTTATACTGTGTCCAATAAAGAGACATTGAACTATGGTAATTTAAGTATTTTAATCTCCAAGGTACGAAAAATATGAGTTCATATTTACTAACACATCAAAACAAGTTTAGTTAGTATTGTAGATACAGTTAATGTAACACAATTTTGAATCTGTGATATTTGTTTATAAAGTAAGGCACTAAAGTTTCATTGAATATGATACGTCATTGATAAAATTTAGCAATTGCACAATAAGGGATCACCGACTTATTATCAACTTCATAGAAGATCAACGCTTATTACTTAAATGATGCATATTAAAAGGGGGGTATTATTCAAGTTGCACTCTTTTTCCGTTCCTAGGTTTTGTACCATTTTATTTTCTTAGTAAGGTTTTTAACGAGTCAACATAGCTCATGTTTTGTATTTTTTTTCATGAGCTATGGTTTTGTCCTCTAGGTTTTCCCAACAAGGTTTTTAACAAGACATCATCTTCTAGCATATTAAGTTGATAATCAAGGGGGAATGTTATAAATATTATTTGTTATGGTTATCAACAATTATATGTAGGCTTTATTAGATATATGTTTATCATGTGATTCAAATGGTTGTTGGAATTATGGAAGGATTAAGTTTTATACTCATATACATACTCCATTGTATATTGTTTGAAAATAGATCATCAATAATATAAACATCTCTTCTTCTATATTTCTTGTCTCATATTGTTTTGCTATTATGCTAGTTTTACGATATTTATAATATTATTGAACCGGTTTCTTTTTTTCAAACACTTGAATTGATTGTGTAATAACTTGAGTAATTGGTTGTCTGTGACATCCGTCACCAAAAGGTCCGTTATTTAACATGGATTCCATTAAGTTTTCTTTGAACGTTCATTCCTTACCTTTATAAACTGTTCGTGTGGATATTATACTTACTTTATCATCTGTTGCACTTGTGTTCTCATCGTTAGTATTTCCATCATTGAAACCTTTACAATTGTCCTTATCGTTATCATTAAATATACCATTTTTATATATATTTATGGTTATTAATAAAACCACTTTTAAGTTACAAATATCATTATTTGCACTTTTATCGTTGATATAACTAGCCGATTAAGGTCGTTTTTAACAGAAACAAACTTCGGAACTCGGGGGCTAAGTGCAGGGACCAAATATGACATTTTGCCAAACTATGGCTGGGCATATAAACCCTTTTACCAGCCCTAGCCACCACATTTCACCTTCTTCTTCATCTTCTTCTTCTTCCATTTTCTTCCTCCTCCTTGCACCAAAACCGCCCCTATCGTCGCGTTTTCACCGGCAAAGCCTCGGCTACAGCTGAGCCTACTCCTTTCTTGCAGGTAGACAACCTTGGTCGTCCCTTTTCTTGCTTGTTTACTGCTGCACTTTTAGGGTTTCGGGTGCTCGGGGCCAACCCGAGCACATGAGGTCGCGTGGGTGCGTGTGTTGCCTTTCTGCGTGTTCTTCTTGTTTGAACATGTTTGAAATGTGTTTTTGGAAGTCCTTGTGGTGTAAATCTCGTGCACAGAGCAGCCGAAGGCTGCTGTGCACTTCTGCAGTCGCGATTCTACTGTTCAGGCGACTGGGTCTGTCGTGCGACTGAACCGTGCGACTGGGTGTGTCGTACGACTGAGTCGTGCGACTGTGTTCATTGTACGACTGAGTCATGTGATTGTGTGTGTGTCGTGCGATTGAGTCGTGCGTCTGTGTCTATCGTGCGACTGAGTCATGCGATTGTATGTGTGTTGTGCGATTGATTCAGGCGACTGCGTGTGTCGTGCGATTGAATCTATGCGGATGAATGTGTGCGATTGTGCGTGTGTCGCACGACTGAACGCTGAGTCATACGAATGAAGGTTCAGTCGTACGAATGAAGTTGATTCGTGCGAATGAAGGTTGATTCGTACGTATGGATGTTGAGTCGTACGATTGAGGGTTGTGTGGTACGACTGAAGGCCGAATCGCACGAATGGAGGTCCATTCGTACGAATGTAGCTAATTCTATGAATGAAGGTTGATTCATGCGGATGGAGTGTTGAGTCGTGCGTCTGGTACTGTCGTACGATTGGAGTTGTTGTTGAGTGCGTTTCTTCTTGTGCGTGGTGTGTGTATGTCGTGTGATGTAAGGTGACATCGACACGGTTACCGTTGCTAATGACAATATTTAAGTTAACACTATCAAACTTATTAATGTTATTCCAAATCAAATCAACATAACATTTTACAATTATCAACAATCGACTTGCAACGCTAATATTTGCTAAGTATTTCTCTAATAACAATGACACTTTTACACAAATATCATCGGCAATGACAACGAATTCTAGTACTTGGATCTACATAAGATCTAATACTTATGTTTGTATGTGTGTGTTACATGCGACCGAACCAATGCAACCCGAACCGACCAAACGTTATTACTTACTTCATACGTATCATTAATGCTTAACAATAACTGTCAATAGGTGTTTGACCGTTTACTACATACAACATTTGGAACCTTTGATCATTCATACTTACCACTTAACAAGTGAGTTTCGTGGCCCCTTTTTACGCTTATTCAACATTTCAATCATTTACAAACATGGGGGAAAAGTATGCTCACTCACTTTCTTATGCTGTACAATTTACATATAATTTACAAACTTGGAATCAACGTGATACTGTTTTGTGAGTACTTATCTGATACATACATGAGTCGATGTGTGGTACTTTCTTTACAACCATTTAATTCCGGTGTTGGAACCGACGGATAGGTATTGGTAGTACTACTGGGTTGACACCCCCACCCTCGTTTGTTGGTATACTAGTTGGTACCAACAGTGGCCAGGAACGGGCCCTTGGGTGAATATATTCCGACAAGTTTTCTGTGTGTACGTCGTTAGGTTTGGTTGTAAAGCTCATTGTTATGTGATATTGCTTACTTATAACTGTATGCATGGTATTCCACAACAATTACTATACGGCATTAATTACTTATTTACTATTTAAACCTACGAGTTCACCAATAATTTTGTTGACCATTTTGAGCATATCTTTTTAGGTGATAATGCTAATTGAAGATCTAGGTGTGCTGCCTTAGTGGAGACCCTAGGATGCGTTTTTGAGACTAAACATACTTGACAAACATTCATTTTGAATCATTGTTGTAGTCTATTAAACGATCTTCATACTTTTGATACTTGTTCCCGGGTTGTGGGAATTACATTACAATTGTTATTATTTTGCTTATGTGAATCAATTACAAGTTTATGCTTATGGCTATGTTGTCGTGAATATTGACTAAACACGACACAAGTCTCCTTTGTGTCGGGTGTCGTTATGACACGCTTTATCATCAACTACATATATTGCATCTCTATTATTAACAATGTGTTATGACGATCCCATCTCGTTACATCCCCATGTTTCCGCTCTCAGCGGGGGTGTGACAGTCTGGTATCAGAGCCATTGGTTATAGAGAATTAGGCAAATCACTTGACCTAGACTATAACCTAGGAACCTTCATATAGAATGCATGCTAGGATTGGCTTGCATATGATATTACATGTATGTTCCTCTATACTTGTTTTTTATCTTCATACTCTATACTTGTTCTTTATCTCTATGTCTTGTTATCTGACCATCCTGAGGAAAGTACTATTACTCTTACTCTTTCCTCGCGGGATGCCTTCTACTGAAATCTTTCGTTCCTATGCGTGCCGCATTATACTATTAGGTTGGGATACCCACCCTGAAGGGATCTTCACAGATCACGCGCAGCGTCGATCTCGGATATTGAGTCCGATCCTGAGATAGTTATGCCTGAGGTCCCGAAAGAAAGAGGGATAGGCAACTTTTGTTATACTAATTGAGATTATGTACTTGGAATCTATTTGTTAGGACGGACTACTATTGAAACATTATGGTTCATGAACATGAGAACTTACACGATCTGTGCATGATGAATGGTGTCAATACTATGATGTTAGCTTGGGTAGGTGAAGCTAAGGGTGACCATGCAGGGCAAATTACCATTACGGGTGCACACGTAATTGCAATTTGCAGTGCATGTGAAGCCTGGCTAATCTTACCATGAGGTAACGATCATAGTTAGTACAAGTCTTCCATTCTATACCTTAGGACACTAGGATCATCATTCTAGTAATACCTTGTAAATGATGATAAAACACTCATAACCTCTACTTTTGCTTGAGTCCTATTCTACAAGGAGCCTTCATGGAATTTCATCTATGATATTAGTCTTACTCTCTATGAAACCTTAGTCCGCTTAACATTTCAGTAACTATGGAACTGACAAAATGCTTAGAATGAATGTCGACTTCAAAGAGTTGTAGAAAAGTGATGATACACTCTACACATACATTACGTTGTTCATTGGGATGATGTTAAGGAAAATTGGATGTCATGTAACCGGTTTAAGCATCGTTCTCGGTATATCGTGGATATGGTGGGAACGCTGCGGGGAACCCTATATATAAGCATCATCGGTATACTAAAAATGTGCTTGAACTGGGCTACATGATGATCTTAATTGACTAAAGCATGAAATGTTGGAACTTGATAAGTGGAGTTATACGTGTATCTTAAAGTGACTAAAGTTTACATGTTTACTCCTTTTATGATTAGAAAATGCCACCTCGAAGAATCACCCGCAGTACAAATCGCGAAGGTGAGACCCCACGAGGCAGAGGTAGAGGTAGGCCACTAAAAACAGGTGGTGCTCCTGCCGGCAACAATCAGGGAACTGAAAACCCCGATATAGCTGCCATGATCGCTCAGCAGCTAGCCATACTAATTCCTACAATAGTAACCCAAGTGAGCGACACCCTTCTGGATCATAATCTCCACAGGGATAATGATACTAACAATGAGCATAACCAAGGAACATGGGAGGATACGGAGAATGGTGGAACAGCGGGTAATGAAACTGGGGTTGTTAATACAAGACGTGGATGTTCTTATAAGGAGTTTATGGCCTGCAAACCAAAAGAATTTGACGGGAAAGGTGGAGCGATAGCTCTAACTAGGTGGCTTGAAAAGATGGAGGCCGTCATTGATATCAGTGAATGCTTAGACAGCCAAAAGATTAAGTATGCCACGTGTTCACTACAAGGCAAAGCACTAACTTGGTGGAACACACAGATTCAAGCAAGGGGAAGAGAATCAGTAATGCAGATGACTTAGGATGAGTTTAAAGCATTGATCACTGAAGAATACTATCCACTCAATGAGATGCAGAAGTTGGAGCAAGAGTTCTGGAATCATGCTATGATAGGAGCTGGGCACGTAGCTTACACTGATCGTTTTCATGAGTTGGCAAGATTGGTTCCACATCTAGTGACTCCGGAATCCAAGAGGATCGAAAGGTACATTTGGGGACTTGTGCCTCAAATCCGAGCAATGGTAACAGTAATAGCCCCTCCTACTATTCAGAGTGCGATTCTGAAGGCTGGTACATTAACAGATGAGATGATGAGAACTGGGGTTCTGGGGAAAGGAGCAGAAAAGAGGAAGGATGTTGGAGAAGCAAGCAGGTCGAGTATAGGGAAGTTTGACAAACGGGCCAAGACAACCAGAAATTTTGTGGCCGTGACGCAGGGCAATAGAGAGTAAGTCAGGCCGTGCCCCAAATGTAATAGATGCAACTATCATCATCCCCCAGCAATGTCGTGCCGGGTGTACGTGAACTGTAGACGCCCGGGCATCTAGCGAAAGAATGTAGAGTAGCGCCGAATTTGGTGGCACCGGTCAACGCAGTTAACCCCGCCAGGAATGCTAGGGTCTGTTATGAGTGTGGAAACCCAGGTCACTACCGGAACATGTGCCCCAGACTGAATCGGGTACCGGGTCAACAAGGGAACAACCAACCACCAGTGATGGCCATAGCCGGTAATCAAGGCTAGGGGAATCAAGGAAATGCTACCAGAGGACGTGCGTTCGTTATCGGAGCAAATGACGCCCGTCAGGACCCGAATGTCGTTACGGGTACGTATTTGCTCAATCACCACTTCGCATCTATATTATTTGATACTGTAGTAGACAATAGTTTTATATCTTCTGAATTTGCTCACATGCTTGCCTTGAACCCTAGTAGGCTAGAAAGTAGCTTCTCCGTAGAAATGGCCAACGGTAGAGTTGTATAGGCCGATGAGATTATTAGAAAGTTCTCCATGATATTGGAAAACCATGCCTTCGACATAGACTTAATACCTTTTGAGCTGGGAAGTTTCGATGTGATTGTGGGAATGGATTGGTTATCGAAACACGGAGCTGAGATTGTTTGTCAGGAGAAAGTAGTACGAATCCCCATGTCAGATGGGGAGGTACTCAGAACTCAAGGAGAACAACCGGGAAGAACCCCTAAAGCTTATCTCTTGTATGAAGACACGTCGATGTTTGTGAAAGCAGTGTTACGTGTTTCTGGCCCATGTAGTGGAAAAAAAGAAGAGAACAACCAGTTGGTAGATATTCCTATAGTACGAGACTATCCGGATGTATTCCCTGATGACTTGTCGGGTTTTCCTCCTCCACGACAGGTGGAATTTCGTATAGAGTTGGTTCCTGGAGCTACGCCGGTAGCAAAGGCACCGTATCGGTTGGCACTATCAGAAATGCAAGAGTTATCTAGCCAATTACAAGAACTACTGGAGAAGGGTTTTATTCGGCCGAGTCACTCACCATGGGGAGCACCGGTATTATTTGTTAAAAAGAAAGACGGGTCGTTCCGTATGTGCATCGATTATCGCGAGTTGAACAAATTAACCGTGAAGAACCGATATCCTCTTCCCAGAATCGATGATTTGTTCGATCAGCTGCAAGGAGCCTCATATTTCTCCAAGATCGACCTTCGTTCGGGATACCATCAACTAAGGGTTTCGAGGATGACATACCAAAAACAGCATTTAGGACTCGTTATGGGCACTATGAGTTCTTAGTCATGCCGTTCGGACTGACTAATGCACCAGCTGTGTTCATGGATCTTCTGAATCGAGTGTGCAGACCTTACTTGGATAAGTTCGTTATCGTATTCATAGACGATATACTTATCTACTCCTAATCAAAAGAGGATCATGAAGAACACCTTCGGGCAATACTAGAACTGTTACGGGAAGAGAAACTTTTCGCCAAGTTCTCGAAGTGTGAGTTTTGGTTACGAGAAGTGAAGTTTTTGGGGCATGTGGTTAACGAGGATGGGATTCATGTAGATCCCGGTAAGATTGAAGCGGTGAAGAAATGGGATGCACCCCAGACACCTTCAGACATACGGCAATTCTTAGGATTGGCCGGATATTATTGATGCTTCATCGCGAGTTTTTCAAACATCGCAAATTTTTCAAAGATCGCTCAACCATTAACACTGCTGACTCAAAAAGACAAGAAGTTTGATTGGGGACATGCACAAGAACAAGCATTCCAAACGTTAAAGGAGAAGTTGTGCAACGCACCGATATTGTCCCTCCCAGACAGAACTGATGACTATGTGGTATACTGCGATGCTTCACATCAAGGATTGGGATGTGTACTAATGTAGAAGGATAAGGTGATTGCCTACGCTTCACGACTACTTAAGGTGCACGAAAAGAACTATACAACTCATGATTTGGAGTTGGGCGCTATAGTATTTGTACTTAAGATATGGAGGCATTACCTGTATGGAACCAAATGCCTCATTTACACAGATCAGAAGAGCCTTCAACATATCCTGGATCAGAAGGAACTTAATATGCACGAGCGACATTGGGTAGAACTACTTAGCGACTACGATTGTGAAATCCGGTATCATCCGAGTAAAGCGAACGTGGCGGCTGATGCTTTAAGCCGCAAAGAACGCTTGAAACCACTACGTGCTCGAGCGTTGGGATTGACTATTCAAACGAATCTGAAAGCTCAGATCCAAATTGCACAAAGTGAGGCATTGAAAGAAGAAAACCTTGCGGGAGAAGAATTTCAGGGGTTGGATAAACAGATGATTTGCAAGGATGATGGTATACAGTACTTCATGGATTGTATATGGGTACCCAAATAGGGAGGTGTACGTACCTTGGTCTTGGATGAAGCGCACAATACACGATATTCTGTTCATCCTGGTGCAGATAAGATGTACCACAATCTTAAAGATATGTACTGGTGGCCAGGCATGATGAAAGACATTGCTATGTATGTAAGCCGATGCTTGACGTGGTTGAAAGTTAAAGCTGAACATCAGAAACCATCAGGATTACTGCAGCAACCGAAAATACCTGAATGGAAATGGGAAAACATAGCCATGGATTTTATTACCAAACTTCCTAGAACGTGTAGTGGGTACGACTCGATATGGGTTGTATTGGATCGGATGACAAAGTCTGCTTATTTCTTACCGATCCAAGAGGATAACAAGATGGAAAAGTTGGCAAGATTGTACATAAAGGAGGTCATGACAAGACACGGAGTGCCGGTGTCGATCATATCCGACCGTGACAGCCGATTTACTTCACGATTTTAGCAGACACTGCAGAAAGCGATGGGCACTCGATTAGATATGAGTACCGCCTATCACCCACAAACAGATGGTCAAAGTGAACGAACAATACAAATGTTGGAATACATGCTCAGGGCTTGTGTAATCGACTTCGGTGGTAGCTGGGACACTCACTTACCATTGATTGAGTTCTCTTACAACAACACTGCCATACGAGCATTGGGTGCGCTCATTTGAAACATTGTATGGGAGGAAATGTAGATCTCTAGTTTGTTGGGTAGAGATTGGTGAAAGCCAGCTGACAGGCCCGGATATCATTCAAGAAACAATCGATAAGATTTTCCAAATTAAAGACAGACTAAAAGTTGCCAGAGATCGCCAAAAGAGCTATGCCGACAACCGTCGGAAGCCTCTACAATTCAATGTTGGGGACCGGGTTTTACTCAAAGTCTCTCCTTGGAAAGGGATTGTTCGATTTGGAAAGAAAGGGAAGTTAGCCCCAAGATACGTAGGACCATTCGAGATTACAGAAAAAATCGGTCCGGTGGCTTACCGATTAAGGTTGCCACAAGAACTTAGCGGTGTACATGATACTTTTTGAAGATCAAGATAGGTTGGACTCACCATTGGATTAGTTTTTGTTTATCTTTCGTTGTAATAGGATCTTTGTTAGTTTCCTTTTGTAAGTTTGTTTAGTGCAAGTCTATATGTTAGCTGTCGGGCGAAACTATAGTTTCGGCCTGGCGAAATTGTTAGTTTCTCCAGACGAAACTATTGAGCTCAGATCATGTTTACCCGGTGAAACTGTTAGTTTCTACCGGGCGAAATTATAGTTTCGCCTATATAGTTTCGCCTACAGCGAAACTATATGCGAAACTATGACAGCTATATATAGATTTCTTTTGTCTAATTGTTATCTATCCTTGCAAGAAACCCTAATCGTGTATTATTGTTGCAAGAGGATATTGTAAGCTTGTTCTTTCTGAATACATTGAGCTTATTTCAATTCATTCACTGTTGTTCATCATTAAAACCATGTTTGAAAGCTTTTTGGTGTTATTTTGATCATCCTTCTCTTAGTGTTGGTTGTGTGTGTTTGGTATTGAACAATTCAAGCATTCTTCTGCACTGAAAACCGATCAAATGGACCAACAATATGGTATCAGAGCCATAGTGCTCTTGATTGTTTGAGGTTTTTGGTTATTTTTGTTCAATACCAACTTTTTCAAATTTTACTTCAAAACAGAGTGTTTTTGTCATGGAAATTGATTGGATAGTGTGCGTTTCTGATTGAGGAAGCTTCGTGAATCACTCCTATTCAAATTTCATTGAGATTTGGGTGATTTTCGATTGTTTTTGGGGTTTAAAAGGGTTTTCTGTTCTTCCAGCGAAATTACAGTTCCTTCCAGCGAAACTGTATCTTCGTTCAGCGAAACTGATACTTTTTCTTCTTTGATATTCGGTGCGAAACTGTGTTCTTTGAACGAAAGTTCATTCAGATTGGGTGATATTTGTGCGAAATTGCTGCTGAAACTCATTCGAACGAAAGTTCAAGCTTGTTTCCTGCGAAATTTACAGCGAAACTAAGCTACTGATAGTCTTTGGCTAGCGAAAGTGCTGCCGAAATTACACTTTCGCCTTAGCGAAACTACCTTTCAGCGAATCTACTTCTTCTTCAGCGAAATTGTTATGTCCAAAATGACTACTCTCACCTTGGCTGATTTAGAGAGTGTTGCACCAAACCGACCCCCTAGACTCATCAATGGAGATAACTTTGAAGATTGGAAAAGGTGTCTTAAGGCTTTCTTCTTCTACACCGATCACAACCAATGGGAGTCAATCATCACTGGACCACACAAGCCAACCGTTACTGTCGGTGGAACTGTCTCTCCAAACTCGGACTCCTCCACATTCACCGAAAAGGATCAAAAGTTAATTGACAGAGATCAGAAAGCATTCGGAGCCTTAACTTTATGTCTTGCACCTGATATTTACAATCGCTTTGCAGAATTCAAAGATGCAAAATCTCTATACGATGCCTTGTGTGAATTTTACGATGGAAACGAGGATCTAAGGAAAGATAGGAAGGCTCAAGCTGAAAAGGAGTTCAATTCATTTGTGGGACACAAGAATGAAGATCTTACTGACATTACTAATCGTTTTTTGTCTGTTTCAAGTACTCTAAAGAAGTATGATGATCAGCTAGGAAATCATGAGCAAGTGAATAAACTCCTAGACTCTCTTCCACCTCAGTGGAGTTTACAAGAGGGAGTTTAATCAATCCATCATGCCAACATCCGGTTATTCACAGAATGCTGCATTACTATCGTCCGCTGCAAGCTCTCCAATGCAGGCATCGCGTCAAGGAGCAGTGACTGTGTGTGATTTTTCTGGAAATGGCATTAACCCCGGGAAAGAGCAAGGGAATTTAAAGGCATCTAATGAATCTACTGTTCCAGCTGAGACTATGGCACTTTTTGGGATGTTTGTTCAAAGTTATGAAGCACTTGTTGCTGGTTATCTGAAAGGAAAAGGAATGACTATGGAGGACATGTATCAAGTGGATCCAGATGATCTTGAAGAAACTGATATTCAATGGCAAATGGCAATGCTGACGCTTAGAGCTCGGAGATTTATGGAAAGGACTGGTAGAAAGAACTTTGGCGGTCAAGGTTCCAACTCCAAACTGGGTTACGATAAGTCTAAACTTAGATGTTTCAATTGCAAGCAATTGGGACACTTCAAACGAGAATGTCCATTGCCAATTGTCACTGATCCTAACAACTCTGGAGTTCCAAGATTGACTGCTGGTGGGAGTAAAGATGAGTCAAGCCATAAGAAAGAAACCGCTCTAATTTCTAACTTTGACTGGAGTGCAGAGGCTGAAGAGACAAAAGAAGAAATTAATCAAGCTTTAGTAGCTGAGATTCAGAAGGAGAAAATGAAGATGAACTGTGACGACGAGTTTGATCCATTTGAGGAGTTTAAGGATGGAGTTGCAGAGAATGAGTCTGAGAAAGATGAAAATATGAAGGAGTATGGAAAGTCAGAAACTCAATCTACAGTGCTTGAAAGAAATGATGTCAATACTGCTACCACTGTGAAGGAAAACAAGTCGTATACTCCTGTGTGTCAATGTGATAAAGCCCTTGCAGCTGAGAAGGTGGTGATGGGACTTCCATATGAGGTAATTCAAGATATGTGTTCATCTGCATGTAAAATCAGATTATTTGGGGTTTATAAGGCTAATCGTTTATTAATTGATAATGAAAAGGACTTGAAAAGAATTAATGAAGAACTTAAAGTGAATGAGTCAAAATACTTTGTTAAATTAAATGAAGCGCTAAAAGAAATTGATCATTTAAAAAGAATTGTTTTAGAAAGAAACGTTGAGGTGAACAGTTTGACTGAAAGGGTTGCCCTAGCTGAGTTTGAAACAAGCAAACTTCAGTCAAAACTTGATAAATGGACCATATCAGGAATGAAACATGATGATTTATGTAAATCTCAACGTGGGGCTAGGATTAAAACAGGTTTGGGATATGAAAATGCTAAGGTTTATCCTCCACCTAGTACATACTGTTACTCTCCGATGCCCATTCCACATCCTTCTAATGATTTAATCAAAGAAGATTCTAACAGTATGTCTGCAGGTTTGGAAGGTGTGAATCCTATGCATGTTCGTGAGGACTACGATTATGGACCAACTAGAGGTCTTGGATGCTCTAGTCTTAGTACACCTGAACCCAAGCTTTCTGTTTTAGATCATAACTCTAGTTTAAATTCTGTTTTTGTTTCTAGTAATGCTGTAAAAGACTCTGTTTCATTCAGTTCTAGTAATGTTTCTGTTTGCTTGTTAAATGCTATGGACCGTGATTCTGATTTATCTATTGATGTTGCTGATTCATTGTCTGATAATGCCACGAATAGCAATGAAGAAACAAAAACTAACTCTTTTAAAAAATTCTTCTCTCATCCCATTCCATCATTTATACCTGCAAAATTTGCTGTGCTTAATGACAGGATTGTATCTTCATCTGAGGCAAGTACTAGTGACACTAGTACTTCATGTATTTCAGATAACACTTCAGTATCATCAGCACACAATCATTCTTTTCAAAATAAAATCAACTCTGTCAATGCAAATGAGGCATACAGTGATAATGATTTAACACTTACTGATTCAAGTTTATCCAAATGTAATGGAGAACATAATACATCTAAATTGAAATCAAATTGTTTTCAATGTGGTAAAGACGATCATGTAGTTAAGCATTGTCCTCAAATACATCACAGATATGTTTATAGACGTTCTTTTGGAAATAAACTAAATCAGTTAGTTAATAAGTTCTTTTGCAAGAAATCCACTTCGGAGAAACCTAAAGTTATTCAAACTTGGGTGGCCATTACACCTGGTTAATTCTCTTTTGATATGATTGCAGGAGTCGTCCACTAAGTCTGTAAATAGTGTATGGCATGTTGATAGTGGATGCTCGAGACACATGACGGGGCTTAAAGATTTATTGACCAACTACCGCATAATCGATGGTGGCTATGTTGCCTTCGCAGGAGACAAGAAAGGAGGAAAAATGATAGCTCAAGGAGAAGTTTGTAATGGTTCGCTCGCCTTGGAAAAAGTCAATTATGTTCCCGAGCTTGCATTTAACCTATTGAGCGTCTCTCAGATTTGTGATAAAAGCATTCCAGTCTTATTCAAGTCTGATGAATGTATCTTTTTGAAGTCTGAGTTTGATATTCCAGATAATCTAGTTCTCATGCGGGCTCCCAGAAAGAATGATACATATCTCCTTGACATGAATTCAAAGAGCTCATCATCTGCAGTCACATGCCTCTTGTCAAAAGCTTCCACCTCTGAGTCCTTCTTATGGCATCGTAGATTGGGCCATGTTAATTTCAAAATAATAAACAAACTAGTTAAAAACAATCTCGTTCGGGGATTACCTTTAAAAGATTTTTCTGTGGTCGAGAAATGTATGGCATGTGCTAAAGGAAAGCAACATAAGAAACCACACAAACCTAAAATTGAAAATAGCATCTTAAATCCCCTAGAGTTGTTACATACTGATTTGTTTGGCCCAATAAGTGTTAAATCTATTGCTAAGAAATCTTTTTGTCTTGTGGTTACAGATGACTACTCCAGATATTCATGGGTAAGATTTCTTACTCAAAAGGGAGAGACGACTGAGGAGTTGCAAAAGTTAATTCTCTCGATTGAATCGATAAGCAAGAGAAAGGTTATGGCTATTCGAAGTGACAACGGTACTGAATTCAAAAATCAAATTTTTGATTCCTTCTGTGCCACTAAAGGGATATTAAGATAGTTCAGTGCTGCGAGAACTCCTCAGCAGAATGGTGTCGCGGAACGAAAGAATCGCACCCTAATTGAAGCCGCACGTACAATGTTAATAGAATCCTCCTTACCCATCATATTTTGGGCTGAGGCTGTGAATTGTGCTTCTTATGTTCTCAACAGGGTGCTGATAGTCAAAGATAAGATGAAAACCCCGTATGAACTATTTCACAAACGAAAGCCCTTGATTGATTTCTTTCGCCCATTCGGCTGCTCGTGTACTCTTCTGAATACTCAAGCACAGAAGACAAAATTTGGTGCTGTTTCTGATGAATGTTATTTCGTAGGATATTCTTCTTCCCAGAAGGCTTATCGGGTATATAACAAGAGGACACGTATAGTTCAGGAGTCATTCTATGTCGATTGGCAGGAATCTAATTCATCTAATGTTCCCACAGAACCAGCTTGGTTCTTTGACTCAGATACGGTGTTCAAATCATTCAATCTTCCAGTCTTCGCTGATGATGTGCCCCTCTCCAATTCAACAACAAACTTCATTCCACCTGCCCCCGTACCAACTGAGCCTATTGTGCCTCCTGTCACCACATCTGTTAATGATACTTCAGTCAGTGTTGCTTCTTCCTCATCTTCACTTGATCTTCCTCCTCCACCCATATCAACATCACCTTCTTCATCTCCTTTACCGAACTCTTCTTCCCCATTCAGCTCATCATTTAACCAACCATCTACTGATATCCCTTCCATGACTGTGGATTTCAAAACTTTGAAAGATCATCCACACGACAACATAATTGGTTCCATTACTGATGGAGTTCGAACATGGAGTCAATCTGGATTGATCAACGTTTGCTTGTTTTCTTGTTTTATATCTCAAACTGTTCCTAAGAACGTTCATGCAGCTCTCCAAGATCCCTGCTGGGTAGAGTCGATGCAATTGGAATTGCAACAGTTCAGAAAACTACGGGTGTGGACCCTGGTGGATCTTCCACCAAATAAGTATCCTATTGGCACGAAATGGGTTTTCAAGAACAAGCCTGATGATCGAGGAATAGTGGTGCGAAACAAATCCAGATTAGTAGTTCAAGGCTTTGCTCAAGAAGAAGGAATTGACTACACAGAAGTCTTCGCACCTGTCGCCCGTCTTGAAGCCATTAGAATATTCTTAGCGCACGCTGCTCACAAGCAATTTAAAGTCTATCAGATGGATGTCAAATGCGCATTTCTCTATGGGGACATTGATGAAGAGATATACGTGTGTCAACCCCCAGGATTTGAAGATCCAGATTTTCCTGACAAAGTATATAAGCTTGATAAGTCACTTTATGGACTTCATCAAGCTCCTCGGATTTGGTATGAAACCCTGACACAGTATCTCTTGAGCAATGGTTTTACACGAGGCACCATTGACATGACTCTATTCAAAAGAGAGGTAAACGGTGAGATGTTGATTGTGCAAGTTTACGTTGATGACATTATTTTTGGTTCTTCAAATCCTCAATTATGTCGGGAGTTTGAGGAGGTCATGCGAAACAGATTTGAGATGAGCATGATGGGAGAGATGTGTTTCTTTCTCGGGCTGCAAGTTGAACAAAAACCAGATGGAATTCTTATTCATCAAGAGAAGTATATTAAAGAAATTTTGAAGAAATTCAAAATGGATGATGCTGCTTCTGAGATGACTCCCTTCACGGCTCAGACATGTCTCACTCCGGATGAAAACGGCAAACCAATCGATCCTCATCTCTACAGATCCATGATTGGCTCTCTCATGTACCTGACAGCAAGTCGTCCTGACATAACCTTTGCTGTTGGATATTGTGCTCGATACCAATCAGCTCCTAAAGAATCCCATGCCAAGGCAGTCAAACGAATTTTTCGTTATCTAAAGGGATCTTCTCGTTTAGGACTTTGGTATCCTTATGGTGGGAATTTTGACCTGCACGCTTATTCTGACAGCGATTCCAACGGCTGCAAATTAAACAGAAAATCTGTTACTGGAGGTTGTCAGTATTTGGGAAACTGCCTTGTTTCTTGGCAAAGCAAGAAACAGACTACAGTTTCTCTCTCAACAGGAGAAGCTGAATATATTGCAGCCTCAAGCTGCTGTTCGCAAGTGTTATGGATTCAGCATCAAATGATGGACTATGGGATCAACTTTCTTCATACTCCTTTGTTTTGTGATAACGAAGCGGCCATTGGAATTGCCAAGAATCCAATTCATCATTCCCGGACCAAGCACATTGAGACACGAATTCATGCCATCCGTGATGCTCAAGAAAAGGGTTTCATTGATATCATTCCTATTGATACAAAACATCAAAAAGCAGATCTTTTCACAAAAACATTTGATAAACCACGTTTTTACGAATTGATTTCTATGCTAGGATTAATATCATTCTGACAAACTTTTCTGAGCAAAACAATTGTTCCACCTGTACATAAGTACATATTTTCTTTTTGGTCTTGATTGTTGTCTAACTTGTGTCACATAGATCTTTTTCTTTTAATCTTGTGTTTCTTTGATTCTTAAGAAAATTTTCTTTTAGTAGGCTTTTGAATAAAAATTTCGGGGGAGATTCATACTGATAATAAGTCTTAATTTTTCATTCTCTCAGGAATTCAAGAAAATGAAGTTAGAACAAGGGGACATCTTATGTTGGGATATGCATGATAGACTCATCCCGAAAACAAAGTAAACAAGTGATCATGCAGCAAACATAAAGATCATAACTCAGTAATAAGGATTATCCTCATGATATTTTGGTCTGCACAAAGATACAAGTCTTGTGTACAACTTGGTTGAGAGTTGCTAATTGATATCAAAGGTTATCGATGTGAAACTTATGGTGTTTCTCACTGGGATGGTGACTCGGTGATAACACCCTCTAAGTCAAACGTTAAATAATCTCAAATAGCCTATTATTGTACATATAGATTATCGATGTGAATCTTATGGCGTTTCCCACTGGGATGGCGACTCGGTGATAACGCCCTCTAAGACAAACATTATATAATCTCAAATAGCCTATTACTGTACATATAGATTATCGATGTGAATCTTATGGCGTTTCCCACTGAGATGGCGACTCGATGATAACGCCCTCTAAGACAAACATTATATAATCTTAAATAGTCCACTCTTGCATACACATTCATATGTTTCATAAGAAAAGATGTGTGTTTATCTCCTCTGCTATGCGAAAGCATTGACCTGGAGTGATGATCTTCTCTGCTATGCGAAAGCATTGACCTGAAGCTCTCATCAACACGCCTAGATGATCTTCTCTGCTATGTGAAAACATTGACCTGAAGCTCTCATCAATTAGTTATAGGTTGTGTCTGGATCTCACATATATGTGTGTCTACATCTGTACATTATAGAGTCCCATCTGCATATGTGTCAGTCAGTGTGATTGTACATCAGTATAATGATCAGGCAATATCAATGATTATGCTCAATAAACCTTGATGACGAGACTAGGTCTTTATCAAATATCAGTGGGGACCAAGTTGCTGAGTTTCTAAGACAATTCAGAACATGATAAACAGCTGCAGATCATGAGTTGAAAAGAGATGGGAATGGGTTTAAGCGGACAAACATATCAGCAATCTCGCTAAGTCATGATCCTCTTAAAACACTTCAAGAAAAACATGATACTATATCCTTTAACTATTTTATTTTATTTTATTTTATTTTAATTTTAATTTTATTTTATTTTGTTTTTATTATAAGTGAAGTTTCTGCGAAACTACAGTTTCGCATAGCGAAACTGCAGTTTCGCTCGGGAAACTATGATTTTCGCCGCGCCGAAAAACTATAGTTTCGTGCCGCAGAAACTATAAGTTCGCTTGGCCGAATCTATAGTTTCACAGTGTCGAAACTACATTCTCTTATTGCAGAAAGTATAGTTTCGCTTTGCCGAAATTATATCTTAAGTTCTCTGCGAAACTCCTATGTATATAAACATAGTTTCGAATCAAGATACTGACTTTCGCAAAAATTAGTCACTTTCGTCGAAACTGTGCACTGTTAGGGTTTTTGAGACTCGTGACACAAATCTCCGTCGTTGTCTTGTTTTATTGCATTGTCATCTGTTTTTGAAGTTCTCATGTGAGTTTCGAACTCAGACCATGAGTTTTCATAGACTAATCTATCGTACATTTGGCTGGATTGAAATGTGTCGTTTGGGTAGTCTCGCAGTTCGTTCTGCGAAACTACACCATCCTCCAGCGAAACTGAACGAAAGTTCATTAGATACTGCGAAACTGTGTGGTTATGCTGCCCGAGCGAACCTAACATTTTCGTCAACAAAAATCAGTTTCGCCCAGTTCAATCCATTATCATATCTTGCGAAATTAGAGTTTCGTCTTTGCGAAACTACAACAAAAAAAAATATATAAATAAATAAAAATAAAATATATAAAATATAAATATATATATATATATATATATACATATATATATATATATATACTAATTAATCTGTAAATTCATTCTAAATATACATGTATATATCTGTATTCTTACGTTTATCACAATTTGTTTATTTACATTACGTTTGTAAATATTTGAATTCTAATATAATTTCTAACCGGTTGTGTTTGTTTGTCAGATAAAAATGGCAAACCTCAAGTTTGATGTTCGAAACAATATCACTGCTATTCTAGACGACTCACATCCTAAAGCAGCGGGATTCAGAGACTGCATTAGGTGGCTACAAAGATCCCCTATAGCATTCGCCATATCTCATTCCACGACTATTTATGATCTACACATTCGAGACTTCTGGAGAACTGCTGAGTATATCACAAGGGGAGATTCGGAGAGTATTGTAGCCAAGGTTCTGGACCACCAAGTGAACATCACAGAAGAAGTTATTTCCAGGGTGTTGAGATTAGAAGAAGACACAGGAGGTGATATTGATTTGTCTGATCAGGAGGTGTTTGATGCCTTCTTAACTATGGGATATGAAGGTCCTCCTTTTGGGACTAGAAAGGAAATCAAGAAATCCTTTCTGTCCAAGGAGTGGAGGTACATTGCCCATGTCTTCATAATGTGCTTAGATCACCGAAAAGGTGGATCAGATGGGTTAAACTTAGACTGGGCAAAAGCCATGGTTATATGTTGCCGAGGTGAGAAGGCTAACATTTCTAATCTCATATTTAGCTGCATGGCCGAAAATGTAATGGCCTTGAAGAAGGACAAATGGTTGCTCTATCCCCGATTTCTTCAAATGATCATTGACGATCAAGTTCCCAACATTCCGAGGCATGGAGAGGTCAAGCATCTAGTGTCTATGAATACCAGAATTTTTGCCGACTGCTGTGCCATAAGGCACGACTTCAGTGGTCGGATCACTCATCTATGGGAAAACATGTATACTCCTGATCGATGGGATTATATCAGGAAGGTGATCCAGTCTGAAGCGAGACGAACAGAGGAAGTCAGACCAACTGAGTCGGAGGCAGTAAAGAAGAGAAAGAGATATGCCAAGGAGAAGGATTACAACTTTGAGAAAGAAGTGGCAGAGATGGCAGCTAAAGCAAAAATGGAGAAAGAAAAGAGGTCAAAAAGGACGGTTGATACCGGGGAGGAAGAGAGGAGGACAAAACAGAAACATCAGACATTTTCTGAGCCTCCACAATCTGAGAGACACACTAGTTTAGACGAGGATGTGATCCGAAATCTCAATACCTCTCTCTCTAACGAACTAAGTATGATAAAGACTAATCTGACAAATCAGGAGATGAGGGAGAGACAAAAGGATGAATTGCTGGATGGTATGAAGAAAATGCTGGTTGATCAAAATAATTTGATCAAGAGGTTATTGAAGGAAGTAAACGAGTTGAAAGCTGCCGCCGGCCTGCCGAATCAGCTAACTCAATATGAGTTAGATGATTTAACTGACACATCTAAGTACCCGTTCCTGTCTGTGGGTACTTCTTCGAAGGCAGGAGAGGGCACCTCGGGAGCAGCAACAGAAGAAGCTGGAGGGTCTGGTAAAGGAATTGGAGATCCTGAGATGGAGAATTTACAAACTGACGATGATGTGGTTGATGCTGGCTTTGTAGATTTAGGAATAAACCTTGGAGATTTTACCGGTGAAGAGCAAATGGGAAAACAACCCATTCAGGAGGGTCTGGTGGATGAGGAAGTTGATGAGGAGCAGTTGGTAGACTACGACTCAGAGCCTGAGTTCTATGAGGTTGATGAACGGCCTTTGACATATGTGATACAGAAGGGTGAAAATGAAAATGATATTTTTGAGATGGAAAGAGTGATTGGTTTGTAAGAGAGAAGGAACCTGAAGAGTTAACTCCACTGTTTCAGAATATGGAGAGTCTGAAGAAGAAAGAGGCTGATAAGAAGATAGTGAGCTGGAAGTTCAACCCCGACTTGAAAATGTTTATGATAAAAAGGCGAGGGGGTGGAATCACTTATCTTCACAAGAGGAAGGCATTCAAGACCTTGCCAAAATGGGATTTGAGAAGGTTGGCATCTTTGCCTTTACTTGGAGCACACTTGAGTGAAAGAGCCAGATTTCTAGAAAAAGAAATCCAACATGGGCTCAATGATAACTTTGAGGCTTTCGGTTTTATGAAAGCAGAAAGAAAAAGATCAAAGAAAGATAAAGATTGGGCTACTGGGAAGGGAAGGATTGTGTTGAGCGTGAAGCCTCCTAAGACGGTTCAAAGGGTTAGATTGGCAGATCCGTCCCCCTCGCGTCTGAAAGAGTTTGAGAAGTGGTTTTATGACAATCAGACGGGGGAGGCTGTTATTAGAGTTAAGGGTGGAATTGAATACCGAATCTTTGACCCGATGGAGTTGTTTGGTTTTTCAGATGATGATCTACTGGTTCTGTGTGAGAACCATATTAAGGCAGGGGCAGGAGAAGAAACGAGAAGGGAAGCTAGCTTGTTCATGATTGTAGTGAACAAAGTTAGAGGAGTGAGAGCTGAAGTGAAAGCGCTGGCAGAGAAAGTTAGAGCTGAGGATGATTTACACATGGACATTCAGGATTTAGCAAAACAATTTGCACAAGCTAGTGCTCATCCTGATGGAGCCAATGAGGCAGGAGGCAACCAAAGAAGATCAAGTGCTGAGGCTCAACAGAGTAAAGCTGCAGGAGCTGATCCGGAAACATCATGTGCAGGTACCGAGAAGGCTGGAGCTGAATGAAGACATAAAGCCAAGAAGAATGGGTGAGATCCAACCTAGGGGGAGTATTGAAGATCAAGATAGGTTGGACTCACCATTGGATTAGTTTTTGTTTATCTTTCGTTGTAATAGGATCTTTGTTAGTTTCCTTTTGTAAGTTTGTTTAGTGCAAGTCTATATGTTAGCTGTCGGGCGAAACTATAGTTTCGGCCTGGCGAAATTATTAGTTTCGCCAGACGAAACTATTGAGCTCAGATCATGTTTACCCGGTGAAACTGTTAGTTTCTACCGGGCGAAATTATAGTTTCGCCTATATAGTTTCGCCTACAGCGAAACTATATGCGAAACTATGACAGCTATATATAGATTTCTTTTGTCTAATTGTTATCTATCCTTGCAAGAAACCCTAATCGTGTATTATTGTTGCAAGAGGATATTGTAAGCTTGTTCTTTCTGAATACATTGAGCTTATTTCAATTCATTCACTGTTGTTCATCATTAAAACCATGTTTGAAAGCTTTTTGGTGTTATTTTGATCATCCTTCTCTTAGTGTTGGTTGTGTGTGTTTGGTATTGAACAATTCAAGCATTCTTCTGCACTGAAAACCGATCAAATGGACCAACACTTTTCACGTGTCGAACCTCAAAAAGTGTTTGGCCGATGAGTCCCTTCATATACCAATTGAGGAAATCAATATTGACGAAAAGCTTCATTTTATCGAAGAACCAATAGAGGTCATGGACTAAAAAGTCAAACATTTAAGGCGCAGCAAGTTACCGATCATCCGCGTGAGATGGAACTCCAAACGAGGACCAGAGTTTACATGGAAACGGGAAGACCGGATGAAACTCAAATATCCACATCTATTCGAGGATGACACTCTTGGAACTAACACCAATTGAATTTCAGGAAGAAATTCTCTCAACTGAGGGATACTGTGACATCCGTCACCAAAAGGTCACTTATTTAACGTGGATTTCGTTAAATTTTCTTTGAACGTTCATTCCTCACCTTTATAAACTGTTCGTATGGACATTATACTTACTTTATCATCTGTTGCACTTGTGTTCTCATCGTTAGCGTTTCTATCATTGAAACCTTTACAATTGTCCTTATCGTTATCATTAAATATACCATTTTTATATATATTTATGGTTATTAACAAAAAACACTTTTAAGTTAGAAATATCATTATTTGCACTTTTATCATTGATATAACTAGCCGATTAAGGCCGTTTTTAACAGAAACAAACTTGAGAACTCGGGGGCTAAGTGCAGAGACCAAACATGACATTTTGCCAAACTAGGGCCGGGTATATAAACCCTTTTACCAGCCCTAGCCACCACATTTCACCTTCTTATTCATCTTCTTCTTCTTCCATTTTCTTCCTCCTCCTTGCACCAAAACCGCCTTTTTCTTCGCGTTTTCACCGGCAAAGCCTCGGCTACAGCTGAGACTACTCCTTTCTTGCAGGTAGACGACCTTGGTCTTCCTTTTTCTTGCTTGTTTACTGCTGCACTTTTAGGGTTTCGGGTGCTCGGGGCCAACCCGAGCACATGAGGTCATGTGGGTGTGTGTGGTGCCTTTCTGCATGTTCTTCTTGTTTGAACATGTTTGAACTGTGTTTTTGGAAGTCCTTGTGGTGTAAATCTCATGCACGGAGCAGCCAAAGGCTGCTCTGCACTTCTGCAGTCGCGATTCTGCTGTTTAGGCGACTGGGTCTGCCGTGCGACTGAGCCGTGCGACTGGGTGTGTCGTGCGACAGAGTCGTGCGACTGTGTTCATTGTGCGACTGAGTCATGCGATTGTGTGTGTGTCGTGCGATTGATTCGTGCGACTGTGTCTATCGTGTGACTGAGTCATGCGATTGTGTGTGTGCCGTGCGATTGAGTCAGGCGACTGTGTGTGTCGTGCGATTGAGTTTATGCAGATGAATGTATGCGATTGTGCGTGTATCGCACGACTGAACGTTGAGTCATACGAATGAAGGTTCAGTCATACGAATGAAGCTGATTCATGCGAATAAGGTTGATTCGTACGTATGGATGTTGAGTCGTGCGATTGAGGGTTGTGTGGTACGACTGAAGGCCGAATCGCACGAATGGAGGTCCATTCATACGAATGTAGCTAATTCGTATGAATGAAGGTTGATTCATGCGGATGGAGTGTTAAGTCGTGCGTCTGGTACTGTCGTGCGATTGGAGTTGTTATTGTGTGAGTTTCTTCTTTTGCGTGGTTTATGTATGTCGTGTGATGTAAGGTGACATCGACACGGTTACCGTTGCTAATGACAATATTTAAGTTAACACTATCAAACTTATTAATGTTATTCCAAATCAAATCAACATAACATTTTACAATTATTAACAATCGATTTGCAACGCAAATATTTGGTAAGTATTTCTCTAATAACAATGACACTTTTACACAAATGTCATCGGCAATGACAACGAATTCTAGTACTTGGATCTACATAAGATCTAATACTTATGTCTGTATGTGTGTGTTACACGTGACCGAACCAATGCAACACGAACCGACCGAATGTTATTACTTACTTCGTACGTATCATTAATTATTAACAATAACTGTTAATAGGTGTTTGACCGTTTACTACATACAATATTTGAAAACTTTGATCATTCATACTTACCACTTAACAAGTGAGTTTCGTGGCCCCTTTTTACACTTATTCAACATTTCAATCATTTACAAACATGGGGGAAAAGTATGTTCACCCACTTTCTTATGCTGTACAATTTACATACAATTTACATACTTGGAATCAACGTGATACTGTTTTGTGAGTACTTATCTAATACATACATGAGTCGCTGTGTGGTACTTTCTTTACAACCATTTAATTACGGTGTTGGAACCGACGGATAGGTATTGGTAGTAATACTGGGTTGACACCCCCACCCTCGTTTGTTGGTATACTAGTTGGTACCAACAGTGGCCAGGAACGGGCCCTTGGGTGAATTTTTGAGACTAAACATACTTGACAAACATTCATTTTGAATCATTGTTGTAGTCTATTAAACGATCTTCATACTTTTGATACTTGTTCCTGGGTTGTGGGAATTACATTACAATTGTTATTATTTTGGTTATGTGAATCAATTACAAGTTTATGCTTATGGCTATGTTCTCGTGAATATTGACTAAAGACGACACAAGTCTCCTTTGTGTCGGGTGTCGTCATGACGCGCTTTATCATCAACTACATATATTGCATCTCTATTATTAACAATGTGTTATGACGATCCCGTCTCGTTACATCCCCGTGTTTCCGCTCTCAGCGGGGGTGTGACATTGTCCAACCAAGCCCCTACTCTTCATATCAACAATTATCAAAGTAAAAGCCCAGAATAACACGAGCTCAACTCACCAAACAAAATAAATCTCCATATATAATAAAAGAAAATGTTTCAGCCATGTATCATGATTTTAGGTAGGTGTTTCCACTTGGCATGATTCTAGGCACCCATTGCCACGTGTCTGTTTCTCTACATTACAACCAAGTTGGTTAAAAAACGCGGATCCTTATTGACCCGATTTTCTATTCGGGTTTCATATAACTAATCAACACACATGCTACAAATCCTAATTCATCTTCTCCTCCTCTCCTTGCAAGTGCCGACAGCCACAACTATTGCACCACCCATCCACCGGTGTTGTCACTGAAATCCTCTTCTGCAACTACTCCGTCCCACTGTGATTTAAAATATACTTAACGGTACTACCCTAAATCCTCTTCTGCAACTACTCTGACCTACTACGGCATCTTTTGTCTCGATTCGATCATCGATTTCGGTCCTAGAGTCGTCCGTAGGGTGGCGGCAGCCTCTTCTTTGTGTATTCGGACTCTTTTGGTCATCTCACGCCTATTGTTCTTAAGGTAAACTTCTATTACTCTTCATCTTCTCTAAATCGTATATATGATGCAATATAAGTGTTTGTGATTTATTAGTTCTTCAAAGTTGGGTCTTTGATTCATTCAACTATATAACTCTTGTATTTCTTATTCTTATTTATCTATTTAATATAATGTCATCTGATAGGTTTGTTTTTTTATTTTTAAGATGTGCCACTAATCGATTGAAACAGGCTATATTTGAGAAGATGAATTGGGATTTAATTTAATATTGAAGATTTATAAAATATTGATTGATTAGTGGATTGAAATTTGGCATGATATATTTTGGTTTCATAGATTTCAAGATCACAGGAGGTGTACGGTTTTTTATAACCTTATTGGATGATGCCATGATATTTTTTATTTGTAATAGCTTAATATTAGTATCTGAATTTGATTGTTTCATAAGCAGATTGATACATCTCTTGCTATAGAGGCTACATGAAAACATATGAATTTGATAACAATAAAGCAAGCAGCCAAATGCATAGATGGTTTCCAGGGACATCGCATGTGAACGATATCTATTGGAAGAGCATCTTGACTCCATGCTAGGTATGCACTTGGTTTTTTTAACTGCTAATTTAAATTGCTTATTCTGTTTTGATATAATACTTAGTTCTTTTCATGTTGTTTGGGACTGTTTATTCAAAATGCTTCTCTGATTATTTATGACTGGATTAAGCTATTTTGAATAAGGAGTTTGAAGCTTAATTAAAAAAGAGTAAGTTGATATAGATGCAATAAGCAACCCCTGTTTATGTATAGTTGAATAGGCAAGTTACGTTCATCAGAATTTCAGGTTATATTCTTAAGGAAGTTTAGCCAGGATAAAGTTTTGAGGTAATTTGATAGTATAATTTTAAAGGATTTGTGTATTTCTTATAACTTTGTTATATTCTTGGTGCTTCAACTTTCTTATAACTTTGTGTATTTATTATGATACACTACCAATAATTTTACCATTAAGGATAGGTTCAAAATTTTAGTTATTATTTTTTAATTGTTTTTTATTCTGTTTTTTAAACTATGAAACAATAGCAGTAATTATACCATTAAAGACAGAAACAGAATTAATGTCAATCAAGTATTTATAACTATTAATTACAATAATTGTTTAAAAAAGAAACATATTCAGTAATGTCTATCAAGTTATAAAATCCCTCTAATTATGCTTACTTTATTTTAGTAACTAAATTCAAATTTGATTACCATTAATTCATACTATAATTCTACATTACTATTATTTATCAACATTAATTTTTGCCAAAAATAATAATATTTATAAATACGGTATCTTCCAAAATCTCCTCCTAAATTATATGGGAATCATATTTATAAAAATAGAAATGTTATACACATATTATTTGAAATTCAAAAATTAGTTTCCAAAATTAATAAACCAAATATCATCCTAAAATTAACTTTCAACATTAACATAAATAAATCTTAAAATTTCTATTATATATACTTCACAATTCAACATCACAATTCACAATCATAATAGATCTGTCCTTATACCAATTAGTAACAAACGTTTTCGATTTTCATCAATATGGTCACCACTATGATCAAAGATTCTAGATATTTTTCTACAACTCTTCTAATACTATTTTTCATTATACACACCCTAATAATACCTCATCTTTTCTTTTACAACTCTCCATTGATAGACTAATCGCGCATTTTTATTTTATAATATTACTAATGTATCTGATTACATTAGCCCGGATAAAGTTTTGAGGTAATTTGATAGTATAATTTTAGAGGATTTGTGTATTTGTTATAACTTTGTTATATTCTTGATGCTTCAACCTTCTTATAACTTTGTGTATTTATTATGAAACACTACCAATAATTTTACCATTAAGGATAGATTCAAGATTTTAGTTATTGATTTTTAATTGTTTTTTCATTCTGTTTTTTAAACTATGAAACAATAGCAGTAATTATACAATTAAAGAAAGAAACAGTATTAATGTCAATCAAGTATTTATAACTGTTAATTACAATAATTGTTTAAAAAGAAACACATTCAGTAATGTCAATCAAGTTATAAAATCCTTCTAATTATGCTTACTTTATTTCAATAACTAAATTCAAATTTGATTACCATTAATTCATACTATAATTCTACATTACTATTATTTATCAACATTAATTTTTATCAAAAATAATAACATTTATAAATACGGTATCTTTCAAAATCTCCTCCTAAATTATATGGGGAATCATATTTATAAAAATAGAAATGTTATATATCATATATTATTTGAAATTCAAAAATTAGTTTCCAAAATTAATAAACCAAATATCATTCTAAAATTAACTTTTAATATTAAAATAAATAAATCTTAAAATTTCTATTATATATACTTCACAATTCAACATCACAATTCACAATCACAATAGATCTGTCCTTATACCAATTAGTAACAAACATTTTTTATTTTCATCAATATGGTCACCACTATGATCAAAGATTCTAGGTATTTTTCTATAACTCTTCTAATACTATTTTTCATTATACACACCCTAATAATACCTCATATTTTCTATTACAACTCTCCATTGATAGACTAATCGCGCATCTTTATTTTTATAATATTACTAATATATCTGATTACATTACTTAACAGGTTATCATCTGAGGTACCTACTTAAAAAATGTTGACATATCACGTCGTGATTATACGCTCAAAGTTCGCGTACTTCGTATGTGGAGGCGACCACGTTATACAAATCCGGGTGACGTTTATTCTATGGAGTTTATTATAGTTGATGAGCATGTTTGTTAACATTAATTTATTTACCTATTTAGTGAATAATTTCTCAAATATACTATGCATACTTTATGTATTTGTTTTATTTTTCTACATGGAACTACAATGCAAGTTAGCTTTCTTAAAGGATGGTTCCCCAAGTTTGAGAAATTGGTCACTGAATCAGGTTTTAATTTAACCTTTTCACTTCTGTCTTATCTTTTATTACTCTCATATAAACATCATGTATTTGCCTCATTTAAGTTTTTAATGTGATATTTGTTTAATCAGGTTGTTATTGGATCGTCAAACCAACCATTGGGTTGAACGAATACAAGTATAGGTATGTGGATAACAAAAACAAGATTGGCCTTTACTGTGACAATCAAGTTTTTCCATGCACTGATTTTTCGGGGCCGAGTTATGGTTTCTCATTTACAAGTTTCCTCCCGATTGTTGAAAAAGATATTCCAAATGAACACCCACTAGATAAAAGATCAGTTTTATCTGATTATAATACTTGTGGAGATTTCATTATCTGGAACCTCATGTAGTTTACCATTTGGTGGGAAGGTAATTGTTTTTTTAGGAGATTTCAGAAAAATACTACCAGTTGTCCCAAATGGTAGTAGACAACAAATTGTTGACGCTTCTCTAAGTTCCTCTTACATTTGGAGAAATTGCAAGGTACTTTGATTGACAAAAAACTTGACGTTGACTTCCAGTAATGATTTATCTAATATTAAACAAACTCAATTGTTTGCACAATGGCTTTTGGACGTAGGTGAAGGTACTATTGGTGGAATGAATGATGGTGAAGCCATTATAGACACAACCGATGATCTTCCTATAAAAGATTTGATAGATCTAGTTCTGAGCTAATCAATTTTGTATATCCTTCTATTTTGGAGAATTATAAACAAACCAATTATTTTCATGAAAGGGCAATTCTCGCACTAAAGAATGACGTTGTTCATGAAATAAATGATCGGCTGTTTTCACTTTTTCCAGGAGAGGAGAGAGAATATTTAAGTTCTGATACTATATGTCAAACAGAAATGGTGAATTCAAATATAGAAGAAAGCTTATACTCTCCGGATGTTCTTAATGGAATCAAGCTTGGTGGTTTGCCGTATCATAGCTTAGTGTTAAAGGTTGGTGTTCTAGTCATGTTGCTCAGAAACATTGACCAGAAAAGTGGGTTATGTAATGGAACCAGACTACAAGTGGTAGCACTAGGTAATCGTGTTATAGAAGTAGAAATTATATCTGGCAATAATATTGGAGAACGTACTTTTATCCCTAGAATATCTTTGATACCTACTGACAATAGACTACCATTTAAGTTTCAAAGGAGGCAGTTTCCCCTTGCTGTGTGTTTTGCAATGACCATAAACAATAGTCAAGGTCAATCACTATCAAGAGTTGGTTTGTTTTTGAAACAACCTGTTTTCACACACGGACAATTATATGTCGCGTTGTCAAGAGTTACAAGACGAGATGGACTAAAGATAGTTATACTGGACGGCAATGGTAATCTTTCAAGTACAACTTTAAATGTTGTATACAAAGAGATTTTTAGAGATTTATACTGGGTTTTTTTCGTATTTAACTATGTGATGTAATTTATTTCTACACGTATATATTTAATCTTCATTTTTTTATATAATACAAGCTTAATAATCATTCTCGTTAATTCACATGTTTATATATTATATGATTTTTTATAGTAACTAACAATTTATAATTATAATTATTTAAGAATTAACTTTTCAACCCGTGTAACACACGGGTCGTTAGTCTAGTACTGAATATAACTTGAATTAGAACGCCAAATCAATCTCAAATTAGCGAAATTGCAAAAATACATGAATATGAAATACCATACATGAAAATTGCATTTTGATTGGATCACTTCGATAGTGCATACCAAATAATATACATACCTCTCGTCATATAAAATAAGTAACTGATAGAAATCATTAAATACATATGTTGCTACACAAATCTTAACCAAGAGATTATGGTTCGGTAACAGTGCAAGGGTGGAGTGATTACCAAAGGCTAAGGCTATGATTCAGGGCTTGGAACTTTGACTGGGGAGGGTATGGGCTGTTTAGCAGCGGCTGAGCCTAGGCTTGGGTTAGCAAAGATGCATGCACAACAAAGATAACACCATGAGCCTCGCCATGGGCAGAAGGGATTTCTCCCCGTGACCACACTCCGGCGTGACAATAAGTATATCTCCTAGGAGAGTTTAACAAGATAGATTGAAGTGAGAGTGTTAAGAGTAAGATCAGATGATGATACCTGTTGAGTGAAGGGAGTATTTATAGTATTTTGTGAGCTGAGGCAAGATACAACTCGATTCTATCTTTGGTAACCTTTGGTCAACGAGCTGGGTCTGAGACTCCTGAGTCAGAAGGTTCTACCCCTTTTTGATGCAAAGGGTTTCTGACTAGGAATTAATGTTACTTGTCTCTGTAGTTGACCTTGGGAGTTTGTGGGCTACTCTAGCCTTCTACCTGGTTCAGGCTTTGGCTTGTTATGCTTTGTTGTTATATGCTCTTCTCTTATTCCAATAACAGCCTTCCTTTGCTGTTTATCATATTTTTACGAATAGTTTCTAAGTGTTGTAAAAGAAGTATTGTCATGGTTTGGGCTGAAAACACCCAGCCGCGGCCTGCCTGTGCGTTAGCCGCGATGTGGCCCATCCGTGACCACCCACGGCCAACATGGCTAAGCCTCTTTCAGTGGGGCTGTGGTCGAGGCTCGACTGAGATAAACCCAGCCGCGGCTTTGCCTGGCTTATGCTAGTCGTGGCTTTGTCCTTGGTGTGGTCTGGTACTATACCCCTTCATCAGGTGAAACTTTTCCTAGGTTCACCTATGTTCTCTTGCGACCAGCCACGGCCATGTTCCAGGCTTCAGGCAACATGGCCCATCCGATTGTTTACCCAGCCGAATGTTGGCCCAGCCACGGCCCGCCTTTATGCGTGCCCGCCGAGTGACCCTTGCCGCGGCTTTGCCTTGTTTAGGCATACTAGCCGTGGTGTTTACTAGTTTCGTGACTCTACCTTTAGCACGATCTGGGACTACACCCCTTCATGTCCCCCCAGTCCAATGTTATGGTTTTCACCATATCATTGGAATAATAAAAAGAAAAGGTTTAGTTTTTCACGGCTTTCCTTTGTTCTTCTTTCATCATTCGGACTGTTTACATTCATCACTATCATTGGAAGGATAACACATCGTCCATCCTGATTACTTTGAACATCATTGTTGCTATGTCTGATTCGAGTCTTGCAGATATACAAGCTTTCCTCAATCGTACCGAATTTTGAATAGTTTTACTTGAGGATCCTCTCCATTGTTTTTTATTTATGTGCTAATGGAACTCTTGTCAGTTTACGTTCTTCTTTGGAATAAACTTTTGTCGTCCGCGTTCGGACTAACGTATGAACATGGCAAGTAATGGAATTTTTGGGATAGTAATTACCTGTTAAACGTCTGAACACGCCTTGAGCTATTGTGATGTCGGTCTCGACTAATATGCCAAGATTATCATCTCAGCTGCGGCTTGCAACACATAGGATCTTGGCCAAGGCTATTAGTTGGAGGTATGATTGGTGCCAAGTTATGATTTTGTGTAAAGAATTTTGATTGAAATCAGCATAGTTGTAACACCCGAAATTTTTGATTGGACGAAGAAAAATAATAATAAGAAAAGAAAAGAAAGTATCTTGGAAGGAAAGGAAAAAGGAAACAAAAGTGGAGGGGGGTATTGTGTAAAAAGTATAAAGAAAAGATAATATCTGATATACATGGGGATGGCTGCCCACACTTTTTCTCACAACCCCAAATCTTCGAGTATTCTAGAGAGATAAAGAGCAGACTACGGGAATTTGAAGGTAGAACAAGAAGAAGAAGAAGAAGACTGATTTGAGGTACGAGGTCGCACGGCGACGGGTTTTGAAGAAGCCTTACTCAGCAACACAAGGTGAGTTCTAAGACCCCTCTTTTACGCATTTTTAAACGGTTTTGGGGCTGGAACACATCGGCAAACTGTTTTCGAGGTTGGGTGTTTAATCCGTGTATGTATGTACGAGTATATGTGTATATGGTCCGTTTGGGTTGCTATGCCTACTGTATATAAGATTTCTAGGACAGATATATGGATTACAGCATGTTGTTCGTATGCATACTGTTGATGTATGTTTTATAAGTCTTTCCTATGATATGCTTGATGTTTAGCTATTCTAAGTGGATAATATGATAGATCTGTGCTAAAGGTGTGTTACGATGATGATCGAGATCTGAAAAGGGCACAGGTTAAGTTGCAGGTGCCTTTACTCAACCGCATTAACTAATGCGGGTGGCTAAGAAAAATACGGCCAAGGCATTACTCAGCCGCATTAACTAATGCGGATGGCTAAGAAAAATGCGGCCAAGGCATTACTTAACCGCATTAACTAATGCGGAAGGCTAAGAAAAATGTGGCTAAGGCATTTACACAGCCGCATTAACTAATGCGGACGGTCAAAGAAATGCGGATGAGCAAAATAAGTCCATGCGGATGAAGTGAGTCAATGCGGATGAGCATTTGACTAAGTATGGGGAAATACGGATGAGTTAGACAAATGCGGATGACAATTGCTCAACCGCATTAACCAATACGGACAGCAAAGGAAATGCGGATGAACACTTAGAATACTTTCCGCCTTTTTAGAAAAATGGAAATGTAGGCTTTGGCTTAGGAGATTCCCGAGTACTACGTAAGTTGACTTTTGAAGTCATAGATGGAATGATGGGCGTGTTATGATATGTGATTGATGCTTATGTATGATGATATGTATGATGTATGCTATGTATGTATGATGCCCCGTATGATGATGTAGTATGTTTATTATGTTCCTTATGATATTGTATGTTTTATCTTTCCCATGACTCTACGTGTTATGATAATGAATGAACGAAGTATTATGTAACGTAAAGTGAAAGATAATGAAAGAGGAACATGATGATAAATGCATGCATTAATGAATGAATGAACGAAAGAATGTAAGAAAGGCTTGCAAGCAAATGTATGGAGGTGCACACCCCTGGCAGGTGTTAGCTCAACGGTGTGCGGGTTAGCTACCCCGAAGGATGCACATTGGGGTCAGTCTTTATGATTGACCATATGTATGTATGGGATCCTTGCCGCTTACCCTAGGTGACTGGATCAGCAGTAGTGCACAACGTTCGTGATTCATCATCACAGGTCCAGCACCCGTAGTAGTGCACAATGTTCGGGGTATAGCATATGGCATTGATCCAGAATGAAAGAGGAAAGATAAGTGGTGCATGTACATACCCTAGGTGACTGCATCAGTAGTATTGCACAACGTTCATGGTTGATTACGACAGATCCAGCACCAGTAGTAATGCATGATGTTCGGGGTTTTGTACATGTCGCCGAATATAATGAAAGTACGAATGAACGTATGGAATGTATGAATGAATGTAACGAACGTACGAACGAATGTAATGAATGTATGAATGAAGGAAAGAAACGTACGAATGAAATAAAGAGTTTATGAACGAACGTGAATGTTATCGATGAATGGTACACGAATGAAAGCTAATGAACGAATGATGAAGATAATAGTAATATTATCTACGTGTACGTATGATGTATGATCGCATGAAAGGAAAGAATGGTTTTTTTATGAAAACAAAGTATGATTATTATAAAACTAGAACTCACTCAGCAACGCTGACTTTTTATGTGTTTCCAGTTGGCAGGTAGTGTTGCTGAGGATGGCACGAGGTGACTACTCAGCTCTTTTGGGATGGCATTCTCCTTTTGATAATGCTGCCACATAATATGTTGCGTGCTCATAATGCATGCAACACATTATGTTGCATGCAAGTGCCAAGATTCCTTGAGGATCCCAATAAACGGGATTACCTAAGGAATCTTCTTTAAATTTAGTTTTAATGTAATTGTACTAGAAGTCACTGTATATGACTATTTTGTAATTGACTAATGATGTATCGCTTGCATAAGATTTATGATGAAATGAGATACCTCTTTTGAATGTTTCTGCTGCGAATGTCTATTTAAATTACTTGTAAATGTATGTTTTGTGTGCAATGATTGACCAACTGTGAGGTGCCCGGGAGTGGGGCCTTACAAGTTGGTATCAAAGCCAAAGTTTAAGTGAAACGGGTAAAATTTTCAAAATAAACCTTAACTTAAACTGAGAATGGGACGGAAAGGGGAGGAATGCCAATCTGAGTAGCTGCGTGCCATCAGATGTTTTCGTAATGATAACCAGAATTTATGTGCGCATGTTATGTGTTTATGTGTTACTGTTAGATTTAGATACTGATGTAGTCAGGGCAGGTAATGCTCGGGGTACGAAGAGTAAAGTAAGTGGCTAATCACAACTAGCCACTGTAATTAGGGACTTTCTATACTTGACATAAACCGAGCTATTCCCTTGAATGACCGTGTTGGTGTTTGAATCTTTCAGTGCGTGATAGAGAATGGTTGGCGGTAGATCTTCTAAGGCCTCACGGGGTGGAGGTGGTGGCGGATGTGGTGCTGAACCACGAGCCACAAGAGGAAGACCAAGGGTGGAGAAGGTGGTTCATGAAGAACCCGAGACCCTTCATCAGGAGGGTGTAGACGAAAGTGCCAATTTGAGAGCCTCGGTAAAGGAGGCAGTGGTTGAAGAGGTACATCAGGTCATGCAGACGATCTTACAATCTGTGACGACTGAAGTAGTTAAAGCTGTCTGGGAAGGTGAAAGAAAAGAGAGGAATAGGCCCTCAGGAAGACAGGAACAACAAGAGCCGGAAATTGTTCTTTCTGGTGAAGAAGAGAAAGAGGAGGAGGAGCCTGTGCATGAAACAGCATGAGGCTGTAACTATGGGGCGTTTATGAGATGCAAGCCCCCTACTTTTGATGGTCATGGTACTGCTGTTACTGCCCATCGATGGGTGAGAGAAATGGAAGGTGTCCTCGATATCAGCGAGTGCCGGAAGGACCAAAAAGTGAAGTTTGCTACCCACTCCTTCACGGATTCGGCTCTATGCTGGTGGGACAACATAGTCCAAGCTGAGGGTAGTAGGGCCATTAGCAAAATGAAGTGGTCTGAGTTGAAGAGGTTGGTGATCGAGGAGTTCTGTCCTCATCGGGAAATGGATAAAGTTGAGAGAGAGTTCCTGCAGCTGGAGGCGGGGATGATGACCCACCAACAGTACACCACAAAATTCAACGAAATGGCACGACTGGTGCTGGATCATGTGACTACCCTAACGCGAAAGATCAAGAGGTATATTCAGGGTTTGCCGGCGGATATTCGCAGGCATATGATCGCCGCCCGACCAACCACCTTTAGGCCGGCGGTGGACTTGGCGGGGAGACTGTATGATGAAAGGGCAGTGGTGGTGGTGGCTGATGGTAATCGGAAGGGTGGTGACAGGAATTGGAATAGGAAGAGGTTTGGTCGGGGTGATGCCTCGACGAGCAAGAAGAAGGCACGGGTGGATGACCGCCGTGTAGCCACGCGGGGTACAGGACTGAAAAGGTGTGGCAAATGTGGAAAGGAGCATAGTGGGGAGTGCAGGCTGGGGTTAAATGTCTGTTTTAAATGCGGGAAGCCTGGTCATATGGCTAGAGAGTGTAAGAGTATGAGGTGCTTCAACTGCGGGGAAAGTGGTCATATGAATAAAGACTGCAAGAAGCCGAGGGCTGAGGGTTCCGGCGTGAAGAAGACAGGGAACGAAGGACCACGGGCAAACGCCAGGGCGTTCACGATGACGCAGGAGGAGGTTAGGACGGACCCTGATGTTGTGTCCGGTACATTTCTAGTGAACCAAACTTTAGCCTCTGTATTATTTGATTCGGGTGCTAGTAGGAGTTTTATTTTTGCTGCTTTCTGTGCCAAAATGCCTATTAGAAGTAGACGTGTTGACATACCGTTTGATGTAGAAACTGCGATAGGAAAGTCTACTAGGATTTCCGAGGTGATAGAGGGTTGTGATGTGGAATTAGAGGGCCGCAAATTTCCGGTTAGACCCTTTGCAATGACTTTAGGTGGTTTCGATTTGGTGCTTGGGATAGATTGGTTGGCGGATTTCAAAGCGAACATTGTGTGTCGTAAGAAGATGATTCATCTGACAGCGCCCGATGGTAGGTCAGTGACGGTTTATGGTGATCGGGTTACTACAATTCCGAAAGTGATCTCAATGGCTGTGGCAGGAAAGTGTATGAGGCGCGGATGCAGCGCCTACTTATGTTATGTAAAGGATGTGGAAACGTTAACACCACAACTATCCGATGTTCCGGTTGTGTGTGATTTTCCAGATGTATTCCCGGAAGACTTATCGGGGTTGCCACCTGACCGAGAGATCGAATTCCAGATTAACCTGATACCGGGTGCTCAACCTGTCGCCAAAGCACCATATCGATTGGCTCCGACGGAAATGAAAGAGTTGATGGAGCAGTTGCAAGAGCTGCTGGCTAAGGGGTTCATTAGGTTGAGTATCTCACCTTGGGGTGCTCCGGTCCTGTTTGTAAAGAAGAAAGACGGTAGTATGAGGATGTGTATCGACTACCGCGAGCTGAATTAGTTGACGGTGAAGAACAGATACCCCTTGCCGAGAATCGATGATTTGTTCGATCAGCTTCAAGGCGCCAGTTGGTTTTCATGAATAGATCTTCGATCAGGCTGCCATCAGCTGAAGGTGAAGGAGCAGAATATCCCTAAAACAACTTTTTGTACGCACTACGGTCACTACGAGTTTCTTGTCATGTCTTTTGGTTTGACCAATGCGCCCGCTGCTTTTATGGATTTGATGAACCGAGTGTGTCGGCCGATGTTGGATAAATCAGTGGTCGTGTTTATTGATGACATCCTTATTTATTCAAAAAGTGAGATGGAGCATGCTGGTCACATTCGAGAAGTATTGGAAACGTTGAGGAGGGAGAAATTGTACGCCAAGTTCTCCAAGTGCGCATTCTGGTTGCGTGAAGTTCAGTTCTTGGGTCATGTGGTCAATCCGGAGGGGATTACGGTCGATCCGGCAAAGGTGGAGGCAGTAATGCAATGGAAGTCTCCAAAGACGCCATCTGAGATCCGAAGTTTCTTGGGTTTGGAGGGCTATTATAGAAGATTCATTCAAGACTTCTCCAAAATCGCTTTTCCATTAACCAAGTTGACCCGGAAAGATGTAAAGTTTGTATGGGGTCAAGCTCAAGAGAAGGCGTTCGCAGAATTGAAAGCGAGATTGACCCAAGCTCCTATTCTGTCATTACCCGAAGGAAGTGAAGATCTAGTGGTTTATTTTGATTGTTGGACCAAAAGAACCAATGAGTCAAGATCAGGAAAACCTCTAAGTCCCACATGCCACTACAACAACAGGTGAAGACTCTCATCAGCTATTGTGTTCTCTTGCCGGAAGGTCAGAGAGGAACTGAGGACTCTCATCAGCTATTGTGTTCTCTTGCCTGAATGTCAGGGCTCGAGAGCATCTTAGTGCCAGCTCTCTGCTGAGATGATGAAGTCTGAAGAACAAATTCTGAAGATCAAAGAACTGAAGATCATCAGCTGAAGATATCAAAAGGCTGAAGATCTAAAGAACTGAAGATCTTCCGAAGCACAAAGTCTGAAGACAAAGACTGAAGACAACAACTGATGATATCTACTGAGATCATCAGTTGTTACATCTTCCGAAGCTGTTCTATCTTCCGAAGCAAAGTCTGAAGAAAAAGACTGAAGACAACAACTGATGATATCTACTGAAGTCATCAGTTGTTACATCTTCCGAAGTAACATCTTCCGAAGTTTCATCTTCCGAAGCCAAGTCTGAAGACCAAGTACTGAAGACAGAGTTTGTCTCAACAACTGAAGAAGTCCTCTTCAGTTGTTGTGGTGGTTTTTCCTTTTCCGAAGTTTATTTTGTGTCAGTAGTTGTACAACAGCTGAAGAGAATATTCTTCAGTTGTTATAGTTTCAGTAGTTTACTTTTGTCAGTACTTAGGAACTTTTGTAAGAAGATGTCAGTTGTTGACATCTTCAGTAGTTTTATGTTTTGTCAGTTGTAATTTGAATATTCAGTGATGTCAGAAAAAGGACATCATGCCCATCCTTTTGCCGCCTATAAAAGGATGGGTAACCATACTGTTTTAATTGCCGAAACGTGCGAACCAATAGAACATTTATTGTTTTGCAGAAACTCTTCTCTCTATGTTCATGCTTTAATTTGAAATATCTTTTATGATTCTTGCTTTAATTGCTAATTAATGAGCTAAACCCGCTGCAAACATAATCTAATTGATCAACGAGAGAGGCTGAGATCCTGTCAAATGGTATCAGAGCAGGTTAATCATTGATCGATTTCAACATTGATCATTTGAAACTGCTCTTTTGATCTCTCAGTTTGATCGAATTAGCAATTTGCAAGAGTTAGTCATAGAGAGTAAGTTTCTGCAGTTTCCGGCCAAAATCTTGAGATCTTTTGGTGGTTTTGAGCTACGTTTTGTCGTGTTTAAACTTGTTTTTGACCAAAATCTGAGATGACAACACCAACCAATGATCCTCACAATACTGGTTCCGCAACCAAGCCTCCAATGCTGGTTAGGAACGAGTATAACATATGGCAAAGACGTATGCTGCACCACTTGGCTGTCAACAGTGCTGGTTGTTGGAAGTCAGTGGTGCATGGGCCATACAAGCCTATGGTGAACGTCCCGGAGTCTAATGAACAGGTTGCCAAGAAACCTGAACAATATTTGGACGAAGATCTAAAGCTGTTCGAAATTGATTCCAGAGCCCATGGAATTTTAGCCATGGCCATTCCAAACGAGATATATTCAGGGCTCTTGCATCATGAGTCTGCTCATGACCTATGGGTTGCTCTAAAGGAACAATTTGGAGGAACTGATTCGGTCTTAGCAAACAATAGGGAAATCCTTGCCCAACAATATGAGACTTTCTCATATAGAAAGGGTGAGACTCTGACCCAGCAGTTTGAACGGTTCTCTTGTTTAATCTCTGAGCTGAAGATGGTTAAACAAGAGTACTCCAAAAGCCAGATGAACAACAGGTTCCTCAGGTCATTGCCTGAGAGATGGGACACATATACCATTGTCCTACGCTCTAGTGCTGACCTTGACACTCTATCTCTCACCCAACTTCATGGGAAGCTACTCACTTTTGAGAGAGAAGTAGAGCAAAAGAGGAAGTTGTCATCTTCTGGCAAACTTGCTGATGACTTTGTCCAAGGTAATACTGCCTTGATAAGTCATGAGTCAGAATATGCTTCATCTGAAAGTTCTTATGATGAGCATATCGATTTCTCTACCAACTCAGAACAAGCTTTTGTTGGTGTTAGTAGTTCAGGAGGTGGTGGTGACAACTTGTGTTTTCTGATGGAGGATTTGAAGGGCATTCCAGATGATGATCTGGAAGAGATGGATATTTTGAACCAAATGGCAATGATAAATATCCGATCTCAGAAGTTCTACAAAAGAACTGGTAGGAAATTCCAAGGACTCTCTGGCAAAACCAAAGTTGGTTTTGACAAGAGCAAGTTGAGGTGTCACAAGTGCCAAAGGCTTGGACACTTTGCAAGAGAGTGTAGATCATCTGGATCTAACTCATCTGCACCCTTTGTGACTTTTCCCAGCAATAGCTCACAGCACAAAGGGCAACCTTCCTACAGTTCTCCCCATCCATCTCAAGCACAAGCACCACCTGCTTATTTTGTGCCACAGGGTCATATGCCTTATTCTTACCCCTGTTACTACATGCCTCAGCCTGGTCAACCTCAAGCACCCCCGGCTCAACCACCTCATGCTCTTCCAGAGCCTCATTCTTCCCAATCTCATCACCACACACAACCTCAACAACAAAGCTTTTTCACCCCAACTGCTGTTGACTGGAGTAGTCTACCAGAAGAGCTATCTGGTCAGGAACCACTACTCCAAGGTGCTGGTCAACATGGTGGTGACCAACCTTTTGGAAATCTTGCTCTGATGGCCCTTGATTCTGCTGAAGGGTCATCATCTAATGCCTCATCTCAGGTATCCACTGAGGCAAAAGCCAAGCTTTGTTCAGAGTCATGCATAGCAGCATTTGCTTCTATTAGAGAAGCAAATGTAGCTTTAATAAATAAAAATCTTGAGCTTGAGCACACTATTTCCAAAAGAAAAGCTGATTTTGAGGTTGTTCTAAAAGATAAAAATGATGAGATTTACAAGCTTAACTGCCAAATCAAAGATGCTAAAGCTAGGGAAGATGTACTTCTTGAGAAGTACAAAGATCTCAAGGAAACTCTTGCAACCACCCAAGTTGAGTGTGATCGATGGGTGCAATCATGCAAGGGTTTTGAAATGCTTCTTAGCAAGCAAACTGCTTCCAATGTGAAGTTTGGCATTGGTTACAATCACACTGCTCCACCCACAGACTTCATTTCAAGAGCAGAAGTTGAATCTGATGGGGAGAGCAGTAACCAATCCTTCTCATCATGTGACTTACTATCCTCTGAATCAGCATCATCAGAGATAGACTATCACATGACCAAAAGGCTGATCAACTCAGAAGTTGTCACTAGAAGTACTGTAGGTACTGGAGAGCAAGTGACAACATCTGAAGTTCAAACCTCAAATACTGTTAGCACTAAAGAGAAGAAAACTAACAGTAGGAAAGGTTTGAAGACAGCTAAAGAGGATACCAGGGAGGCAGGCACTAGGAAGAAAACTGCTAGTACTGATGTCAAACAGCTGAAGAACAAGTCTTCAGCAGTTAAATCCTCTTCAGCTGATGATCAGCATAAGATGAAGAAGAAGCCATGTGAGATATGTGGCTTATTCAATCATCTCACTGATGATTGCTGGTACAAAAGGGGTTCCAAACTCAAACAGAAGGAGCAAATCACTGAGAGCATCAATAAAATGAAAAATGAGTTTGAAACCAAGTTTGTATTAGCAACATCCAAACCTGAAATCCCTAAGCCCAAAGCTAAATCTAAAAAGAAGGTAGGGATAACTCAGGCAACAGCTGAGGTTGCTCAGAAAAAGATGGTACAACATAGGAACTCATCATCAGCAAACTCCAATGTGTCTGAAGAGCTGAAAGCCCTATCACAGAATCAGACACAATTGGTGATGATGGTTCAGCAACTAGTGGGAAGAGTCAACCACTTAGATGCTCCTGTGTTGAAACCACAGAAAAGGAAGTCCAAGCCAAAGGGTTCCTCTTCTGTACCATCTTCTTCACCTCAAGATGTCACTCACAACACACCTGTTAGTGCTACACATGTAGCTGAGAACAGACCCAAAGCCAAGCAGGTTTGGGTCTCCAAGACTAACTAACACATGGTTGTGTTTGCAGGGTTCTTCAACATGCCATAGAAGCATCTGGTATGTAGACAGTGGAGGATCCATGCACATGACTGGAAGCAGCTCCCTTCTTAATGACTACTCTCAAGGAAAGAAGGGATTTGTTTCTTTTGGCAATGATGCAAAGGGTTACATCGTCGGAAAAGGCTTTGTTTCCAACGGGGAAATAAGGTTTGATGATGTTAACCATGTGGAGAATCTCAAGTACAACCTCTTGAGTGTCAGTCAAATGTGTGACAAAGGCCATGTTGCCCTTTTCACAAGCCAGAACTGTAGGATTCTGTCATCCAAAGTTCTGAGTTTGATTGACAAGGCATTGGATGAACACACTCTCCTGAAGGCCAACAGGACAGGAAGAGTGTATGCCTTAGATCTTTCCAAAAAGATGGATCTAAAAGGCCATCCTTGCCTATTCTCCAAGGCATCTCCTCAAGAGTCTACACTTTGGCATAGAAGGCTGGGTCATGTTAATTTCAAGAACATGAATCAGCTTATAAGCCATGGTTTAGTAAGAGGATTGCCTTTGAAGGAGTTCAAGTGTGAAGATGACTGCACTGCTTGCTTGAAAGGAAAACAGCACAAAGTTTCATTCCCTTCAATAGAAGAACCAAAGTCCACTGCCTGCTTACAACTTCTACACATGGATCTCTTTGATCCTGTGAGAGTGATGAGCATGGCAAAGAAGAAATACTGCCTGGTAATTGTGGATGATTACTCCAGGTTTGTATGGACTTTCTTCTTGCACTCCAAGGATGAAGCAGCAAAGACTATAATGAACTTTGTGTTACAAGCAGAAAAGCAGTATTCCCTACAGGTCAAGTGTGTGAGGAGTGACAATGGAACAGAATTTAGAAACCACACACTTGATGACTTCTACCTGTCCAAGGGAATTAGAAGGCAGTTTAGCATTCCAAGAACTCCTGAACAGAATGGAGTGGTGGAGAGAAAGAACAGGACCCTCATTGAAGCAGCAAGGTCAATGTTGGCTGACTCAGGGCTGCCACTGACCTTTTGGGCTGAAGCTGTCAATACAGCTTGCTATGTACAGAATAGAGCCTTAGTAAATAAGAGGTTGATGAAGACTCCCTATGAAGTTCTTCATCATTTGGCTCCTCTTATTTCATTCTTTAGAGCCTTTGGGTGTCCTTGTTTCATTCTCAACACTAGCAACCCACTCCATAAGTTTGCTAGTAAGGTGGATGCAGGGTACTTTGTTGGTTATTCATCAACTTGCAAAGCATACAGAGTCTTCAACTGTAGAACCAAAGGGGTTGAAGAAACTTTGCATGTTAAGTTCAATGAATCTCCAAAGGACAAGATTCCACAAAACCCTGTGGAGCTGTTTGATCTGGACATACTGCAATATGTTCCTTATCAACCTCCATCTGTTGAGCCTGTCAACAGATCTCCACCTGGTGATACTGATGATGATGTAGTCAGTACTCACCTCTTTAGGATCAGTGACAACCTGCCTAAGTTCACTGAACCTGATGCTCCTGTAGCCTCAGCAGCTCCATCCACTACAAATGCTGATGAGATTTCTGCTTGCTCTACTTCATTTGAGCTGCCATCCTCTACATGGTTTCAGGAATCTCCATCACCATCTGTTGCTGCTGATGGGTCTACAAACACTTGCACAGATATCATAGTTTATCAAGAGCTCAAGAATCACCCCACTTCACAAATCATTGGTGATATTCATGCTGGAGTTTCAACCAGGAATCAATTGTCCAACTTTTGTTTCTATGCTCTCTTCATCAGTCAGCAAGAACCAAAGAACTATCATATTGCTTTAAGAGACAATGGATGGGTGGAAGCTATGCAGCTTGAGCTACTTCAATTCAAGAAACAGCAAGTGTGGGAGCTTGTTCCATTACCCAAAGGTAAGTGTGCTATAGGCACCAAGTGGGTATTCAGGAACAAAACAGATGAGAAGGGCCAAATTGTCAAGAACAAGGCCAGACTGGTTGTTCAAGGTTTTGCACAGGAGGAAGGCATCGATTACGATGAGACCTTTGCACCCGTGGCAAGACTGGAAGCAATCAGACTATTCTTAGCTTATGCTGCCTTTCACAGTCTTAAGGTTTATCAAATGGATGTCAAAAGTGCCTTCCTATATGGAAAAATCAAAGAAGAGGTTTATGTGTGTCAACCACCAGGCTTTGAGGACAACAAACATCCTGATTGGGTGTACAAGCTTGATAAGGCTCTTTATGGGCTGAAGCAAGCACCTAGAGCCTGGTATGAGACACTCTCAACTTTTCTTCTAGAGAATAAATTCACTAGGGGCACCATTGATAAAACCTTATTCATCAAGACCGTGGGACAACATAAGCTCCTTGTTCAGATTTATGTTGATGATATCATCTTTGCATCCTCTGATCCAAAGTTGTGTGATGAATTTACAAAGCTTATGAAGCTGAGATTTGAAATGAGTGCTATGGGAGAATTACAGTACTTTCTGGGCTTGCAAATCAAACAACTGGATGATGGAATCTTCATCCATCAGTCCAAGTATACCAAAGAGTTGCTGAATAAGTTTGATTTACAATCCTGTAAGCCCTGTTCTACTCCCATGAGCAGCATCACACAACTAGATGTTGATCAGAAAGGTAAAGCGGTTGATGAAACCCTTTACAGATGTATGATTGGGTCCTTGATGTACCTTACAGCTTCTAGACCAGACATCATGTTTTCAACATGTGCTTGTGCTAGATTTCAGGCTGCACCTAAAGAATCCCATTTGATTGCAGTCAAAAGGATCTTTAGATATCTGCAAGGTACCCAATCACTAGGACTTTGGTATTCAGCTGGGCATTCATGCAAATTAGTTGCTTTCTCTGATAGTGACTATGCAGGATGCAAAGTCACCAGAAAATCCACTTCTGGTGGTTGCCAATTCCTAGGCAATTGTTTAGTTTCTTGGCAGAGTAAGAAACAAACATCCATTGCTACATCCACTGCTGAAGCTGAGTATATTGCTGCTGCAAGTTGTACATCTCAAATACTCTGGCTTCAGAACCAACTTCTGGATTATGGCATTACTGAGACTAAGACTCCATTATTAATGGATAGTGCTTCAGCTCTTTGTATTGTTAAGAATCCAGTCCAGCACTCTAGGACCAAACATATTGAAATCAGACATCATTTTATTAGGGATTGTTATGAGAAAGGTCTGATTGATCCTAAGTTTGTACCTAGTGCTGATGAGCTTGCAGACATTTTTACAAAGCCATTAGATAGTACCACATTTCAAAATTTGGTACTAAGGCTTGGTATGCTGCAGCTTGATTGATTTGACCTATGCTGATGCTCTCAAACTCACAACTACTGAAGAGCAAAGGTCAAATACAAGTACTGATGAGTAATTTAGTCTTCAGCTCTTTCACAACTACTGAAGACTAAAATAACTCAAAGTACTGATGTACTTAATTTATTGTAAACAACTGATGTAGTGAAGTGGATTACAACTACTGATGTATGATTTTCAATAAATAAGTACTGAAGAACGAATTTTGTTCACAAGTACTGATGTGTAATCTTACACAAGTACTGCAAAATTTGTTCACCAGCTCGGAAGACTATTTCATCAGCACTTGTGAACATCTGATCACAAGAGCTGAAGGCAAATATTCCCAAGAGCTGAAGGGTCGATGAAACATCTGAAAGTCAGCCAAAGAGCTGATGAGTAAATGTGGAGGCTAGTATGAAACAACTGATTTGACGGAAACAGCTGATGAGTAATTTCTCATCAGCTGATAACAACAGCTGATGTTTCATACATAAACAACTGAAGGACAAAACCATGTCTTCAGTAGTTCACAACTACTGATCTCAGTAGTTCACAACTACTGAAGGCTAACACCAAGTCTTCAGTTGTTACAACGTCTGAAGAAGACTACTAGGTTATCAGTAGTTCATAACTACTGAAGATAGTAATTCTTCCGACGTTTACTTCCGAAGGACAAAACCAAGGTCTCGGTAGTTTCAACTACTGAAGACTAATACCAAGTCCTCGGAAGTTACAAACACTGAAGGTTAAAACCACGTCATCAGGTGTCATAACAACTGATGACTAACACCAAAACCTTCAGTAGTTTTCCTTCAACCTTTAGCCTACCCTATAAATATCTTACTTTCAGAGCATTTACTTCACTTGCCCTAATCTTACCAAACCCTCTGAAATTCCCACACACACCATTAATGGCGTCCTTGCACATAAAGCCTAGACACAACTGTGTCGCACATCTCACTAAATCGCCATTATGGCCCAAGTTTCACAATGCCGTCGATCTCATGCACGACTCCCCATACAAAACGGCATTTCTCATCAACCCCACCATATACACCGACTCCTTGACGGAGTTTTGGACAAATGTGACCGTCCACACTGGAGAGCATGATGGCGAGGTCTCTCTCCCGTCCTCCGTCAACGGCAAACCGGTGGTTATCACCCCAGCTACTCTACGCCAAACCCTAGAGCTGGATGATGCCACTCACCCAACCTCCTATCCCAAAGGTACCCTTGATCTCTCCTTCACATCTCATGACTATCAGGGTAACCTATCAGCCTCTACCTTGTTGAAGAAACATTTCCCTGATCCTCAACGATTGATCTTCCACATGGTGAATGTATGTCTGGCTCCCAAGACCTCTTCGTGGGACCAGATGTCCACAAGGTGGCAACAGGTATTGTATTCTATCCTTGAGAAACAACCTTTAAATTTTTCTGAAACTTTATTTTTGGAACTCAAGGACATGGCCACAAAATCTTTTTCTAACCGTTGGAACTTATATCCACGGTTCATAATGGCCATGATCGAATACCAGCTTCAGGCTGAGGGACTAGTTGGCACTGGGGTCCCTGCCATGGCTGTTCAAGCCGAGGTATACTCCAGGCACAACACTGACCCCACACTCAAACAGGCTGGCCGGCTGCGAAAACCCACGCAGCTGGAACCCACAGCCTCCACCTCCAAATCCAAAGTCCCCACCAAGCCAAAAGCCAAAAAGAAGCCCACAAAGGCTACTCAGGGAGATGAGTCCCCTGAGGATGCCCCTGCCACACAAAGGCAGGATGTGCCTGCTGGTTCGATTCTCCCAGCAGGTACCACGACTCCACCCACCACAACCGCACAGGCTTCCTCTCAACAGGAGCCTGATGTAGCCAATATAGGGGCAACCACATTACTGGGGTCTTCCTCACTTGAGGAGGCTGCCATTGAAGAGCACAGTCCTCCCCATGTGCATACTGCTTCTAGCCCACATACTGAGGAGACTGCCCCACTAAGCCCAACACTGGTAATAGCCAGAGTGCTGACTGATCTGAGCACTCCACCCTCTCCCCAGAAACCTATTACAACTGGGGAGACTCCAACCGAAGAGAGGGTGGGCACAAGTGCTGATCAGAGCCCACAGCACAGAGAATCAGTTCACTCTCCAAGTGTGGCTAGGGAGAGAGAACATTCTGGTGAGGCTGCCACTTCCTCTGCATCAACATCTGAGCAGGGTGAAGCTGGTAACATCTCTAAGACCTCACCAGAGGCAATGGCCGATGATGGATCCAATCCGGAGGCCAGAAGTCCCCAGTACCAAGATCAAGGGGCACATGTCATTACTGAGCCACACTCAGGACATGTTCATCCTGACAATGTCAGGAGGTCAGGTGATTCAGCTCATGCTGATGATGACCTGAGCTTCTTCTATGATGTAGTCGCTCAAAACACTATCCTAGAGGATGAGATAAGCAGACTCAAAGTGCTGCTTGCTCAGATGACTCAGGATAAAAGTCCATCTGCCACCACTACCCAACAGATGGCACCTTCACCCGAAGGTCTCACAAACACTGAGCCAACCCCACAAACTCGGCCACCAGCCCCTGCTTCTGGCACTAGCTCTCAGGGTCAGAACCCCCCTGAGCAGCTGGATGCTATCTTCCAGAAATCCCTACCTCTCATCACACCCATACTTCAAAATATAGTAATTCAGACCCTTGATGAGAGGCTTCCCACATACATACAACCCTTGGTGGAGGTTGCCGTTTCTAAGGCGCTTGCTGATAGTCAAACCCCAACCAATGCACCCAAAAAGGGGGAGACATCAGTGCAAGCCAAGAGGAAGAGGGGTGAGGAAGAGGGAGAGGCAGAGAAAGAGGTGGTGGTTGAGAGGGAGTTGGTTGAGGAGACTGGGAAGGTGAGGGAGAAGGGGAAGAGGAAAGAGAGGGAGGTAGAGCCAATAAAAGTGACTGACATCCAAAAGGATTTCAGTGTCACTAATAAGAATAAGGGAGAGGGAAAGAAGGTGGCTGATCCTGATCTAGCAGCCCTTGTCAAGGAGGCTGATGCTGAACATACCCGTTCAATGAACAAAGTCATTGAACAGCTGTTCAGGCAAGGCTTTGACAAGGACACTGCCTTGCTAGATCAAGAGATCAGGAATATGGAGAAGAGGGAGATTGAGTACCGATGGACTACTCTTAGCCAAGAGGAAAGACAAAAACTTGAGGCTATGAGTAGGTTCACTTCGAAGTACCTGGGCAGACCAGTCCTTGATGTTAAGGCATGGACCAGGGACAGACTCTTGGCAATAACCACCAAGATCTGTTCAGCTGGTGATTTTACCAAGGGACTGGTCGCAGAGGCCCTATCTGAAGCCGGTGCTGGGAACAGGACACTGCTAGTCAAGCTAACCAAACCAGCCCTTATCTCTAGGCTGCTAGCAGTGCCTGCCAACACTCCCACACCAACCACCAAACCACAACCCACAAAACCAACCCCTTCACCACCAAAACCCATAGCCAATGATCCACCCTTGATGAAGAAGAGAAGGGTGTTGAGGCTGCAAGAAGAAGAGGAGGATGAGGAGGATAGCTTGCCTATTTCAGCAGTTATACCTTTACCCAAAGCCAAATCACAAACCATCACTCCCACCTCACAGCAGGACACTGTGAGGGCTAAGTTAGAAGAGGAGGAGCAGCAAAAGCGACATGATGAGGAAATGCTGAAAAGCATTGACAAATGTTATGCTGCTTCGACCTCTATAATAAATATGCAGAGAGAAGCTCTGAGGTTATTCACCCTCAGACAAACCTTTCAATATAAAAGGGAGAGGGTGAGAACTTGGCCTGACCCAAGGGTGGCTCACAGGATAGTCAAGAAGGACATGCCTGTGAGATACAAAAGCCAACTAAAGAGAATCGTAGATGAAGAGGTCTCTGTGGCTATTGTAATAACACCCTGGGAAATAGTAGATGAATTCGAGAAAGCTTATAGAGCCGGCCAACCACCCTTTTCAATGCTAGATAATAGGTGGTTAGGAAGGGTCTGGTCTATAAGAAGCTTGAGAATTTTCATCGGAATGAGCTCACTTTGTTGTTAGAGGGTATACACCCTGATGAGTTTGCATATAGGCAAATCACAACACTTGAGCTCAAAAATGGAAAACAGGTCAAGTATCTCTCGGAGCTGTACGGTCGGGAGGGATTGTTTGAAGGTGAGCCTGAAGACATGTCCAAAGAAGAACAAATGATCTTTCTTCAGGCCTACACCCGAGAATCCTACCGGCTTGTACATGGGGTGTAGATCTCATGGATGGGGTAACAGCTTTGTGTCCAATTCCCCAAGACAGAGCTCCCATCCATACTTAGCCAAACAAACATTTGAGACTACATCTCTGGCCAGTGCTTATCTGGGTCAACTCCTAATCTGATCTAGGAGGAAATAGACCAATTTTTATGCCACCAATAAGTGGGACATCCAATAATTAGAGGTTTTGGCTGCATTGGTTCAGGGGGAGTTTGTTGGACCAAAAGAACCAATGAGCCAAGATCAGGAAAACCTCTAAGTCCCACATGCCACTACAACAACAGGTGAAGACTCTCATCAGCTATTGTGTTCTCTTGCCGGAAGGTCAGAGAGGAACTGAGGACTCTCATCAGCTATTGTGTTCTCTTGCCTGAATGTCAGGGCTCGAGAGCATCTTAGTGCCAGCTCTCTGCTGAGATGATGAAGTCTGAAGAACAAATTCTGAAGATCAAAGAACTGAAGATCATCAGCTGAAGATATCAAAAGGCTGAAGATCTAAAGAACTGAAGATCTTCCGAAGCACAAAGTCTGAAGACAAAGACTGAAGACAACAACTGATGATATCTACTGAGATCATCAGTTGTTACATCTTCCGAAGCTGTTCTATCTTCCGAAGCAAAGTCTGAAGAAAAAGACTGAAGACAACAACTGATGATATCTACTGAAGTCATCAGTTGTTACATCTTCCGAAGTAACATCTTCCGAAGTTTCATCTTCCGAAGCCAAGTCTGAAGACCAAGTACTGAAGACAGAGTTTGTCTCAACAACTGAAGAAGTCCTCTTCAGTTGTTGTGGTGGTTTTTCCTTTTCCGAAGTTTATTTTGTGTCAGTAGTTGTACAACAGCTGAAGAGAATATTCTTCAGTTGTTATAGTTTCAGTAGTTTACTTTTGTCAGTACTTAGGAACTTTTGTAAGAAGATGTCAGTTGTTGACATCTTCAGTAGTTTTATGTTTTGTCAGTTGTAATTTGAATATTCAGTGATGTCAGAAAAAGGACATCATGCCCATCCTTTTGCCGCCTATAAAAGGATGGGTAACCATACTGTTTTAATTGCCGAAACGTGCGAACCAATAGAACATTTATTGTTTTGCAGAAACTCTTCTCTCTATGTTCATGCTTTAATTTGAAATATCTTTTATGATTCTTGCTTTAATTGCTAATTAATGAGCTAAACCCGCTGCAAACATAATCTAATTGATCAACGAGAGAGGCTGAGATCCTGTCATTGATGCTTCCTATCGGGATTGGGGTGCGTGTTGATCCAGAGGGGAAAGGTTATAGCCTATGCATCCCAACAGTTGAAAGTTCATGAGGTTAACTATCCTACTCATGACTTGGAGCTAGCAGCTGTGGTCTTTGCATTGAAGATTTGGAGGCACTATCTCTACGGGACAAAGTGCACCATCTTTACCGACCACAAGAGCTTGAAGTACATCTTCGAGCAAAAAGATTTGAATATGAGGCAACGGTGATGGTTGGGGCTTATAAAGGATTATGATTGTGAGATCTATTACCATCCGGGCAAAGCCAACGTGGTGGCGGATGCCCTTAGCCGAAAAGAGAGGCCCAAGCCGATTCGGGTGAAGGCGTACCAGCTGATTATGACCTCAAACGTGATGAAGCAAGTCAAAGAGTTCTAAGATGAGGCACTGAAAGAAGATCATCTTAACTCTGAAAGAATGAGAGGTCTGGTCGCGGAGTTGGGTGAAAACATATCTGGTGTTAGAACCCGGTTTGGGCGGATGTGGATTCCTCGTTTTGGGGATCTACGGGTAAAGATCATGGACGAAGCCCACAAGACTCGCTACTCCATTCATCCCGGTGCTACCAAGATGTACCAAGACATGAAGAAAGATTATTGGTGGCCGGGTATGAAGCGTGATGTGGTGGAGTATGTGAGTAAATGCCTCACTTGTTTACAAGTAAAGGCAGAGCATCAAAAGCCGTATGGGAAGATTCAACCTTTGGATATACCAGAATGGAAGTGGGAGCACATCACCATGGATTTCATTACGAAGCTGCCACGTACTCCGAAAGGGTATGATGCCATATGGGTGATTGTTGACCGTTTGACGAAGAGTGCTCACTTCCTACCGATACGCGAGACATATTCATCCGAGAGGTTGGCCAATCTTTTCATCAAAGAAATTGTGACTCATAATGGTGTACCGGTGTCAATTGTGTCTGATCACGACACCCGGTTTACATCCAAATTCTGGAAGAAATTCCACGATGCCATGGGGACGAGGTTACATATTAGTACGGCTTATCATCCCCAAACTGATGTTCAATCAGAAAGGACCATTTAGACTTTAGAGGACATGCTCCGGGCATGTGTGATCGATTTTGGGGGAAGTTGGGACGACCACTTACCGTTAGCTGAATTCTCATACAATAACAGCTATCATGCTAGCATTAGTATGCCACCCTATGAGATGCTATACGGTAGGAGATGCAGGACACCCGTATGTTGGGGTGATATTGGTCAGAAAGAATTGGGAAGCGTCGAGGTGATCGAGGCTACGACTGAAAAGCTTGAAAGAATCAAGGCCTACATGAAGGCAGCCAAAGACAGACAGAAGTCGTATGCTGATAAACGACGCCGACCGATTGAGTTCTAGGTGGGTGACCGGGTTATGTTGAAGGTCTCACCTTGGAAAGGAATCAATCGGTTCAAAAAGCGGGGCAAACTGAGCCCACGATATATAGGCCCTTTCCGAATCATTGCTCGAGTAGGAGAGGTGGCTTATAGGTTGGATTTGCCAGAGGTGCTAAGTGGGATTCACCCGATATTCCACGTATCTCATCTGAGAAAGTGCTTGGCCGATGAATATATGATTGTTCCACTGGAGGATATCGAAGTAGATGAACGGCTCAACTATGTGGAGCAACCAGTGGCAATCATCGATAGGAAGGAGAAACGGCTGAGAAATAAAGTGGTTCCCCTTGTGCGTGTACAGTGGAAGCACAGAAAGGGATCCGAGTCTACGTGGGAGACTGAGGAGGAGATGAGACAACATTATCCATATCTGTTCGAAGAGTAACAGGTTTCGGGGACGAAACCTTTATAAGGGGGTGGACTCGTAACACCCGAAATTTTTTATTGGACGAAGAAAAATAATAATAAGAAAAGAAAAGAAAGTATCTTGGAAGGAAAGGAAAAAGGAAACAAAAGTGGAGGGGGTATTGTGTAAAAAGTACAAAGAAAAGATAATATCTGATATACATGGGGATGGCTGCCCACACTTTTTCTCACAACCCCAAATCTTCGAGTAGTTTAGAGAGAGAAAGAGCAGACTACGGGAATTTGAAGGAAGAACAAGAAGAAGAAGAAGAAGAAGATTGATTCAAGGTACGAGGTCGCACGGTGACGGGTTTTGAAGAAGCCTTACTCAGCAACACAAGGTGAGTTCTAAGACCCCTCTTTTACGCATTTTTGAACGGTTTTGGGGTTGGAACACATCGGCAAACTGTTTTCGAGGTTGGGTGTTTAATCCGTGTATGTATGTATGAGTATATGTGTGTATGGTCCGTTTGGGCTGCTATGCCTACTGTATATAAGATTTCTAGGACAGATATATGGATTACAGCATGTTGTTCGTATGCATACTGTTGATGTATGTTTTATAAGTCTTTCCTATGATATGCTTGATGTTTAGCTGTTCTAAGTGGATAATATGATAGATCTATGCTAAAGGTGTGTTATGATGATGATCGAGATCTGAAAATGGCACAGGTTAAGTTGCAGGTGCCTTTACTCAACCGCATTAACTAATGCGGATGGCTAAGAAAAATACGGCCAAGGCATTACTCAGCCGCATTAACTAATGCGGATGGCTAAGAAAAATGCGGCCAAGGCATTACTCAACCGCATTAACTAATGCGGAAGGCTAAGAAAAATGTGGCTAAGGCATTTACACAGCCGCATTAACTAATGCGGACGGTCAAAGAAATACGGATGAGCAAAATAAGTCCATGCGGATGAAGTGAGTCAATGCGGATGAGCATTTGACTAAGTATGGGGAAATGCGGATGAGTTAGAAAAATGCGGATGACAATTTCTCACCCGCATTAACCAATGCGGACAGCAAAGGAAATGCGGATGAACACTTAGAATACTTTCCGCCTTTTTAGAAAAATGGAAATGTAGACTTTGGCTTGGGAGATTCCCGAGTACTACGTAAGTTGACTTTTGAAGTCATAGATGGAATGATGGGCGTGTTATGATATGTGATTGATGCTTATGTATGATGATATGTATGATGTATGCTATGTATGTATGATGCCCCGTATGATGATGTAGTATGTTTATTATGTTCCTTATGATATTGTATGTTTTATCTTTCCCATGGCTCTACGTGTTATGATAATGAATGAACGAAGTATTTTGTAATGTAAAGTGAAAGATAATGAAAGAGGAACATGATGATAAATGCATGCATTAATGAATGAATGAACGAAAGAATGTAAGAAAGGCTTGCAAGCAAATGTATGGAGGTGCACACCCCTGGCAGGTGTTAGCTCAATGGTGTGCGGGTTAGCTACCCCGAAGGATGCACATTGGGGTCAGTCTTTATGATTGACCATATGTATGTATGGGATCCTTGCCGCTTACCTTAGGTGACTGGATCAGCAGTAGTGCACAACGTTCGTGATTGATCATCACATGTCCAGCACCCGCAGTAGTGCACAATGTTCGGGGTATAGCATATGGCATTGATCCAGAATGAAAGAGGAAAGATAAGTGGTGCATGTACATACCCTAGGTGACTGGATCAGCAGTAGTGCACAACGTTCGTGGTTGATTACCACAGGTCCAGCACCAGCAGTAATGCATGATGTTCGGGGTTTTGTACATGTCACCGAATGTAACGAACGTACGAATGAACGTATGGAATGTATGAATGAATGTAACGAACGTATGAACGAATGTAATGAATGTATGAATGAAGGAAAGAAACGTACGAATGAAATAAAGAGTTTATGAACGAACGTGAATGTTAACGATGAATGGTACACGAATGAAAGCTAATGAACGAATGATGAAGATAATAATAATATTATCTACGTGTACGTATGATGTATGATCGTATGAAAGGAAAGAATGGTTTTTTTATGAAAACAAAGTATGATTATTATAAAACTAGAACTCACTCAGTAGCACTGACTTTTTATGTGTTTCCAGTTGGCAGGTAGTGTTGCTGAGGATGGCACGAGGCGACTACTCAGGTCTTTTGGGATGGCATTCTCCTTTTGATAATGCTGCCATATAATATGTTGTGTGCTCGTAATGCATGCAACACATTATGTTGCATGCAAGTGCCAAGATTCCTTGAGGATCCCAATAAACGGGATTACCTAAGGAATCTTCTTTAAATTTAGTTTTAATGTAATTGTACTAGAAGTCACTGTATATGACTATTTTGTAATTGACTAATGATGTATCGCTTGCAAGATTGCGTATCATTTTCTACTTTCTTTTTCATTTCTTTAAGACGATATTGCTTTTCGCTCGAAATGTATGCCAAAACTTGACATTTGAAGAGATTATTTGGATGCGTTTAAGGATTGACCTGTAGCTGATATGGACATCCGCCGTGTTGCGACTAATTAGGTTTCCTCATGTTTTTGCAATCACGTGATAGTTGTTTTCCGGCTAAATAACCTCTTTGCATTATCTACCCAAATATAGGTAAGTATTTTAATTGATTTCAATACTGTCCACTCAAACATAGTTGAGCAACTAATCAGCTTGTAGTGCTGTCTACCCAGACATGGTAGGATGTTTTGGCTAATCCAGATATGGTTGCGAAATTGACATTGATATTATCAACTCAAACATGGTTGATTTAAATGATTTCAATTTATCAACTTAAACATGGTTGAGTGATTCATATGAATTCAAACTTAACTACCCAAAAATGGTTGGTTGTTTTAATAATTTCCATGGTTATTGACTTAGACCTGGGTGCCTTTTTTTGATCACGTTATCTACCCAAGCGTCGTTGGGTGATTCAATTTTCATGATTACTAGCTCAAGAATGGTCAAGTAATTTGTTTGCTTTGACATCATCTACCCAAGCATGGTTACTTACTTGATCTCATGGTTACTAAATCAAACATAAGTGAGTTACGTGATTGCTTTTAACATCATATACCCAAGCCAGGTTACTTGTTTGACCTCATGGCTACTAAATCATACATGATTGATTGTTACTTGGTTGCTTGTAACATCATCTACCCAAGCTTGGTTACTTGCTTGATTTCACGGTTACCAAACTTTATGATTGAGTTACTTACTTGCTTGTAACCTCATCTATCCAAGCTTGGTTACTTGCTTGATTTCATGGTTACTTAACTCAGATTTGACTGTTACTTAGTTGCTTGTAACATCATCTACCCAAGCTTGGTTACTTGCTTGATTTCACGGTTCCTAAACTTTAATATGATTTAGTTACTTGGTTGCTTGTAACATCATGTACTCAAGCTTGGTTACTTGCTTGATTTAATGGTTACTAAAATCAAACCATGATTGAGTTACTTCGATTATGCTTAACACCATCTACCTGAGCGTGCTTGGGTGATTTAATTAATTACTTTCAAAGTTTTCCACCCAGACGTGGTTTGGTGGCTTAATTGCTTTTAACGTTTTCCACCCGGACATGGTTGGGTGACATAATTGCTTTCAAACTTGAAATACACCATTTGTTACATATAAATACATGTAACACTTATGAAGCTAGACTCCATTCCATGTATGCAGGATGGTGGCAAGATCTAGTTAGATGAGTTTGTATGCGCCATTGTTCCCAACTTTCTTGATTAAATATGGACTTTAACTTAGGCCCTCCATGGTTTCGGGTTTGCTGAATCATTACACGCCAATTTTAATAGGTTTATCGGAGGCAACATACTCGAGTTTCATATAGCAAACTAGAAATGGATTGATTAGCTGGAGTCAAACTAGATGATTCAGAGATGGAACTCACATTCTCACATTGAAACAGTTGAGCTGTGACTTGGCCAAAACCAACCAGATGTTAGGTTTATTTAATTTTTACTGAAGGTCAACACTAGATGCAACTCACCACCTATCGCAGCTCAACACCGGCTCCATCTAGCCACCAGTCGTGGCTTAACACGGCCGAAGCTCACACTAGTCAGAGGTCACACCAGCCAAGTCTCAGCACCAGCTGAAACTTACACCAGCCAAATCTCAGCACCAGCTGAAGCTCACAACAGCCAAATCTCAGCACCAGCTGAAGCTCACACCAGCCAAATCTCAGCACCAGCTGAAGCTAACACCAGCTAAATCCCAGCACCAGCTAAAGCTCACACCAGCCAAATCTCAGCACCAGCTGAAGCTCACACCAGCCAAATCTCAGCACCAGCTGAAGCTCCTGCTTCTAGTTGCGGCTCAAGTCTTGTTCATGTCTATGAGCATTTTGTCTATGATCTATCAGTGTTCTCTTAAACCATGGAATTAGATCTGCTGAGGAGGAACTAGAGTTTACTTCAAAAAATGACTCTGGTAGCTTCCAATCATAGATTGAGATAGACATCTCATTCACAACTGGAGGTTACAGGTTACAACCAAGGCTAAGGATTATGATCATAACTAGGTTCAAGAGTGGTACTATAACCGGATCCACAAACCATAGATGCCACCCAAGTTGAAGCCACGGTTTGCTATGACAACCCACGGTAGGCTTAGCTCCGATCGCAATAACACAATTAGTTTCTGCTAAACCAACGCAGTTGGCTGGTCACAGGGTGGAGCTTTATGTGGGCAATCGTAGAGGTTAGTGGAATTGATATTATACAATCGTCAAATGTCGTCTTTAAAATTGAATGACGGTCACAATGTCAGCTCGGACTAACTGCTACCTTAAATATAAAATTTCTGATTATGATAACTACAAAACATAAGAAAGAAAATTTACAAAGACCTTTCTAGCTACATATAAAAATTAACTATCTTTTTAGCTCACTTGTATGTAAGAAAAACTTTAGGGTGACAACGGACAAATATTGTTTTGTTTGTTCAATAATCTGGGGATGTTGAAGCTTGGTTGCAGCTTTACTTCCGGCCGGAGCAAGGATGCGACTATACCGGTGCCGAAACACGGATACAACTCATTTTCAATCATATCTGGAGACCCAACCAAACAAGAATGATTGCACAAACTAGTGTGACTTGTTTAATTTTCAGAAAATCACAATAGAAGTTACTAAAATATATCTAATCGGCTAAACACTTAAAGCAAAAACTCCAACTCTATCCCTTTCGCATCCATCGGAAACCAAGCACCATCTAAAAATTAACTTGCCACTCGATCGAAGCGGACTCATAAATAAGCTCCAGTTGCGGCTCAAAGAAACACACATATGTTATGTACACAATATGAGTTGCGGCTCGCATTATGATTTTTGTTTCGACTTTAAAGCACACACATGATATTCAATCCTTGAAAAAGTGGATCAAAGTTTCACATTGAACACAAACATTCAAATTTGGGCCTGACAAAATCCAACAACCAAGCCGCCGCTCACGTGTATTACATTCCAAGTTTTGACTCTTAATTAATTTTAACCAAATATTAACTTTTACAAATTTTGATTAATAAAATCCAAGAAATGAGAACTAAGAGTACTATCTTGCATGTCAATGGCCATTATTTAGTGAGGTGTCCTATAGAAGACCCAACTAAGAACCCAGCCGCGGCTCACATGCATAAATTCTCTATTTGTTTTTCTTTTTGAAAATTACTATTATATGTTTAGTTTTCATCTTTTACCCGATGCAAGTAACATGTGTTGCCAAATATATCAAATACTACATATAAATATAGGCAATTGTGATAGTAACTAGAGATGCGAAAACATTGAAAAAGGTTGCGTATGCATTACTTTGTGCTTAAGAATGTGTATGTAAATAAAATTTAGTATATTATTCTATTTCTTTTATCAAAAGGAATTGATTTCTAAGATTTTTCTATGTACATTACTCTTTAATTTATTCTTACTTTTATGCTTAGATTATTCCTATCATGTTTCATATGGATTCTTAATCACAAAATGAGAACATAAAGCAGACATGTTCGAATAAGTACATGCCAAGCTAAATATGCTGAGCCAAGCACATGCTCTACAAATCTGTAATTTATAAGTATGAAAGCCAAAAGCAAAAGGCTTGGGCAAAAAATATGTCAAGTTTATGAAAGAAAAAAAAAAGAAAATCCTTTAGATGTGTAGTTCGTGTGTGGCAAGATGCAATCGATAGATGGCAAAGCCGTTTGAGAGATTGGAACATGTTAAACCGGAGTTATGAGTAGAGATCTAGGTATCACGTAAAGCGTACATGAAACACAAATCTGGCTATTATATGGAGAGCATGAGACCACATTTTGTTCGTGGTCCCACGGATGGCGCCAAATGTTGCTACACAAATCTTAACCAAGAGATTAAGGTTCGGTAACAGTGGAAGGGTGGAGTGATTACCAAAGGCTAAGGCTGTGATTCAGGGCTTGGAACTTTGACTGGGGAGGGTATGGGCTGTTTAGCAGCGGCTGAGCCTAGGCTTGGATTAGCAAAGATGCCTGCACAACAAAGACAACACCGTGAGGCTCGCCACGGGCAGAAGGGATTTTTTCCCGTGACCACACTCCGGCGTGAGAATAAGTATATCTCCTAGGAGAGTTTAACAAGATAGATTGAAGTGAGAGTGTTAAGAGTAAGATCAGATGATGATACCTGTTGAGTGAAGAGAGTATTTATAGTATTTTGTGAGCTGAGGCAAGATACAACTCGATTCTATCTTTGATAACCTTTAGTCAACGAGCTCGGTCTGAGACTCCTGAGTCAGAAGGTTCTACCCCTTTTTTATGCAAAGGGTTTCTGACTAGGAATTAATGTTACTTGTCTCTTTAGTTGACCTTGGGAGTTTGTGGGCCACTCTGGCCTTCTACCTGGTTCGGGCTTTGGCTTGTTATGCTTTGTTGTTATATGCTCTTCTCTTATTCCAATAACAGACTTCCTTTGTTGTTTATCATATTTTTACGAATGGTTTCTAAGTGTTGTAAAAGAAGTATTGTCATGGTTTGGGCTGAAAACACCTAGCCGCGGCCTGCCCGTGCGTTAGCCGCGATGCGGCCCATCCGTGACCACCCACGGCCAACTTGGCTAAGCCTCTTTGAGTGGGGCTGTGGTCGAGGCTCGACTGAGATAAACCCAGCCGCGGCTTTGCCTGGCTTATGCTAGTCGCGGCTTTGTCCTTGGTGTGGTCTGGTACTATACCCCTTCATCAGGTGAAACTTTGCCTAGGTTCGCCTATGTTCTCTTGCGACCAGCCGCGGCCATGTTCCAGGCTTCAGCCAACATGGCCCATCCGATTGTTTACCCAGCCGAATGTTGGCCCAGCCGCGGCCCGCCTTTATGCATGCCCGCCGAGTGACCCTTGCCGCGGATTTGCCTTGTTCAGGCATACTAGCCATGGTGTTTACTAGTTTCGTGACTCTACCTTTAGCACGATCTGGGACTACACCCCTTCAATATAAGAACTAAATCCTCGAATAGAAACATGGTGAAGTAACGTATAACAAGCCGAATATAAACATTAAACGACGTCGGTTTTGCGTTGGGAAAAGATGAATGAAATCACGGGGAACAAAGTACTCCGTTGTTAATCTGGTGGACCTTTGGTCAATTGTGCTTTAACACTAGTACGTCGTTAAGATGCAGTGGACCCCTTATCCCAAAATTTACGAAATCATTTGTACAATGTACTATGCATTGATTTTTGGGGTACCAAGAAGAGTTGACGCCAATTCAATGTCTTTAAAGTTACTATTTTGCGACTTTACTTAAGTTGGTTGTGATATTATCTCTTTGTTTTTGTAGAATTCTCTTTGTTAAAGACAAAGTGTATAGTTGCATCATAAACATGTACTATGCAAAAAAATATAAGACGATTGAATCATCTTGTTTTGAAGAAATCTATCTATTATAATAAAAGAGTAACTTATTATGAAACGTGTCAGCATCACAATTTTCCTCACCAAAATTTTCCCTCATCTCTCTCCTATTAAATAATTACCTTAATTACTAATAATATTATTTAATAATTTTTTAGATTAAAATATTTTTTTATGAATTAAGAAAAATACTTTTTATTAATGTTATTTCTAAAAAATAAATTTTTTTAATTAATATTTTTTTCTAAAATATCAAACTTTGTTAAAAATACGATATATTATAAAATTATTGTTTTTAAAAAGTAAATTATTTAAAAACCAAAAATAATTTAATTTAGGAGTTATGATAATAAAATATTTTAAAAAATGATATTTTTATACGGTTTGTTTTAGAATAAAATATTATTTAAAAATAAAATTAAAACAAAGTTATAAAATATTGATATCACTGTTTTATTACTTATAGTATTTACTTATATGTAATTTCAGTCATATCATATTTTAAAATATTATTTTATTTTTCATAAGTTTTATTATATTAATATTTTATTTATTCAGCCCGTGTAATACACGGGTTTTTTAAAACTAGTATATACATATAACATTAAGTATCATTTTCGATGCTTCTAAATTGAATTATCTAAAAACTTCCTATTATTATTCTACTACTTCATATATTTAATGAATACAAAAATAATAAAGTTTATAATACAACCGTGGTATTAAGGTATAAATGAATCAAACTGAATCCGAACCTGACTAATATCAAGCTATACTTGGCTAACTGCAGAGAACTAAACTACACTGGTTTGGAGTTTTATTGTGAACACTCGTGATTAGATTGTTAATTACTTAACCAACTTTATTTATGCATGCAATTAATTTTCCATACATTTATATCAATGATTACTTGTAACACATTATATGTAATTTATTTTTTTATATTTATGTGTATAAATAATATTTATTATGTAATCATTACATATTATATTACTGTAACATATAAATGTTATTTTACTAGTTTATTACCCGTCGTGTGTTGCGGCATTGGATTCGTCTTGATAAAGTATAAACTAAAAATTTATTCAAAATTTACGTCAAAGCGTAGAGCAGCTCGAATCTATATTATTAAATGAAAGCATGTTATATTTGTCTCGACTCATTTCCAAACAAATTCATGTCGAAATGTAAACCGACTCAAAACGTACATAAAAGAACATGTGCAATGGCATTGTATACGACATGATAAAGTATAAATCCCTAACTCGTTTCTAAACTAAATTTATGTCGAAACATGGAGTAACTTAGATTTGTACCGTTAAATGAAAATGTATTATATTTAACTCGACGCATTTCCAAACAAAACTTAAGTCGAAACTAGACAGACTCAAAGCGTATTATATTTAACACCCCCGACTCACTTCTAAACATAATTTACGTCAAAATTTATACGAACGTTGAAACATAGACTATCTTAAAGCGTATATAAAATAAACACGAAAACGCTTTATACGTAGACGGACTCAAATTTATATCGATACATACATAAATATACGAATGTAAGAATTTTGTTTTTTAAGTAAAAATTGTATAGAGATAACCCGAAACTTTAGAAACTCGAGGGGGTAAAAGTTACAAAGTTTTTTAAGAAGTTAAGGGTTAAAATTACAAATTTGTAAAGTTGAGAGGAGTAAAAGCCACCTGCTTTTACTTTTAAGTATCTATAATATGTGTATGATAGATTTGTTTGGATACATATGTTTAAATAACGTTAGGTTTGATATTAAATAAACATCAATTTATATTTTAGTCCGATTATCAGTTCCAATAAATTGACCTCATATAATCCAATTAGAGATTAAGAAACCAGAAAAACAAAAAAACTGCTCAGGCTATGTCAAAATGTATTTATATAATGTTTTTAAATCTGGATCGGAGAATGCACCAGACGTCTAAGTGGTTCGCTGAAGCGGTCCGACCGGATAAGAGAATCAGATAAAATTATAATTATATTCATAAATATATGTAAAAAATACAGATAAAATAAAATATATATAAAAACAGTGCAACCAGTCAGACCCCCCATTTGACTGATCCAACCCCGGTTCGACCAGTACGGTTCCCGGTCTGACCGTTTCAATCACCAGTTCAACCCCAAACTGATTTTAAGCACTAAACCAGATGTGATTGGGGTCCGATTCCTGGTCCGTCGGCCGGCCCGATCCAGTTTTTAAAATTATGGTTTACATGGTTTGTAATTGTATAATAAATTTTGTTTAAAATTAAAAAGGACACGAGACAGAATTACATTCATTTTCATAAAAATTTTCTTATTTTTCTCTCCTATTAAATAATTACATTAATTATTAATAATATTATTTAATTTTTTTACATTAAAAGTTATTTTTTAATAAATTAAAAAGATATTTTTATTAATGTTATTTTTAAAGAAACAAATTCTTATAATATAAGAAATTTTTCCAAAATATTAAACTTTTTTGAAAATACGAAGTATTATAAAATTGATATTTTTAAAAATTTTTATAAACCAAAAATAATTTATATTAGGAGTCATATTTAGGAACTTTTTAAGAATGTCATTTCTTTAAAATGGCTTATGTTGAAACAAGTTTATTATTTAAAAAAATTAAAAAATTTAAAATTGACATTATTGTTTTATTATCTATATTTATTATTCATACGTAATATTAATTATAATTTATATTAAAGTATCGTTTTATGACTAATAAGTTTTTATTTTTATTAACAATTTATTTATCCAACTCGTGTATATCTAGTTGTTATCTATACTATATAATTAAAAAGTAATTGTAGTGGACACGTGTTGCCTTCTAGTTAACTATACATTTGTGTTTTAAATCAATTTCTCGTATTAAATGATTTTAAATAAATAAATTAAATAATAAATATGTAAAATGTAAATTTTCTTATTCTAATAATTTTGCAAAATATAATAAACTAAATGATTTTTACATATCTTATCTTAAAATATAATATTATAATTTCTAATTTTTATTATTTCTCTTTATTATTTCTCTTTATTATTTCTCTTTATTATTTCTTAGATATAAATCTTTTTTATTTTATCAATAACTAATCCAAGTAGCATGCAAAACATTTATAAAACTAATAGTTTTAAATATATATAAATTTATTTCACTCGTGTAATATGTAAAAATTAAAATTCTAACCTAGTAATTAAATATTAGAACCCAGCCCATTGCCATCATAGATCCTTTTTGTTTATTTTTTAAACGAGTCCAATATACTGCTTGAGCCCGAATTATTCATACAGATTAGTAGATAACAGCCCCCTACACTCCACACCATGATTAAGTTTTACCTTTCTAGCCCATGTTATTATTAAACTTCTACCGAAAGCTAGAATAATTCTAATCAACTTTCTTTGGCATATACATATGATCTAGTTTATTAGTTAAATAGCTGTTCACTTTATTAAATAAACTCTAACAAAAAAAATACTTTTATAAAAAATGTAATGCTGGGAGATGTGTAAAATGTTAATGTATTTTTTAAACTAATAAAATACGTTATTTTTAACTTAAATAATTATTGTTGCTATTGGTGTTGGTTTGTTGATAACACTAATACTTATTTGGCAATTGTAATTATTATTTAGTTAGTTTTGTTGTCGACATGTAACATCCCACATTGGTTGGGAAGGAGAACGAATGCTTCTATATAAGGGGCTTGAGACCTTCCCCACTGTGACGCGTTTTGCCTGAGCGATGGTGGTACGTCCCGGTTCAGGTGAAAACAAAACCGTGAGGCGATGGTGGTTCGTCCCGGCCAAAGCGGACAATATCATGGTGCGGTTACGTTGGGCTGTTACAGATGGTATCAGAGCCAGGGCCGGGCCAGTGCGCCAGCGAGGACGCTGGGCTCCCTAAGGGGGGTGGATTGTAACATCCCACATTGGTTGGGAAGGAGAACGAATGCTTCTATATAAGGGGCTTGAGACCTTCCCCACTGTGACGCGTTTTGCCTGAGCGATGGTGGTACGTCCCGGTTCAGGTGAAAACAAAACCGTGAGGCGATGGTGGTTCGTCCCGGCCAAAGCGGACAATATCATGGTGCGGTTACGTTGGGCTGTTACACGACACGACTACTGCTAGACTGTTGTGTTATCACGTGTTGAAGCTATTGTTATTATTGTCGTTGTTGTCGTTATTATTATCGTTAAAACATAAGGGTGATGAACCATCAACGATGGTTTCATCACCATTGACCATGTTCTATTTGTCTATGTGCAACAGCTCGATCTAACAATATCTGCTTGCTTGTATAATTAAGCTAGGAAGACGATATTTCCAAAGATCCTCCTTTGCTCCATTAACTTCAACTTTCATCTCTAGATCTATGCATGCAACTTTTTTAAGAATGGTATATATTATAAAATAAATTACATTAGTAGGAAAGTCAAAAAAAAAAATCGATGTATCCGCTGATAGCAATAGCGGATTAGGAGTTAAGTTTTGAAATAATCTGACACTTGACTGACAACACAGAAACCCGGTTAACAACAACACATAATCCGCTATTGAGAATAGCGGATTAGGACAAACATAAACCCCAGTTTTAACCCATGTTAACTCCCGTTAACTTTTAACGAGCAAAAAAAACACCTAATCCGCTATTACTACAAGCGGATAACGCTTAAAAAAAATTTATCTCCTAATCCGCTATTACTACAAGCGGATAACGCTTAAAAAAATTTATTTCCTAATCCGTTATTACTACCGGCGGATTACACTTAAAAAAAATTTGGGAGCCGGCCAGTATCGAACCCAGGTTACTTCTGTACTCATGCGTGCACCCAGCCAATTGAGCTGAGTGTCTAACTCAATTATAATATGGGTCTATTTGTTAATATATAGTAATGGACAGAATTAAATATGAAATTTTTTAATGTTTACTTTTTTTAATTCTACTATAAAATTTTTTAATTAGTAAAATTTAAAAGTAATATAAATTTTTAAAACTAAATTTAACCCTCATTTTAATGTTTACTTTTTTAATATTAATTTAGTAATTATTTAGTATATATTTATGTTACTTGTTAAAATTTAAAACAATAATTAATATGTAAATAGCACTAACTCTACTCAATGATTGAATCATGTGATTGATATTATCAACCCCACATATCACATGGGTTTATTTTTTGGCAGTGATATATATCACATGCAAACCTGCAAACCTGTGATATATATTCACAATCAAACAAAACAAATCAAACAAAACAATTTTATTACAAACAAAGAAAAAACTATCACATGGGTTTTGAAGACGATGATAGTATCACATGGATATATATTCGCAATTAAACAAAACAAATAACATGTGAAAGTCGGAATATATTTAAATATTTCATAAGGTAATATATTTAATAAAACATGAGGTAATATATTTAATAAAACATAAGGTAATATATTTAAATATTTCATAATTCACCATTGAGAAACTCGGATTACATAAGGTAATATATTTAATAAAACAATATATTTAAATATATTGTTTTAATGCCTATGCGGATAGCGGATCAGACAGCCATCGGTGCCACAACCAACTGGTTTTGGATGTCTCGGTGGTTGTACGCGTCTTGTTGCTGGATCTTCGGGGTCATTATCATTTGGTGGACTGAAGCCTTCGAGTTGACTAAGCTGTAGGTGCAAGCTCATTTGAACCGGAGTTAAATGTTGGTACCGCGGCTATTGTACATTAAAACCAGTATAATCGTAATTCTGAAAAAGCCCCGGCTGGTCTGAGTACATCGCAAGAATCATATTAGCAGAGGGAGTGTTGTCAAACAGTGAGGATACCCAGTTGTTTTGTTCGTCGTTGTTAAAATTCGACTGGGTACCTAATTGAATGTTTGATGATCCCTCTCCAACATTTTCAAATGAAGGCTGATAACCGGCTTGCCAATCTAGTGTTGTCCCTCCAACATATGATGTACCCTCCTTATATTTGGGTGTTGCCCCTGTAAAATCAGAGGGGCCAGCCCCATAGTGTTGCCCCTGTAAAATTTGGGGGACCGTCCCCATAGTTGGGTGGGGGCCCTCCAAAATGTTGGGTACCCTTCCCCTCATCATCATTATTGGGTACGACGTTTACCCGTGTTCTTTGTCGACCACGGCGCCCCCGACCACGCGGAGCACGTTGGGGGAGTGTGTTATCCAGTCCCAGATCCAGTTCATTAGTCTGTATGTACGTAGGCTGATCAATTTGATTAACCGATCCAATCAGCTGAGAAGCCATGCCTTGGACCCCTCCAAAATTTTCGTAGTAATGATCAGGGCCCATGTTTCGCATCCTAATTGCTTCTTGACCAATGAAGCCTAATCCATCCATCTGCAAAACCAAAATAATTAACTATACGCATTACTTATTTATTAAATTTAATTCTACATTAGTAATTATACTTACCAAGTATCTTGCAGCTCCACCGTGATCATCAAATCCAGCATGGACAACACCAGGGACGTGCCTCGGGTCCTTTATATACAAAACAGTATACCGATGAAACCAATCATTGTAAGTATGGTGTGTCGTAGGCATGTTGGTGGGCACACTCTCCACAACATTTTCGTGTCTATGGTTCCAATTGTCGACATACGCTGCGTGATGAACAGACCAGTCTGTTTCTAACCTCCCTTTCCGTATTGTTTTACGGAGTTTGCTAAGCACTTGACGTGAAACGGGGAACGGGGCAGGGACTTCCTGAAGAAATCCAAACTTCCTCATCACCCTTTCCACCGGATGATATTCAACAATGTTCCAATAAAGTGAAAAACATTGTGACTTCCAACTGCTCATGCCTGTTTTGCACATTTCAGGGAGTCTTCGCATCACGTTCCGATAAGGCATCCAATCAAACTGTTAAAACAAAAATATGTTAATATTTATTATTTAACATTGATTTATAAAATCATTATGTTAAAGAAAAAATACATCGGCCTCTCGGAGATTTTGTAATGTTGTACGGTGGGCCTTTATAACGTGCGGAGGAGTCTCTGTGTTGCTAATGCCATGCTCCGCCCACCTTCACGAAGACAATAACGAGTATTAGAATAATAATATATATTTAAGTATTACAATATTATGTATTTACCTTGCACCATATGGTTTTTTCCAATCTATTTGCTGATTGACATTTGCGGGTCCTAACGGGCGTATCCGGGTGCATGCCCATATTTGTAGCAGTGACATTGGGCCGCCCACTGCCTTTGTATTTGGCCTGGTTGCCTTATAGAGTTCTCTATACAGAGACGCTAGGGCAGCAGCACCCCAACTGATTTGCCCACTAATAGTAATATCAGTCAAATGACTTAATAAATGTAATGATGATTACCCATTATTCGTATCTGATAATACATTGTTAGTAATCATTATTAGGCAAATACAACGTGCACGCTGCATACATTCTTGATCTGTTGATTCATCAGTTATTGGGTAATCTAACATAAACATTAACAAGGTACTGAGTTTTAGCATATGATTTTTAAAATCAGTAGGTTTTGGATCAAAACCTAAGTAAGTTATGCACATATGCCTGCGTTCGTCCTCGTTGTACGAACCCTCGGCTCCAACTAATGCCACGCCCTCGATGGGCAACCCCCATAGAACGTTAACATCCTCCAAGGTTACAGTGGCCTCACTAAAAGGTAGGTGAAACGTGCTCGTTTCGGGCCGCCACCTTTCAACTAGTGCTTCTATCAACGCCCTATCAATTCTCCTATAGGCACAACGTACAACACCGCCAAAACCAAATAAACGGATGTACTTTAAAACTTTACCCGTTAGAGTAATGTGTTCGTCATAAATCAGCTCCCAAAATGAACCGTCTTCACGCTTAAAATCAAGTGTACAGTTGTCCCCCTCTTGTGGATTCAGGAACAACTTTCTGGACCGGTGTTCAGCTCCCAGGTACAGCAGACTTTCATCCCTTGGACCCGGGTTGAGATGCATATTCATATTCATTTTGAGATGAGTTTGAAGTTGGCGTTTGAAGTGGTTTGAGATGATGTTGGAGAAAGTGGGTGTTTGAAGTTGGTGTTTGAAGTGGTTTGAGATGATTGTAATGAGGGTATGCATAATTATATAGTGATGAGGATGATGAACTGATGATGAACTGATAATGAACTAGCTGGGTGTTGGAATAAAAATATTTAAATTGGATAGTCTTAAATTATAATAAAAATAAATACCCTTAAAGTCTATAAAAATAAATACCCATTAACTTTATTCAAACCCCGTTAAGTAGCTATAATATACTTTTTCTTTCTTCTTTTTTATGATTTTAAAATTCTCATGAATTATTGTATGTTATCAATTAAGTATTTATAAGTGTACAATACGTATTGCTTAAACAAATGTATGCAAATCATTGTTAATGTGAGAAGAAACTAAAACATAATTTAAGATTTTGAAATGAAGTTCAAATCCTTACGTACCGACTCATATTCACTTGTTTTATAATAAAACATAATTGTTTTATAATAAAAATAAATACCCTTAAAGTCTATAAATACCCTTCAAACAACCTTTCAAACAACGAATTCTTATTATCAACTACAAAAAATGGCAAATAATGAAGACGGTTTTTACTGTTCTCAACCTCCACTAAGACGGCAAGAGTTACAGATTTGGTATGGAGACGTTTAAAGAGGCCATCCGTGTTAAAAACTCCGGCATCATCTTCAGAGAATCCCCATCAAAATGAAGGTCAAAATGAAGCACAAAATGAAACACCCAAAAAATCTTTGCTGTTTCTATCGACGAGTCCATAAACTGGTCCAAAGATGTCGTAGATTTTTATACTAATAGAGATGCATTATTTTGCTATACTAGTTTCATTACCAATAAACTAGACAGAGATTTTTGGGGTGCCCTATTAGGTTGTCATTCAAATCGTTCACTTACGGACACGGTAAGATGTATTACCTTTATATTCATGGTACCATATAGTAAATGAATAATGTATTACCTTTTAAATTCTTATTGTGCAACACGTTGAAGCATGGACTGTAAGAGTTATGCATCTTAGATAGTCAAAGCTTTTAAAAAACCCAAGTGTAAATGTAAGTTGGACAGTCTTACCACCTTGTTTTTATGATGAAATGAGAAATGAAAACCCTCAAACCACCATTGATATGGCGGGAAGAAATCACCATATCCCTCAATTTGGGAGGTTGACACTGTTTACCTTCCTTTATGGATCAGGAAAACTGACTGGCTACTAATCAGCATTGATATGCGGAGCATGGTATTAACTCAATATTAGACTGATTACCGATGGAGAAATGAGAAAAAAGGTATAACATCATACTATATGGAGGTGGTTCCCATGTACTTTGGATGGTTTCTTGACCGTATTCAATACTGGTCTAGGTCAAAACACCGCGCTAAGTGTGATATTACAGTTGGTTTAGTTGAGTTGAACTTGCCACGATGCAATGGTAACATTGCCAATTCAGGGGTTCTTGTTTGTATGATGTTGAAGAAACTACTTACAAACAAACCATTGCCGATAGAAGATGATGTCGAGGTGGCTTGTGTGAATTACTGACGCTACATGGCCGACCAGCTGTATTACTGGCGTTGTCTTCCGGGCCGCTAATTTACAGGGTTTTATTTCAAGTCTATCTGTAATTTTATTTCAAGTCTATCTGTAATTTTATTTCAAGTTTATCTGTAATTTTATTTCAAGTGTATGTGTAATTTTATTTCAAGTGTATCAGTAATTTTATTTCAAGTGTATCTGTAATTTTATTTCCCTCTGAATTATTACCCTCTGAATTATCACTGGCAAAAGCTTGAATTATCACTGCCAAAAGATTGAATTATCACTGCCAAAAGATTGAATTATTACCCTCTGAATTATCACTGGTAAAAGCTTGAATTATCACTGCCAAAAGATTGAATTATCACTGCCAAAAGATTGAATTATTACCCTCTGAATTATCACTTGCAAAAGCTTGAATTATCACTGGCAAAAGCCTGAATTATCACTATCAAAAGATTGAATTATTACCCTCTGAATTATCACTGGCAAAAGCTTAAATTATCACTGGCAAAATCTTGAATTATCACTGCCAAAAGATTGACTTATTGCCCTCTAAATTATCACTGGTAAAAGCTTGAATTATCACTGCCAAAAGATTGAATTATCACTGTCAAAAGATTGAATTATCACTGCTAAAAGATTGAATTATTACCATCTGAATTATCACTGCCAAAAGATTAAATTATTACACTCCATCCCCATTACTTTCACAATACTTGAATTATCACTGCCAACTCTATCTATAAATTCATGCTAATGTTTTCATCTTTCTCATTCTGACAGAGATATTCCCTGCTTCTTCATTCCACCATTCACTTTCACAATGTTTTCATCTTTCTCATTCACTCCTTTATGGTACAATTATTTATGGGGGTGAAGTGTCATACAAGCAAAGGGTAATAATGGGTGCTCCGGGAACTAATACCACTACGTTTTTAGTTATTAGTCCACTCGGTTATTCTGAGTTGGTCGACAACATATGTAGATTTGTTCAACTTGACCGTCAGTCTTGTTGTCTACAGTTAACACTCTACTATGAATACAATGGAGGTTCATTTACCTCACATATTAACCAAGAAAATGATATGTATATAATATACCAACTAGCTTCCATTTTTCCGGGTTACACTTATAGAATTCATGTGAAGTGGACGACGCTAGTTCCAAACCAGCATCAGCATGAATATGGTACCAGTTCCTCAGCCGCTGTAGAAAACGACGAAGGTTATTCTACTTCCTTTTTATTTATTTATATCCTCAATGTTATGTCATAAATGCTAATACATTTATTTTTTTGTAAGACTCTCCTGCTGAAGAAATTGAAGACATGGAAGAGAGTGAACCCTCTGTTTCAGAATATGATACACAAGAGGACCAGCCAATCCCTCCTTTGCCTCAACATCAAAGTAAGGGGCTTACCATTTCTCTGAACTTAATGTTGATGGGAGGGAAATAGATGAAAACTATATTCCTATGGATAATTTCGGGGAAGATGAAATGGAGTTTTTAGGAAGAAAAAGATCCCGAAATACGTTTAAATATGTATTTCACTTCGAAAGACCAACTTGATTACGCAGTCAGAATGTGGAATATCAACCACAAAAAAGAGATCTTCATGGCAGATACCCGACCAAAGGTCTTGATGGCCAAATATAAAAGTATCAAAGAAACAGATAACAACCAGCATGAAGACTCTCAACCATGTCTTTGGACATGCACCGCCAGAAAATTAAAAAATTCTCATTGTTTCAAAATGACTGTATGGACACCGGCTCACTCATGTTTCACCACTGTTTCTCGCAACAACAACCGGTCCTTAAGATCAAAAGTTGTAGCATCCCACATCCAAGAACAAATTCTTGCAAATGCAGCGTTGCCTGTGAAACAAATTCAGTCTCTGATCAAAGAGAAACTGAACATTGATATCACTTACGGCAAGGCTTGGACTGCCAGGAAAAAGGCCATCGAAAACATATACGACACCTGGGATCAAAACTTCCATTATTTACCTCACTACATAATGGCACTACAACAAGCTAACCCCGGTACCGTTGTCCAGTGGTTACATCATCCCCATAGTCCAAGTGAATGCTCAGTATTCAAGTTTGTGTTTTGGGCATTCCGTCCAAGTATTGAAGCCTTTCATTTTTGCATTCCTGTAATCTCTATAGATGCCACCCATCTATGGGGCACCTAAAAGGGAAAACTATTAATGGCAGTTTCAAAAAATGCCAACAACATGATCTTGCCGATTGCGTACGCATTGGTGGATGAAGAAACAAACGAGAGCTGGATGTGGTTTCTTCAAAATTTACTGAGAATGTTGCAGACCCCACTAGTAGAACTTTGTGTGTAATTTCTGACAGGCATGCCGGTATAAAACACGCTATGGATAATTTAGAATCCTGGAAGGAACCCCACGCCCACCATCGATTTTGTCTAAGCCATATCAGAAGCAATTTCATGACGAAGTTCAAGAGCGTCAGCTTGAAAAGGATGTGTTGGGACATCGGAAGCACAACATAAGAAAGAAAGTTCGAACGGCTGATGCTTGAGCTTAAGGAGACAAATAAACAAGCGTGGCAGTACCTATCCGCAATTGATAAACCAAAATGGACTGTCTTGTATGACCGTGGGAATCGCCGATGGGGTATCCTCACCACGAACATATCGGAAAGCATGAACAATGTGTTACGTGGTGCCAGGATGCTCCCAATTAAGGCGTTAATTGAATATACCTTTAAGAGAGAAGTTGAACAATACGCCTATCACTATACAACCACGTATAATTGTTCGACTGACTTTCCTCCCCGCTTGTGGACAGAATTCCATAAGCGTGAATTAAGGGCTTGCCAACACAGGGTATACCCTTACTCAGCACGTGATCAAAGGTTCATGGTGGAGACACCCCTACAAGCATCGGACGAATCTGGCAATAGTCCGTATATGGTAGAATTCAAGAAAAAAACCTGCACTTGTGGTAAGTGACAGATCTATTGGTTCCCCTGTAGTCATGCAATTGCAGTTTGTGGCTATCTACTTGAAAGTCCACAACAAACTGCTGATCCAAGGTTTCTTACGGGAGTGTACCATGCACAATACAACAACGAGTATTTTCCGGTGCTTCATAAAGAAGACTGGATGCACGCGGGTTGGGAAATTCGTAGGGACGCATCTAAGATAACTATAGTAAGGGGAAGGCGGCGTGCGAGAAGGATGCATAACGAGATGGATGCCAACTACGCTGAGGAAAGGACGGGTCGTAAGTGTCCCGGTTGTAAAAGAACGGGTCAAAGGGTCAACAAATGTCCATACCGACAAAATAATTAATTGTATTTTATTATCATGTGCCTGAGTATATGTTTGTTTTAATTCCAATGTTTTATTAATTTATAATGTCAATCACGTGTTTCTCTTTTTAGTAGACTTAGTGGTATTTACATATTAGTTATTGTTTTAAATTTTAATAAGTAACATAAATATATATACTAAATAATTACTAAATTAATATTAAAAAAAGTAAACATTAAAGTGAGGGTTAAATTTAGTTTTAAATTTTTTTATTACTTTTAAATTTTACTAATTAAAAAATTTTATCGTATAATTAAAACAAACAAACAAACCCAGTATATCCCACTCAAGAGCAGGGTCTGGGAGGGGTAGGTGGTGACAAGTCTTTCCTGTACCCAGATAGGTAGAGAGACCGATTCCAAAGAGACCCCTGGCTCGATACAAAAGCTATAACGCAAGCGCATCAACATATAATCACACGTACGATATATGATATATGATATATGGTACAGCACACATCATACAATAAACATTAGAATATCACCAAAAGGAAGTATAAAATAAACAAGAATGCATCAGGAAAGCAGCAAGTTTCCCCTAAAAAGGTCCAATCGTACTACTATATATTAACAAATAGACCCATATTATAATTGGGTTAGACACTCAGCTCAATTGGCTGGGTGCACGCATGAGTACAGAAATGACCTGGGTTCGATACTGGCCGGCTCCCAATTTTTTTTTAAGTGTAATCCGCTGGTAGTAATTGCGGATTAGGTTATAATTTTTTTTAAGGTTATCCGCTGGTAGTAATAGCGGATTAGGAAATAAAATTTTTTTAAGCGGTATCCGCCCCTAGTAATAGCGGATTAGGTGTTTTTTTGCTCGCTAAAAGTTAACGGGAGTTAACATGGGTTAAAACTGAGGTTTATGTTTTGTCCTAATCCGCTATTCTCAATAGCGGATTATGTGTGGTTGTTAACCGGGTTTCTGTGTTGTCAGTCGAGTGTCAGACTATTTCAAAACTTAACTCCTAATCCGCTATTGCTATCAGCAGATACACCGATTTCCTTTTTTTTACTTTTCCACTAACCTAATTTATTTTATAATATACACCATTCTTAAAAAAATTCTCTATGCATGTGCATGTTTAGATTTGCATATATCGGTGCACAAATTCCATTTTCTTCATAAACAACTAATTATCTCCAGTCCAACCCATCGCCACCCCACGCTCCATGATCGCCGGCCGACCACCCCATGCTCCGCAATCACCTCCATCATCTTCACCGCCTTAACAACGTACCCTCCACGTGACCACACTATCTTCACCCCATGCTCCACTGGTTTTCACCATAATCTATCGCCACCACCTCAACAACCCTCGATCCTACCACAACGTCGCAACCCGACCTATCTTCACAGGGTGTACGTACATTGTTATCATGACCACTCGCCTTAATATATAGCTTCATCATTTATTTATGCTCCACCGGTCATCGCCATCATATATATATATATATATATATACATATATATATACATATATATATATACATATATATATACATATATATACATATATATATATATATACATATATATACATATATATACATATATATATATATATATATTCATATCGTTTGGTACTTTCTTCTTACAAATCAAAGTTCTTGATAAATGGTGGAGCATGGGTGGTACTAGATGCATCAAATTAAGCGAAAGCAACCATGTAAATTAAGAAACGAAAGAAATCAAAGTAGTGAGGATATAATATGCATCCAAAGTTGTGCGCTATGATTGTAAAGCGATGAAGAGGAACAACGATTGTATAGTGATGAGGAGGAAGATATCAACAGAGGCTGTGAGGTGTGAAAGGAAGAGAAATTATCATCATGGTAATTAAGAAGTTTGTCTATGGAAGATCGAGGTAGGACAAGAGAAAAATTGTAATATACAAGGCAATTGAGATCATGGCATGTAAAAGGAGGAATGCAACGTGTCCAGTAGTACCACATGCCTAAATAGTGGTAACTTTAGTTACGTTAAAAGGTCAGTTGCAATTTAACAAATATTAAATTACATACTATTAATTTTGAAGAGAATGAATAGTAAACTTGAAGATCAGGGCCGTTCATTTTTTATCTGCAGTGGCTGTGCTGTTTGGTTTACATGTGGCTGACATGGGTTTCGTGGCATGTTCATCCAAAGTTATGCCAGGAGAGAGAAGTGACGTCAAGGAGAAGAGAGGGAGCCTCGACCATGACGGTGATGCGGTGGTCGTGTTATGACGCTTTCTATGGTTTGGGTGTTTCCTTTTCTCCTCGGCTTGCGGCGATTTTCTAGGGTTTTCTGTTATAGGGTCTGTTATGTCCCTTAACGGCGGCTCTTCTTGAAGCTTCTCTTGCTGCCATTTCTTGACGCTTGGTGAGTTATTTGTGTCATGAGATTTGGTGAGCTCAATCTGCCTCTTCGTATGTTCTCTACTTCTCTTTCAAATTGTGATGGGTTATTAGATTTTAGTTCAAATATGGTGATTGCCTTTTAGGTGTCGCAGATTGAGGTCGACTGCTTATTCTTACTGTGTTATTTTGTTTGGGTTTGTTAATTATAAGTTAGGGGACTGCATGTTCTTATATGTTATTGATTTGGGGTTTTTAATATCTCTATATTATGTGTGACGGTTTTTTTCATATCTTTATCCAGTGTCGACAGTGTTTGTTTAAGACAACATGCTATGGTATTAGGTTTTGTAATAATGCATTGTGAAAAATCTTGGTGTAAGGTTATCATTTAGTTTTTTGTTTCGCTTTTGTTTGATTTTGTTGTTGCTACATCTACAGTAGCTGTTTGTTTGGAGTTAGTTGGGTTTAATGCAATGGTGCTGTGCAGATACATTTCTGCTTTGATTTTTGCCTAATTTTGCTTATCGTTTGCTCACCGATTTTAGCATCTGTTTGATATTGTCTTTGACTATAACGAGGTTAACAAATCTTTTTCTTTTAATCTCGAATGTAATTTCTGTTCCATGCTTAGAAATACTTTACGTGAACATAATTTTATGGAAATATGTTATATCAAGGCTTGGGTTAAATGCCTCTAATCAAGTGGTTTTTAATTAGGTGATCTTTAACTTATTTTGGCCCACGGTGACATTTTAGTCAAAATTTTTATGAGATGGAGAAGGGTGAGATAGGTAAGTCATCACACATGCATCACAATAAATGTTTGTGAATTAAAAAATAAGCCACGTCTAACATTTAATTTCCTTTACACAGATTACATTGGTATTTTGCAAAAAATAGAAGACAAAAGCACAAAGGCAGGGGAGTCATTCGTTACGCTGCTTATAAAGGACGCCAGGTACGATACCCACTTCAACTAAAACACTTCCTATGAAGACCAATAATGAAGTAATATTTGCACCTTATTCCAACAGCAATGAAGAGGTCGATGTTACGCTTTGGGATGAGATAACAACATCTTCCAACATATTTAGGGCTGCAATAGAAGCATCCACATATCCTGTAATTAATAATTTCCTTCACAGCAATATGAGTGAGAGATTTTATAGGTAAGGACTAAAGAACATACCCTACACCAACTAATAACTAACAACTGAAATATACGCTTTTAACAACAGGAAAACGCCAGCTTCAATCAACCAACGTGACTAATGTTTATCTTAACCCAATAAGTGCAGAATTGTAGACATCGCTTGAATGATAAGAGCCACCACAACAACAATGGAGAACCTTCCAACATGCTACAGAAAGACAAGCATGAATTAACGGTACATAACTAAAAAAATATTTAAAAAGCTTTGCTTTTGTTTGATTAGTTGCCAAGTACAATCATAGATTTTGCAAGCCTTATGTTGCTAATGATTAATATAGCATAACTTGCTAATCGATCTTCCTGTCAACAACCATCAAATTTGGTTTTGATGTACTGTTAGGATTTCATAGTTGCTATTGGTAGGGGGTTAGGCCTGGATTATTAATTTGACTCTTCAATGGTATGTGTCTATTATTAATAGAATTGCATTAGTTATCAAAGAATCAAAGAAGAATGCTTGAATTTGTTAAAACTACGGAAATAATATTTTTGCCTCTGAACTTGTGGCCTTCAATGCATTTGTTAACGTCTATTGTCCCCACTCATATTAATTTTTACTTATAATAATTAAATTCTGATATATTATTGAAGATCATGCATAATGAGTTATTTTACAAATTCTAATTAATCAAGGTCCATGTATGCGTCCACTTATCTTTCTTGATATTATTTGCATAAGTACATTAAACTATTAATTTATTCATTCCACTTGATATTATTTACCGGTCAACTATTAATGCATCTCCCCTTTTTAACTCCTTTTTCCCTCTAAAAACAACTCTTTGTAATCTATATGTTTATGTTTCCATTCAATCAATACTGTTAATGACATTTAACAAAGATTTTATCAATATACTACACCTATAACATAAGAGGGCGGACATTCAGTATAATACAGTTGCGACTTTCAAGTACAAAAAACTGGCACTGCATAGCTTGTCTAAAATGCAAGATGACGCTTTTGAAGATAGACATAAATTGGTTCCACACACTTCATGGAACCTATAATTCACCAATGGACATGTAAGTACACATATCACAAAGCATAATCAAATTAATGCTTATTACTCACAAATACATTGTTGCAGCTACCGAATTTCAGGAACAATCTCTAATGAAACATGGAGTGTTGCAGCTGGAATTTTTGACCGAGCAGCCAATACCTCCTTGGATGAAGCTGCACAGAGATGCCAGCCAAACCATACCCAAACGACACAGTCCAAACAATAATTGTCAAACAAGTCGTGCTACACATCCCAGTGTAGAAAGACGAGAAAACAAGTGTTGTTTGCTATACCATAAATAAAGCCAGTGATGATAGCTTTAGCCAGCACACCAATACCAAGAACACCTCAGCGGCAAACTACCGGATCAAACACACAATAACCTACACCAAAAGAGCACTCTTTCAATCTGAAGGTTAAAACAAAACATCATGTAACACCTATTGAAAAAAATATTAAACGTTGTCACTCATGCAGAGGATGATCCAACAACATCAGAAAAGAGTAAGCAGCAGCACACTCACGGATAAAAGAAAAAACAATGTGAAGGTGGCTATCTTTTGAAGCCATGCAAAATCAGGACAAGGCTAGTATCATTCGAACTGCATAGACAATGACAGCCTTGCACTAAGAAAGAACAACTTTTTGCAAGCACGGAACTACTTGATTCATTCCTTTTGCTGTAGGCTACTTATGCAAATGTTATGTACTAGAACACAAAACTCAGTCTTTACATGCAGTAAAAGTATGTACTAGAAACGCGGTTAAAAATATTACAGAAATTCACGCAACGCGCGTTTTAGAAAACCACTAGTTATATAAGATAGTAACTGCAAGATCATTTACTTCAAGTAGTGTCTTAAAGGACTTGAATTATTTAAACTCAATAAATTTTAAACTAAAAAAAATGGATGATGCTATATATGTCCCCCCTCCGCACTAACTTTACTTGTTGTACCCTCTTTTTAACTTTTAAAAATATCACTATTTTTTCGTATTTTTTATTTAAAATATTAGCTAAATAATATGTTGAAATATAAAATAATTCGAATTTATATCATCAAATAAAAGTGTATTATTTGACTTGGCTTGTTTTTATATAAAATATAACAATTATAATACACATATTCCCTCCTTATTTCCAAATTATTTAAAAATAGAGTTAGCTAAGCTTGCTAGAACAGATTTAGGATTCATAAAAAATTATAAATAATTTAAAAATAAAAAATAGAGAACATTAAACATCTTAAAAAAATGACTTTAAAATTTATATACAAATTATAGTAACCGCATTTGAAAATAGAGTAGAATAACTCCTTATTGAAAACAAAGTAAACTAGTTGAATTTGATGACGTGTGTTGCGGAGTTGTCAGCATATTTTTTAACTATGAAAATTGTGTTAAAATTAACTTGTATTAGCCTTAGAGGAGCGACTAGTAGTGGTTGTAGCCAAGCAATACTGCCACACCAAACGACGTATACCTTTTTTTCTTCATAACGACCTTAATGTAATGTCAATCAACATAAAACAAGTATATAGTACGGTAATAATAAAACAAAAGGAACGGTGACATGTAATAGTGGTACAACACTTAAAAAAAGCCACCTTACACAAGGCTTGAAGTGAAATACCCAAAATAACCCCAAAACATTTTTCATTTCACTGCCCTTTTAACATATAGGCTAATATTATAATAGAACCGACAACGTCTCATCCGGACATAAGCTTAGAATCACAACATGCCTCACATGTGTAACAAACCATAAGATCTCTTATATGTCTGATTAGATGGGCATACACTCAACATCATTGACCCGGCCACATGTCATGGATGAACAACATCCCATCATCATTGACTTGATACAAACAGTTAAGCACAGTAGCAACCATACGATCACATGACAACCCACCCTTAGAATTTCAATCATTTCCCAGTTGGGTGATCAATGCCTTAAGCAATCAAAAAAGATGATGTTTGGAGTCAAGGACCAACAATTAAAGAATCAAAAAGAAGAGATAAAATTCATACACCTCTTAAATAAGCCATGCTTATCATCATTGCGTGATTTCAGACCCAACATAAAGATGTTAGGGTTTACAACCATCACCAACAAACCATCTAACAGATCCTTGTAGAAAAATTCCAGTCATTATCATTGTTAGATCTAGAGAGAATAGGTCTAGATCAATTTGTATAGACTTAGAACTTTAATTAATTCTTGTAATAAATGATTGTAACTGACTATCAGGATATATATGCATTGAGTATATAGGTTAACCTATATATATGTGTTGCTTAATATGTATGATGACAGGCAAAAACAATATACTTGGTGAATTATTATAATTGACTGAGTGTAAGAAACATCTACGGATGAATAATTCTATTAATCCGTAGATATGTTTCGTACAAGATGATAGTTTGTTGATCTCAAGTACAATCTCCTACGGAAGAACAAAAGTTCCTGCGGAAGATAAGGTTCCTACGGAAGAACAAGAGTTCCTGCGAAAGACAAGTTTCCTACGGAAGACGAAGATACTTGGATGAATTTGACAAGTTCAACTAGTTCAACAAGTCAACAAGTCAGTCAGTCAATTTCAAATCCTAAGAGATCCAGTGTTTCCTTAACTGACTCATAATTGCCTATAATATGAGTCCTAGGTTTCACATCAAGAAAGAACTCAATGGATTTTTCAATTCAAACATCTAGAGTTTATAAGTTTAAAGCGTTGCAAAAGCGTAAGTTTAAATTTTCAAAACCATAACGTATGAAAGTAAAGGTACAAACACGCGAATGGAAACAATAGTATAAAATATAAGAACATAATTAATGATATGAAAACGTATGCATGATGAATGACCCGTGTTGTCTTTTTACATGCACCTACAAGCTAGAGACCTGAGAAATACATACTAAAGTGTCAATACATGGTTGGTAAGTTCAAGAGTTTGAAAATAAACAAAAATAGTTGTATTTGTAATAACATAAGTAATATGCAATGTAACAGATAGCTTATCCATAACATAAGCATGACAATAGTGTTTTTTAAAATCAAAGCTGAATGTGTCGTTTGATTTCCTTCTGTCACGACTTACCGACTCGTGACAATGCGTTACTCATTTAGGACAATGTTACACCCGCTTGACCTTCAAATGTACACGTGAAGCTTGTCAGACCCAGCAGTACTAACCAATAATTTCTGCTAATTTCCTTTATTAATTATTCAAAAGAGTAAGAACTTTCAATAGTAACTACACTATGTATATGCCATACATAACTTATAAAAAATAAATGTTTGTAGGTATGCTTTCTCCACCAAAGGAGTATTTAAAAGAGTGGCAATAAATTCACCTTAAACATATGCTAAGAATAAAATGCAAACCAAAAGCTAAAATGAAAAGGAAACTTGTCATAGGTTACCTAGAATATGTGATTGCAAAAGTACGTGCAGGGTAGAATGGTTTAACAAACCCTAAGCATTCAATCAATCTTATTAATTTATGTGTTTTAGAAAATATTGATCACTTTGAACCAGTTGACATGTTCTTGACATGTTAGGTGAAAACATATTCGTTTATGCAAAACCAAATCAAGTATTCATGCATTTAAACCAAATCATCCACACATTGCAAATAGTGAATTTTAAGCTCTAACAAGGTTATTATACTAGCATAACTTATCATATAACATATACAAATCTATACAAATAACCAATATGTATATTTAGATCAAACACTCCCCAATCATTTCATATTTCATAAATGATAACCACCAATTTACTATCATACAACCTAATCACACATAGGGTTCTAACCACACTACATGCTATATGAAGTAATTTGCTACTTCACATCCTAAATCCTGCAACTCCTACTCGTAGGGGCCTCAAATTTCATGCATGTATGATATTCATCGTTACAATCCAATATTCCAAACATAACTTATACTAACAAAACAATATAGTTATACCATATTAATCAAGTATCATCATTATAACATGTAACCCTAATTACTAGTACTAATCCAACACAGCACATCATCACATCAATAATCAGTTTTCATGTGCACTTGAACATTTAATTTTCCAAAATAACATCAACATGATTTAACTATTGCATTTTAGACCATTCAAGGTTCCCCAGAATTAATCTAACATGATCCTAACATCACATGCATGATCAAAACATTGAAATTCACCAAACACATTCATAAAGTTTTCATTTCGGAAAAGTGTCATCCTATAATCCCAGCTTTACCAAACTAATCATCAATTCATCATTTATATGGTTATTCTAGTCCATATCAATTATTAGCATATAACAAACATTATAAAATCACAAAACCCAAAGTTCATGGAAACTGAAATTTTCATTTTGGGGAAGTCTCGAACTGAATGTTAAATATATTTTATTTCATGCTTTTCACTATACACAAAGGCCAACAAAACAATATATACAACATCATCGATACACCATTAACGATACACTTTTGATGGTATATCTTTAACCTGCGCTAGTGATTTATACGTTACTTTTTCCTCTCTCTTTTTATTTTTATTTTGAGTGATACCAACACATGCTATGGCGTTGACTAGCGATGTTGATTTTTTTTCTTTTTAGAAAAAACCGGCGATATATCATGCTTTGTGTATCACTGATACAGCGATACCCCATGTACGATATATCGCTAACTCATTAATACTAGGGAAAATGGCACCTTATGGTTGGTAGACGTAATTAGTAAACTTAACTTTTAATTGGTATATTTTTTAATTTGAATAATCAAATGGCGGTAAATTTTCCAACTAGAAAATGGGTAAAAATAGTGAACCGGAGTTACCAATAATGGTTTGAGCCAGAGAAAAAGTCGCCCGTGAGAAGTCCGGGTTCATCCATACAAACCAGTTTGGGGAGACACCAATTGTGAAACAAACAAAATTTTGACACTAAATGCGAAATGCTATACGTAAATGACACTATTTATGAAAAAAAAATCATGAAGATTTAAACTTTTTTTAATTCAGACATAATAGTTTCGTCAACTTAATAATATTTTAACCTCAAACAACGAAAATTTATTCCACCTAATCATTAGTAACTAAGTCATAATTATTTATCTGCACATTTTGATTTACTTTGGGTTTCGATTTATGGTTATAACACAATGGATTTTTAAATCTTTATAAATTTATGTTTATATTTATCTTAAAAAGATAAACAATAAAACACCAACAGAGATTTTTTCACGCAAAGAGTTTAAACCCCACAAATATTCTCTCTCAAATAATTTGGATGAGATGAGGTGAATATATGTAGCACCTCATTGGCTACCATTGTATTTCTGTCAATTGTTTTTTAGCATACTCTCCCTCTTTACATGCCACCTTGACATCTGGACCCACAAAATATTGTAAACCAATAGAAGTAAATACAAATATCATAAGTGATCACACTCTTAACTTGTATATATACATCCTCTACAATTCTCCCATCCAACAAACTCACTCAACCAACCTTCCTTTCATTCTTTACTAAAAATATAGAAATCTCATGGCTGCTTCAACAATGGCTCTCTCCTCATCTTTTGTCGGACAGGCGGTGAAACCAGCTCCATTCGCATCCGGGGTTTCTGGCAATGGAAGGGTGTCAATGAGGAAAACAGCCACAAAAGCTGCACCATCTAGCAGCCCATGGTATGGTCCAGACAGGGTCAAGTACCTAGGTCCCTTCTCCGGTGAGTCTCCGTCATACCTCACTGGTGAGTTCCCTGGTGACTATGGCTGGGACACCGCTGGTCTATCTGCTGACCCTGAAACCTTTGCTAAGAACCGTGAGCTTGAAGTCATCCACTGCAGATGGGCCATGCTTGGAGCTCTTGGGTGCGTCTTCCCTGAGCTCTTAGCCCGCAATGGTGTCAAGTTCGGTGAAGCAGTATGGTTCAAGGCTGGAGCGCAGATCTTTAGTGAAGGAGGACTTGACTACTTGGGTAATCCAAGTTTGGTCCATGCACAGAGCATTTTGGCCATTTGGGCTACACAAGTAATCTTGATGGGTGCGGTTGAGGGCTATAGAGTCGCCGGCGGGCCATTGGGTGAGGTGGTTGACCCGCTTTACCCCGGGGGAAGCTTTGACCCGTTGGGACTTGCTGATGACCCTGAGGCTTTTGCTGAGTTGAAGGTCAAAGAGATAAAGAATGGAAGACTAGCCATGTTTTCTATGTTTGGATTCTTCGTGCAAGCTATTGTGACCGGGAAGGGTCCATTGGAGAACCTTGCTGACCATCTTGCCGACCCTGTCAGCAACAACGCTTGGGCTTATGCTACAAACTTTGTTCCTGGAAACTGAAAATGAATCAAAATGTAATTAATATAATTTGTGAATTATAACTGTTAAAATTTGAATATATTGTCTTGGGTGCCATTTTAAACTTTTCCTGTGAGCTATATGTACTCTTATACACAATAAAAAGAGTTTGCCACTATCATACTAGACCAAACTCAAATGCACTTATTCTATTGTTAATTACTAGTTCTAATCTTGTGCCTTCTTAAGTGCTAGATTGAACCCCATGCTCATTGAAAGCTGGATTTTAAATAATAACTCTCGTTCTCAAGCTAAAGTGAATGAACTAAGCTTGTAAATTTGACAGTTTGGTTAATGGACCAATATAGTTACGGTTAAAATGTGCTATTTTTAGTAGGGTAGAAACGGGTCAGCTTGGGTAAACCCAACATTTATCATGTACCTTTTATATTATAGTTGTTGAGTTAAACCTATTTTATTGTAATAACAATGTAACTTTTCTATAAAAAGCAATTAGAAGGTTCACTACAAGAAATAGAGTTTTTTGCGGCGATATAGTTCGTCGCAAAAAGCACTACTTCTCGTCGCAATAAACATTTTGCTATGAAAAGTTCGTCGCTATCAGTTCGCCGTAAAAAAGTGGTCGCAAAAACCTTTTTGCGACGAAAAATTATGTGGGGTCCACTGCATTTTAAAAAAGATAAATCCAGCTGGATCTTTTTTGCGGCGAAACTTTTTGCGACCAAATTACTGTTTTTTAATCACAATTTACATAAATACCCATATACATATACATCCATACACAAATACACATATACATCCATACACATATACACATATTGTTGGATCTAGAGTGTATAGGTATAGATCATTTTGTATAGGCTTAGTACTTGGGTCAAGTCTTGTAATTAATACTCGTAACAGTCAATATATATATTTATATATGTGCATTGAATCTATAGGTTAACCCATATATATGTGTGTTACTTTGTGACTGTTGACGGGAAGAAACAATACTTGGAAGGTTTTCTGATATTGACTAAGTGTAAGAAACATCTACGGATGAACATTATTGTTAATCCGTAGATATGTTTCTTAAAAGACCAAATCACCAAGTGAATAATCCTGCGGATGATCAAGGACCATGAAGTGAAGACTCCTACGGAAGAAGGATTTCCTACGGAAGAACAACACTTCTACGGAAGAACAACACTTCTACGGAAGACCAAGTCATCTACGGAAGAACAAAAGTTCTGCGGACGACCAGACTCCTGCAGAAGAACAGAATACTTGTATGATTTCAAATATCGACAAGTCAAACAAGTCAAACAATCAATAACAAATCCCAAGAGATCCGGTGTTTCCTTAACCGACTCAAACCGTGTATAAATATGAGTCCTAGGTTTCATATCTCGGGGAACACAATCAATCAATATTACGGCTGTCAAGAGTTACATCATCGTGCAACCCTAATCGCCGTCACATCAACAACAACATTATTCGATTCACAGAATTCATTGTTCATAGTTATTCTTTATTATTCTTTTGTAATCATTAATCGATAATTAATGAAATACGTTTGAATAATTATTGAGTTTGCATTTACTGTGTTTTTGTGGTTGTGTTCATCGATCATAATTAAAAACAATTGAACATCAATTAATGATAATTCCGCGATCATTGAATTGATTTATTTTAATACTGATAATTCCTGAATTGAGATCCTTGAATTCACACATATACATTCATACATAAATACACATATACATCCATACATAAATACACATATACATCCATACACATATACATATACATCTATTTTAATCACAATTTAACATCCATTTTAATCTCAATTTAACATACATACACACATACACATATATATCCATACATAAATACACATATAATCCATGCACACATATACATACATTCTAATATATACACATACACATTCATACACAAATACCCATATACATTCATACACAAATATACATATACATCCATTTTAATCTCAATTGAACATATATACACATATACATCCATACACAAATACACATATAGATCCATAATATACATCCATACACACATACACATATACATCCATACACAAATACACATATATATCCATACACATACACATATACATCCAACCTAATACTAATTTCAGATCATAACCATTTTTAACACAAGAATTTTTTTTAAAAAAATTTGTTATTACCTTTACAATGTAGTGGACTAGCGGTGGTGGTGACGACAAATGGCGGGGGTGGTGACGCGGCGGAGGAGCAGGTGGCGGTGGGGGTGACGGTCGCGGTGGTGGTGCGGTGGCGGTGGGGTGGCGGTTGGGAGTGGAGGCCCCTGCTACTACGCGCGCGGTGGCTGATGGATGTGGTGGTGACGGTGCGCGGTGGTGGTGCGGTGCCGGTGGCAGGTGGCGGTGGCCGTGCGGTGGCGGTTGGGTGGCGGTGGTAGGGGCGATATACAAAGAATTGGGGAATTTGCTGTGAAAAAGGGGGAATTTGCGACGACACGTTTCATATCTTTTTTAATTATATTTTATTTTAATTCTTTTTTACATCGAATTCTTTTTTGCGACGAAAAAATCGCCGCAAAAACTAAAGCGTGAAATTTTCCCTCCTACTAAATAATTCAGGAAAAATATAAAAAACTTGAACATATTTTTTGCGACGAAACAGAATTGGCGCAAAAAATAATATATTTTAATAATCATAAAATAAATTAAAATATATTATTTGCGGTGATAAAATCGTCGCAAAAATACATTTGACTAGAAAAGTCAAAAAGGTGATTATTTTTGTCGTTTAGTGATAGCAAGAGTCAAAGAACTTGCAGTTTTGAAGGACTGATTACAAGAAGCTAAGCCTAAGTGGGAGTATTATTGGATCTAGAGTTTATAGTTCTAGATCATTTTGTATAGGCTTAGTACTTGGGTCAAGTCTTGTAATTAATACTCGTAACAGTCAATATATATATTTATATATGCGCATTGAATCTATAGGTTAACCCATATATATGTGTGTTACTTTGTGACTGTTGACAGGAAGAAACAATATACTTGGAAGGTTTTCTGATATTGACTAAGTGTAAGAAACATCTACGGATGAACATTATTGTTAATCCGTAGATATGTTTCTTACAAGACCAAATCACCAAGTGAAGAATCCTGCGGATGATCAAGGACCATGAAGTGAAGACTCCTACGGAAGAAGGATTTCCTACGGAAGAACAACACTTCTACGGAAGAACAAGTCATCTACGGAAGAACAAAAGTTCTGCGGACGACCAGACTCCTGCGGAAAAACAGAATACTTGTATGATTTCAAATATCGACAAGTCAAACAAGTCAACCAATCAATAACAAATCCCAAGAGATCCGGTGTTTCCTTAACCGACTCAAACCGTGTATAAATATGAGTCATAGGTTTCATATCTCGGGGAACACAGTCAATCAATATTACGGCTGTCAAGAGTTACATCATCGTGCAACCCTAATCGCCGTCACATCAACAACAACATTATTCGATTCACAGAATTCATTGTTCATAGTTATTCTTTATTGTTCTTTTGTAATCATTAATCGATAATTAATGAAATACGTTTGAATAATTATTGAGTTTGCATTTACTGTGTTTTTGTGGTTGTGTTCATCGATCATAATTAAAAACAATTGAACGTCAATTAATAATAATTCCACGATCATTGAATTGATTTATCTTAATACTGATAATTCCTGAATTGAGATCCTTGGATTCACAGGTGGTATCAGAGCTTGGTGCTCATTGATTTAGATCAATTGATCTATCAGTATTAAAATTATTTAATTGATTTTCAAACAATTAAATCAACGACTTATCGTTCAGCAAGCATTCTCTCATTGCTTGTTTGATTTAGATCTATATTCAAAACAATTGAATACTAGATTCGAGTCTTTGATAGATTTGTCAATTTAACATTAAAGTTTTGATTCATAACTTTGAATTAATCATGAGTACTTTTGGTGGAGGATCTTATCAACCACCGAAGTTGGAGACCAAAGCTGATTTCAAATCCTGGAAGATTAAGTTCAGAAATCATGTGAACTACATAGATTCTGACTTGTGGGAGTCCATCACTGAGGGTCCTTATATTCCACCCACTCTTGGGCCGGATTATAATGACAAGAATCAGCCTATCAGCACTAAGAACTTGTCACCTGATGATGTCAAGAAGGTCAAAGTCGATATTAAAGCATACAGTTTGCTTAGTATAGCTTTGCCAGAAGAGATCTTAGTCAGGTGCGAGAATTACAAAACAGCAAATTCCTTGTGGAAGATACTGTCACACCCCGACCGATGGCGGAATCATCGAGGCGGACGAATGTGAATCGATTGTTCATAGCACAAGGTAATAAATACGTTGAAATAACATTTAATAACCATTTATTTATTGAATAATGTCATTCAAGTCACACGTTACAACGCATTTAAAATAAAACCATGAAATATAATATTGTCTTCTTTATTTTTGACTAGGTCCAATCCTATATGAGCAGAGAGAATTCCACTAGATAGCATTTCCTGAAATCATGTGAAAAAGTAACGAGTCAGCTAAAGAATTAGCCGGTGAGTAATCACAGGTTTAAACACACACAAAATTTGATTGAATAACTTGAAAACAATTCAATTCACATGGTAATGTTATAACTAACATGCAGCAGTGTATCATAAATGACAAACAACACGATCAAACCTATTGACTGTATTGACTCGGTCCACAGACGAAGCCTTATAGAATGTATGATTCCGGTTTCAATCACCACGCGACTAAACAAATGGGGTGGGTTGTCAAACCAATAGATCTATCATTGTTACCGTGGTTGTGTGAATTAATGATCATGCTATCAAGTTTATCTATATACGAACACATAACTGTAAGTAAATAACATAACACGTATTGAATTGAATATTAGTATGAAATAGAATAAAAATGTATAAGCATGGTTGCGTATGATATCACATGATTTCCCCAAATAATAAAACATAAAAATGGGCAATGAATACTCACTTGGTATAGCAATATGGTTTGAATAATATGCAAGATTAGACAATGACGGTTTCCTCACGGATTTGACCTAAGGAATGGTGTTTTAAATTAAAACAATATAATGATTGAAGAATAGATGTGAATTAAGGTTTCAATTGGGGTTTGTGGAGTTATAGAAAAATGTTATATCTCATTTGATATATTGATTAAATAAAACTAGAATAAATAATAATATTAGTTAAATAGAATTATAAAATGATTTAAGTAACGTTGAAGATCAAGTATGTTAAATATGATTAATTATTAATAACTTGATCAAAATAATTAGTTAATAGTTAGTTAAAGGTTTTATATAAAAAAAATAGTTTTAATTAATTTATATTTGATTCAAAATAGCTTATAGGAATTTAGAATGTTCAAAGAAATTAAATATGTTTTTATAACCTTTATTTTGTTAGAAGATAAAAATATGTAATTTATATCCTTTAGAATTTTAAAAAAAATTAATTAATAATTTTATGGAATAGATTTAACTAACAAAATAATTTTTATTTTAGCTTAATTAATACATTAAAATTTTCTGGAATAAAAATGATTTGAAAATAGATAGCAAAAAAATAATTGAGGTGGACCAGGGTCGAACCCGGGTCCCCTTTGAGTGAGGGACGCGCTTTACCAGTTGGGCAGAAGCCCGTGATCTGATAAAACTCAGATTTTAAATCTTAAAAACCATAATTAAGTGTTTCCCCAAATTTAACATGAACCCTAATTGCAGAATCATCGAATTGAACAAGAATTCGATGTTGATAATCTAATTGAGCATAGGGCTTTTGATTATCATGTGTAAACGAGTGTAATCATATGTCTAATTACCTGAATTGAGATTGATTTGATAAAGAAAAGAAGAACTAGGTCGCGACGGGTGAATAGTTGATTCGAGCTGTTGTTGTTGATCAAAATCGAATTAATGGCACAGAGAGCTTCTAGTGAACCAAATGATCAAAAGCCCCTAAATAAAATCTGTTGAGATTGTCTCGAATGTGGAATTCAACCGGTTGCAGGTCGCGAGGGATGATGAAGGTCGAAATCGATGAAGATGTGATGTATAATCGAAATTGAGTGTACCGAAAGTTTTAAAATGTCAATTAGAACGATTGCCCTCTGTTTTTAAGGTTTAATTTCGACTGTTTCAGATCGAACGCGTTTTGAGTTGGCATCGGTTATAATTGGTTGAATTTGATTTCGTTTTTATGTTTTCAGTTCAAATTGTTTGAATAGTTATGACCGCAATGATGTTTGGTACGTTTCGAGTTGATTACAAGAATCAATTCACTGAATTTCGAGTTGAAACAACTTTGGGTTTGACTGATTTTCGGTTTTGAGATAAAGCTCAATATTATGGTACTAATTTCGAATTGAAACTGTTGATAAGTTCGAAACAGGCTCGCGACTAGGAATCACGGTTCGATTGGCTTGGAAATAGCTTGGTTTGGTGTGGTTGGACCTCGCCGGAGATCGGCCGGAGGTCTTGGCCGGAGATCACAGTCGACGGGGGAAAAATGGGGGGGGGTTGGTAGTTTGAAAAATTTACAGGTTTAGCCCCTGTAGTTTAGGGTAGTTGTTATTTTATGTGAAAACTTGTAATTTAAGTTTTATAATTGCCACTTTCCACCTAAACTTAATTTAAACAATAATTCCATCTATTTACAAAATATTTATAAACTTTTATAAATTTTTAATAAGACTTTTTAAGTTTAGTTATTTAATATAGAATGATTTATAAAATTTCAACTTAATAATAATCATAACATTTTTATAAATTGTTCCATTGTTTAAAATAGATGAAAAATAATTCATAATATTGATTAAACTATCCCGAGTTACATTTAATTCATTGAAACTAATACTCTAAAAAAAACAGGTTCGGGTTACAATTTGAAAATGGGTCAAATGTTACAGTCTCCCCTACTTTAAGGAATTTCGTCCCGAAATTCGATCACGAAGAGGCTGAGACAAAAAGATGAGGATACTTGGATTTCATTTGGTCTTCACGCTCCCAAGTGAACTCTGGGCCACGTTTAGACTCCCAACGAACTTTGACGATAGGGATTCGGCTACGCTTGAGTTGTTTGATTTCACGGTCCATGATCTCCACAGGCCTTTCGATAAAATGCATGGATTCATCGATTTGAACTTCATCGAGTGGAATGCGGAGGTTCTCATCAGCAAGGCATTTCTTGAGGTTGGAAACATGAAATGTTGGGTGAATGTTACTGAGTTCTTGAGGCAGTTCAAGCTTGTAAGCTACTTTCCCAATACGCTCAAGCACCTTGAATGGACCCACATAACGAGGTGCTAGTTTCCCTTTCTTCCCAAAACGGATCACCCCTTTCCAAGGTGATACCTTTAGGAGCACGAGATCACCGACGTTGTATTCCATGGGTTTCCGTCCCTTATCAGCGTAATGCTTCTGACGATTTCTAGCAGCCAGCAAGTTATCACGAATCTTGTGGATCTTATCGGTTGATTCCTGAATCAGTTCAGGACCGGTGATTTGTGCATCTCCTATCTCAGACCAACATATGGGAGATCGACACTTACGACCGTACAAAGCTTCAAATGGTGCCATTTGAATACTTGTATGATAGCTGTTGTTATATGAAAATTCGATTAACGGTAGGTGAGAATCCAAGAACCACTAAAGTCAATGACACACGCTCGAAGCATATCCTCGAGAGTCTGTATTGTTCTTTCAGTCTGCCCATCGGTTTGAGGGTGATACGCTGTGCTGAGATTGAGTCGGGTTCCCAAAGACGATTGAAGACTTTGCCAGAAATGGGAGATGAATCGACCATCACGATCGGAGATAATATTTAATGGCACACCATGACGGCTGACTATTTCATTGATGTAGATACGAGCTAATTTCTCAACTCGAAAATCTTCACGAATCGACCCAAATACTATCATAACCGCTAGAGGTTCGAGGCAATTTGGTGATGAAGTCCATGGATATGTCTTCCCCACTTCCACACTGGAATATCAGGTTGAACAAGTATCCAGACGTACGTTGATGTTCGGCTTTAACTTTTGACAGGTGAGGCATCTGGACACATACAAAGCTATATCCTTTTTCATGCCGGGCCACCAATACTGATTACGGAGATTCATAAACATCTTATCCGCACCGGGATGGATGGAATAACGAGTTTGTGAGCCTCGCTCATGATGAGGGTTCGAAGATCATTGCGTTTAGGAATCCAAAGACGATCCAGAAAATACAACAAACCATCAGGTTTTGATTGAAGTTGCATGACTTCATCGTACATGTTACTCTCAGTGACTGACTCATGTGGCTTCTGGAATTCGGGTCAGGTTGTTCAAGTGAATCCAGACATTTACGTTGATGTTCGGCTTTAACTTTTGAACAGGTGAGGCATCTGGACACATACAAAGCTATATCCTTTTTCATGCCGGGCCACCAATACTGATTACGGAGATTCATAAACATCTTATCCGCACCGGGATGGATGGAATAACGAGTTTGTGAGCCTCGCTCATGATGAGGGTTCGAAGATCATTGCGTTTAGGAATCCAAAGACGATCCAGAAAATACAACAAACCATCAGGTTTTGTTTCCAATTGAAGTTCAGCGCCGCATGACATTTCATCGTACATGTTACTCTCAGTGACTGACTCATGTTGGGCTTCGAGAATTCGGGTTTTAAGTTCGGATTGAATCGTCACACTTTGGAGTATGACATAATCCTTACGACTCAATGCATCGGCTACGACATTCGCTTTTCCAGGGTGGTAGCGAATTTCACAATCGTAGTCATTGAGTAACTCAACCCATCGCCGTTGTCTCATGTTTAGTTCTTTTTGATTGAAAATGTGCTGAAGACTCTTATGGTCAGTGAATACAACACACTTGGTGCCGTAAAGATAGTGTCTCCAGATTTTGAGTGCGAAAACCACAGCTCCTAATTCGAGATCATGAGTTGTGTAATTCTTCTCATGGATTTGAGCTGTCTTGAGGCATAGGCTATGACTTTCCTCGTTGCATGAGGACACAGCCAAGACCTTGCTTGGAAGCATCGCAGTAAACAACAAAATCATCATTTCCATCAGGGAGGGTCAAGATTGGAGCATTGCATAACTTTGTTTAAGTGTTTGGAATGCTTTTTCTTGTGGTCCCCACTGGAAAGACTTATCTTGTGGGTCAAAGCAGTAAGAGGCACAGCGATCTTTGAGAAATTTGGGATGAAACGCCGATAGTAGCCGGCCAAGCCAAGGAATGAACGGATCTCAGTGGGAGTTTTAGGTTCCACCCAACTCTTTACCGCCTCAATCTTTGCAGGATCCACATGAATTCCTTATCATTTACGATGTGACCAAGGAATTGTACCTCCTTCAACCAAATTCACACTTAGAAAATTTGGCATATAGTTTCTCCTTTTTCAACAGTTCAAGAATCAAACGAAGATGATGTTCATGCTCGGATCTTGATTTTGAATAAATCAGAATGTCGTCGATGAAGACGATCACGAACTTGTCCAAGTATGTTTACACACGCGGTTCATTAAATCCATGAACACAGCTGGTGCGTTGGTCAAACCAAATGGCATAACCAGAAATTCGTAATGACCATATCTTGTACGGAAGGCTGTTTTGGAATGTCGTCATCATGCACTCGAAGTTGATGATAACCCGAACGAAGGTCAATCTTGGAAAAGTATGAAGCACCTTGAAGTTGGTCAAACAAATCATCGATTCTTGGTAGAGGATACGGTTCTTAACAGTAAGCTTGTTGAGTTCCCGATAATCGATACACATACGAAATGAGCCATCTTTCTTCTTCACAAACAATACTGGGGCTCCCCAAGGTGAGGAACTTGGTCGAATGAAACCTTTATCGGAAAGTTCTTGAAGTTGACTAGCAAGTTCTTGCATCTCAGATGGTGCAAGACGATATGGAGATTTTGCTACAGGTGTTGCACCAGGTACAAGATCGATACGAAACTCGACTTGACGAACAGGAGGGAGTCCAGTTAAGTCATCGGGGAACACTTCGGGAAAATCACGAATGATCGGAATATCCTCGACTTTCTTTGACTTCTCATTCGTCTTCATGATATGTGCTAAGAAAGCCACATAATGCTTGCGAAGGTACTTTTGAGCTTTGGTACATGACATAAGTCGAAGGCCTTTGGAAGGTTTTTCTCCATAAATATTTAACACCTTTTCGGGCGCAAGAGGGATCCGGATGATTTTCTCGTAACAAACAACTTCAGCATGGTTCTTAGATAGCCAATCCAGCCTATAATGACGTCGATCCAATACAACGTCGAATCCAGTTGCATCGGTGTGAGATCGATAGGAAAATCATGCTCGCTAAGACTAAGGATACAGTTTGGAATAATTGAATCGATTGTGATAGGTTTCCGTCGGCTATCTCTACCGTAAATGGTTTTCTCAACTTAGTCGTGCACTAGCAAGTAAGGGTTCAAATTCTAAGGACACAAAACTTGTGTCGGCGCCGGTATCAAATAAGACTGAAGCATAATGATTATTGATTAAAAACATACCGTTCACCACATCGCTATTGGTTTGAGCTTGATGAGCATTGATGTTAAAAGCACGTCCTTGAGCCGTAGGCACCGTGCTGACAAGTTGAGGGCATCGATTGCGGGTAGTGGTTCGGATCACCACATTGATAGCATGCACGACCTGAGTAATTGCAGGAGGATGTGAAGAACAGGTGCGGTAGCCGGAGTCTTAGCTGCGCTCTTACATACGTTGAAAGTATGACCGAAACGACCACAGTTAGTGCAGCGACGGCATTGTGCATTAGTAGGGTGGTGGTACTTGCAAATATTGCACTGTGGGAAAGTTCCGGTGTAAGGTTTCTTTGCCGGGACTTGATTGTTGGAGACTGGTTGGTAGCTTGGTGCGACTTGATTAACTGGAACAGTAGGGGTAACCATAGCAAAGTTTTGGGATTAACCTTCTCTTTTGTTTTGAGAAGGTTCAGGTTTCTCCTCTTTAGGGGGTTCGGCTGAGGGTTTCTCGGGCACCTTCTTAGCACCCTTCCTAGTCAGGGTTCCAGCCTTAACATGATTGTCAGTTAACTGAGCAGCTAACCGGATGGTATCTTCCAGAGTTGCAGGATTCCTACCCCACACCGTGTCTTGAATCTTCATGGGTAGACCACCAATGTACTTTTCAATGGCCCGGGATAATGGGGTAACAAGTGGGAACGGCAAGTAGGCAATTCATGAAATCGGTTGGTGTAAGCTAGATTTCTCCACTTTCTTGAGCTAAGTCCCAGAACTCAGCTTCTAACTTCTTGATCTCATTTCTGGACAGAATTCCCGAGTCATGAGTTCCTTGACTTCATCCCCTGTTAATGCCAAGGCAGCATCAGTTCCACGGGGTTCGTTTCTCCCCGTTCCACCAAGTGAGTGCTCTCTTTTGAAGAACACTTGTAGCATAGCGAACCTTGAGATTCTGGGACACTCACTATTGAGAAAAGTGTTCTCGATACTCTCAAACCACTGTAAAAGACCAGTGGCTCCTTCGGTCCCGCTAAACTTAGTGGGATTGCAAGAACTGAAGTGCTTGTAAGTACAAGCTCGTGGAGGATTTGGTGCAGCTTGATTTTGAACAACGTTGTTGCCTTGATTCAAATGGGTAAGCAGCGTTGGGATGACCGCAGCAACTTCACGTGCTACTATAGCAGCAATCTTACGGCCAGAGCTTCTAGATCGAGAGCGGTTTTGACGGGAAGACATGCTGTATAATATGGAAAAACCTTTAGAACTTTTCAAAATAATAAAATCGTTAATGAGATTGTTTAGAATAACAATGAGAGGTTAGGAGTGTAAACGTTTGGTTCGCAAACCAAAGCGAATACGTTGACTTATCAAAGTATTTGTGTCCACCACAACCTTAATGAGGACATGCGTACCTATAAGCGAATACTCATCTCGAGGGTTCCCAGGTAAGGTAATCAAGTTGTATGAAATACCTTGCCTAGACAGAACACCTTAAGATACAGGTATCCCACTCTTCCAGCATTGCATGTTCTCGGTCGTGTGACACGGGCTTTGACGAGATTTGAAAACCATAAATAACAAGTCAAATTTAAAATTTGAAAACAATTGATTTAGACACATAATGCCATATAATATGATTTGAGAATTTGTATGTGAAAGGTAAGAATCAAGATATAAGAGAATGTGATAACCATATAAACATAATAGACATAAGTGACACATATAAGCCCTATCTAAACATATAGAATACATGAGAGGACTCATGTGTAAAGGTACTTAGTTATAGTCTAGGTCATTCCATTTCTAATAACCTAATTCCCTATAACCTTGGCTCTGATACCAATCTGTCACACCCCGACCGATGGCGGAATCATCGAGGCGGACGAATGTGAATCGATTGTTCATAGCACAAGGTAATAAATACGTTGAAATAACATTTAATAACCATTTATTTATGAATAATGTCATTCAAGTCACACGTTACAACGCATTTAAAATAAAACCATGAAATATAATATTGTCTTCTTTATTTTGACTAGGTCCAATCCTATATGAGCAGAGAGAATTCCACTAGATAGCATTTCCTGAAATCATGTGAAAAAGTAACGAGTCAGCTAAAGAATTAGCCGGTGAGTAATCACAGGTTTAAACACACACAAAATTTGATTGATAACTTGAAAACAATTCAATTCACATGGTAATGTTATAACTAACATACAGCAGTGTATCATAATGACAAACAAACACGATCAAACCTATTGACTGTATTGACTCGGTCCACAGACGAAGCCTTATAGAATGTATGATTCCGGTTTCAATCACCACGCGACTAAACAAATGGGGTGGGTTGTCAAACCAATAGATCTATTTGTTACCGTGGTTGTGTGAATTAATGATCATGCTATCAAGTTTATCTATATACGAACACATAACTGTAAGTAAATAACATAACACGTATTGAATTGAATATTAGTATGAAATAGAATAAAATGTATAAGCATGGTTGGTATGATATCACATGATTTCCCCAAATAATAAAACAAAAAAATGGGCAATGAATACTCACTTGGTATAGCAATATGGTTTGAATAATATGCAAGATTAGACAATGACGGTTTCCTCACGGATTTGACCTAAGGAATGGTGTTTTAAATTAAAACAATATAATGATGAAGAATAGATGTGAATTAAGGTTTCAATTGGGGTTTGTGGAGTTATAGAAAAATGTTATATCTCATTTGATATATTGATTAAATAAAACTAGAATAAAATATTTGGATAATGATAATAAGTAATTAGTTAAATAGAATTATAAAATGATTTAAGTAACGTTGAAGATCAAGTATGATAAATAATTAAATAATAATTTTTTTATGATTAATTATTAATAACTTGATCAAAATAATTAGTTGAATAGTTAGTTAAAGGTTTTATATAAAAAAAAATAGTTTTAATTAATTTATATTTGATTCAAAATAGCTTATAGGAATTTAGAATGTTCAAAGAAATTAAATATGTTTTATAACCTTTATTTTTGTTAGAAGATAAAAAATATGTAATTATATCCTTTAGAATTTTAAAAAAAATTAATTAATAATTTTATGGAATAGATTTAACTAACAAAATAATTTTTATTTTAGCTTAATTAATACATTAAAATTTTCTGGAATAAAATGATTTGAAAATAGATAGCAAAAAAATAATTGAGGTGGACCAGGGTCGAACCCGGTCCCCTTTGAGTGAGGGACGCGCTTTACCAGTTGGGCAGAAGCCCGTGATCTGATAAAACTCAGATTTTAAATCTTAAAAACCATAATTAAGTGTTTCCCCCCAATTTCCATAGAACCCTAATTTTGATTTGTATCAAATTGAACATGAAATCTAAATCAATAACCAAATCAATCATAGGGCTTTTAATTAGCATTCAAAAACGAGTGTGTGTGTGTAACTAATTACCTGAATGATGATGGTATCGATGGGTTGAAGGATGAACAAGTCGCGACAGTTGCGGAATCGATTCGAATTGATTTTGTTGATGGAAATCAAATTAATGGAACAGAGAGCTTCTAGTGAACCAAATGATCAAAAGCCCCTAAATAAAATCTGTTGAGATTGTCTCGAATGTGGAATTCAACCGGTTGCAGGTCGCGAGGGATGATGAAGGTCGAAATCGATGAAGATGTGATGTATAATCGAAATTGAGTGTACCGAAAGTTTTAAAATGTCAATTAGAACGATTGCCCTCTGTTTTTAAGGTTTAATTTCGACTGTTTCAGATCGAACGCGTTTTGAGTTGGCATCGGTTATAATTGGTTGAATTTGATTTCGTTTTTATGTTTTCAGTTCAAATTGTTTGAATAGTTATGACCGCAATGATGTTTGGTACGTTTCGAGTTGATTACAAGAATCAATTCACTGAATTTCGAGTTGAAACAACTTTGGGTTTGACTGATTTTCGGTTTTGAGATAAAGCTCAATATTATGGTACTAATTTCGAATTGAAACTGTTGATAAGTTCGAAACAGGCTCGCGACTAGGAATCACGGTTCGATTGGCTTGGAAATAGCTTGGTTTGGTGTGGTTGGACCTCGCCGGAGATCGGCCGGAGGTCTTGGCCGGAGATCACAGTCGACGGGGGAAAAATGGGGGGGGGGTTGGTAGTTTGAAAAAATTTACAGGTTTAGCCCTGTAGTTTAGGGTAGTTGTTATTTTATGTGAAAACTTGTAATTTAAGTTTTATAATTGCCACTTTCCACCCTAAACTTAATTTAAACAATAATTCCATCTATTTACAAAATATTTATAAACTTTTATAAATTTTTAATAAGACTTTTTAAGTTTAGTTATTTAATATAGAATGATTTATAAAATTTCAACTTAATAATAATCATAACATTTTTATAAATTGTTCCATTGTTTAAAATAGATGAAAAATAATTCATAATATTGATTAAACTATCCCGAGTTACATTTAATTCATTGAAACTAATACTCTAAAAAAAAACAGGTTCGGGTTACAATTTGAAAATGGGTCAAATGTTACAGATACTCCACACTCTCTGTGAAGGGAGTGATGAGATCCGAAGCATAAGGAAAGACACCCTCAGATCACAATATGAAACCTTTCATCATATTGAGGGTGAATCAATTCCTCAACAACTCCATAGATTTATGCAACTGTTACTGAGATGAACATCTTGGAGTTGAAATATACCACTGAGGAACTGAACAAGAAAATGCTCCACACTTTGCCTGAAAGTTGGAAGCAAACAGTGTCCATGTTCAAGAACACCATAGATCTCAAGAAAACTGGTCTAGATACATTGGTTGCTAAGGTAGAAGCTCTTGAACTGGATGAACAATCAATAAACAAGAGTGTGAGAACTCATGTCTCACCTTATCACTTCAAAGAACCCAAAAATGCTGGAAGTGCATTTATCTCAAATAATGAAGGTGATAACTCTTGTACTTTGAGTGATGATGAAGAGGAAGTTAGTTTCTATACCTCCAAACCCACTAAGAAATCAGCTCAAAGTCAAAACCAAAAGGAAAAGGGAAGATCTGCTGAGAAAAGAGATACTACAGCAACTGCAAACTCTTCTCAACAAAACAAACAGCCAGAACCAAACTGTGATATTGATTCTGAAAACAAAAAGCAGCCTTTGCAGCTAGTTTAGCTTTCAAGCATCTTGGAAGTCACTTACATCAGCAAACATCTGCCAGCAAGATTTGGAGGAACTGCTCCTGATGTAGTAGAGAGATGGATCTACTTACTATGATTACTTACAGAGCTAAGCAATATCTGCGGAGAAATAAAAATCTGGGTGCAGCAAGTAAAACATCAAAGATTGGTGTTGATAAGTCAAAAGTCGGATGTTTTAAGTGCAATCTCTATGGACACTTTTCTAGAGAATGCAACCAACAATCATCTCAGCATCAGCATCAGCAACGGCAATATCATAATCAGCAATCACTTCCTCATAGATCTCTGCACAGACAACCTCAGCTGACAAATACATCCCCACTAGCCACAAATGCATCAGCAGGACGAGCAATTCCAAGGAGACAGGGTTGATCATACTTCAAGATGGAACATGTGACTGGAGTATGTATGAGAAGGAAGTTTTGGAGGAGAATCAAGCACTGATGGCACATATGGAAAACAAAGTCCCTCCTATGGCCAGAGAGGTAAAAGACAGGTTATGTTCATCATCATGTGTTATGGAAGTTGAACGATATAGGGTCCATGCTCAACAATTGGCTGATAAAGTAAAGGAAACAATGATTTTGAATGAATCACACGTAAGAGAACATAAATTATATCAAATAAAAATTAGTTCTTTACAAAAAGATTTAGAAAAATATGTTTCTAAAAATTACAGCCTTAAAGCCCAAGTTGAGCATCTGACCACTTCCTTAACAAAATCCATGGCTGATCATGCATCTACTGAAGTGAAACTTCAGAAGTTCCAACTATCATCTCAGCAATATGAGAAGTTGCTGAACTCTCATATTGAATCAAAGAACAGGTACGGGTTGGGTTATAATGCTGTTGCCCACCTATTAATAATAACTATACAACCTTACTTGAAACAATGACAAAACACTTTGTCAAATCATTTTGTGCCAAGCACCAAATTGATATAAAAACAAACAATGAAGCTGAGATGAGTGAAACTGAATCTACTGAATCAGAATCACTTAAACATAATGAATCAGATCTTGATAAATATGATGACTTGGATGATTCTGATGAACATGATACTGATCAACTGAACATTGGTAAGAATGTTCAAGTTGAAACTGGTCTTCCACGAGTACTTGAAGAATCAAAGCTGCAGTATCCTCCAAAGCAACGAAACATGCTGAATACTACTGCAAGAGGATTGCAGAATGAATGAAGGACTTCAAGAACTGAACCTTCACAAGGTAGATAGTTGCGGATCAAGTGCCGAGGTACCTTTATCTTCTTCAGATAAAGGTAAGAAACAACAAACTTCAACAAAGAAAAAGAAACATTCAAGTGTTGAAGATCTGCGGAAAGAGAAATTTAAAGAATCCGTAGAACATCTGCGGAAAGCAAAAACTGTCAAGTCCGTAGATCATCTGCGGAAGGTAAAAACTACTGAATCCGCAGAAAAACAACAAAGAAAAACCGAATCTACGGATGAGGTCAAAAGGGATGCCAACAAACATGCACAGAAAAAGCTGAATATCAAGCAACAAAAGGCAGCCAAAGACAAACAAGAAACAACTGATGATGATCCTAACAAAAACAAGAAGAAATCAACTGATGCTTCAACAAGTGAGAAAAAGAACAATAAAAAGAAGGCTGAATCTGAAGAAAACTCAGAAAAATATTGCAAATGGTGTGATATGAAGAATCACAATACTGATGAATGCTATTTCAGCAGCTATTGTTCCATTTGCAATTTGAACAATCACATGACTGCTGATTGTTTCTTCAACAAACACTGTGCCATATGTGACAAAAATACCATTCTACTCAGGAATGTTATTTCAATAAGAAGAACAAGAAAAAGTGCAAAAGAAGTCATAAGCTGCATCATCTGAATCAGATTCTCAATCCTCAGACAGTGACAAAGAGACAAAGATTCAGAAAGAATAACAAAAATCAAAGAAAAAATCCTCTGCTGCGGACAAGACTTTGAAGAAGAAAGCACCAACACAGTCTAAGACACCTCACAAAAAGGTGGATCTGTCAGATAAACAGACTAAAGCAGATGATGGTTTCTTTGATAACTTTGCAAAAGGAACTCCTGTGCATCAATCAAAGCTAAAAGATGAAGAAATTTTCAAACTACAGGATCTTCCTCAAAGTTAAAATATCAACCAAAACAAGATAAGTTGAAGAAAGACTCAGATAAGCATGACGACATCCAAAAACCTGAATCATCTTTAACAGAATCATCCTCACCACCATAAATCAAAAAGAAACAACTAATACTGAAACTTCAAGATTAATTCATGAAGGAGTAACTATTGTTGACACTGCTGGCAAACCCAAGACAATTAAGGCTTGGGTTGTCAATTCTAACTGATTTCTTTTGTGTGCAGGAACAATCATGGAGAGCTGACAACAAGTGGTATGTTGACAGTGGTTGTTCCAGACATATGACAGGAAACTGTGCACTTCTCCATGACTTCAAACATAAACATGCCTCTTATGTGGCATTTGGTGGGGATAAGAAGGGAGGTAAAATAGTTGGTGAGGGAATGGTAACAAACGGTGTTTTAACATTTGACAAAGTAAATTACTGTGAAAATTTATAGTACAATTTACTCAGTGTATCTCAAATTTGTGATCAAAATTACACTACATTATTTGATAACACTAACTGTTACATTCTTAAGCCAGGTTTTGCAGTTCCAGCAGACTGGATCCTTCTTAAAGCATCAAGAAAAGGAAACACATACGTTTTGGATATGAACAACACATCACTCACAAGCCATGAGACATGCCTGCTGTCCAAGTCTTCAGAAGATGAAATTGTGGCATAGAAGGCTTGTTCATTCCAACATGAAGAACATGAATAAGTTGGTGAAAAATGACTTAGTCATTGGATTACCAAGAAAGAATTTCATTGTTCTAATCATTGTTCTTCATGTTACAAAGGAAAACAACATAGAGTGTCTCATAAATCCAAAACCATCAACACTAACACTACACCACTCAAATTGCTTCACATGGACCTCTTTGGTCCAACCAATGTGATGAGCATTGGAAAAGGCAATATTGCTTGGTGATAGTAGATGAGAATCATTAATGGACTTTGTGATCAAGATTGAGAATCAACTTGATTTAAAAGTTAAAATTTTCAGGAGTGATAATGGGACTGAATTTGTTAATGCTGATCTGGATTCTTTTTGCAGGAATAAAGGCATAGCAAGGTAATTCAGTGCACCAAGAACTCCATAACAAAATGGACTGGCTGAAAGAAGAAATAGAACTCTAATAGAAGTAGCCAGAACAACGCTAGCTGATTCTCAGTTGCCCATAACCTTCTGGGCAGAAGCTGTGAATGGGCAGAAGCTGTGAATACAGCTTGCAATGTTCAAAATAGGACATTAATTGTCAAAGAACATAATAAAACTCCTTATGAGCTCTTATTTAAAAGAAAACCTTTTATAGGATATCTTAGAGCTTTTGGGTGTCATGTGTCTGTGTTAAATATTAAAGAATAATTAGGAAAATTTTCTGAAAAAGCCTATGATGGTTTCTTTGTTGGATATTCATCCACTTCTAAATCATATAGGGTCTATATTCCAGAACATAACATAGTTGAAGAGACTCCTAATGTTTCTTTTAATGAATCCATGTTTACTACAAATGTAAAAGGATCATCTTGGTTATTTGACATAGATGCATTAACTGAATCATTTAACACTGGTTATTTGATCAATACAGGTTCTGTGGAAACATGCTATCCATTTGTGCCTCCAAGTTTGAATGAAGTGCCCCTGACAGCTGACCCACCAAGGGCACAATCTTCAACTGCACTTCAGCAAGAATCAATTCAGCAGCATGAAGTTACATCTAGAGAAGCAAATCTTTCATCCGCAGCACATGTAAATACATCCGCAGATGCTCCAGTATCTGTAGATGTAAGTCCTGTTTCAGCCACTGATCAAAGGGATAAAGGGGGGTTGAATCAACAAACCACGCCAGCAAATCAACAATGTTCATCCGCGGATGGTGCTGTAACTCCTACGAAAGTACAAAATGCCTCCGTAGATGTTGCAGTTACTCCTGCGGAAGAACAAAATGCTTCCGTAGAACTTCCTGCGGAAGAAGACAACCCAGCAGCAACTGATGTTCAAGCTGATCCTAATGAACATGAGTCATTTGATTACTTCATAGACTCAACTTCTCAGCTGAATCCATCTGCTTCAATGGGATTCTCAAACTTAGAATCCACAATTCCAGTTGATGCTGTTTCAACAAGCAGAATCCACAAGTCTCATCCAACAGATAATATCATTGGAGACCTGAATGCAAGAACAACAAGGAGCAAAGGTGGAGTGGCAATCATTTGTTTGTTCACCTGCTTTTTGTCTCAAACGGTTCCAGCAAACATTACGGTTGCTCTAAAGGATAATAGCTGGATTGAGGCTATGCAAGAAGAACTACAACCATTCAGAAAACAGAAGGTGTGGAATCTTGTAGACTTGCCTAAAGGTCAACATCCAATTGGAACAAGGTGGCTCTTCAAAAACAAGCTGGATGACAGGGGTATCATCATGAGAAACAAGGCAAGGCTTATTGCTCAAGGATTTACTCAGGAAGAGGGGATAGACTATGATGAAGTTTTTGCACCAGTTGCACGAATTGAAGCTATAAGGGTCTTTCTCGCTTATGCCTCATTCAAGAAGTTCACAGTCTATCAGATGGATGTGAAGTGTGCTTTCCTTTATGGGAAAATTGATGAAGAAGTCTATGTGGCTCAACCCCCTGGATTTGAAGATCCTGATTATCCATATAGAGTATACAAGCTTGACAAAGCTTTGTATGGTCTTCATCAAGCACCCAGGAAGTGGTATGACACATTTTCATCTTTCCTGCTGAAGAATGGCTACAAGAGAGGAACAATTGATCAGACACTCTTCCTTAAACATGAACATCAAGATCTTTTGGTGGTTCAAATATATGTTGATGATATAATATTTGGATCAACCAACAAGAAGCTGTGTCAAAGCTTTGAAGACTTAATGAAATCTGAATTTTAGATGAGCTCCATGGGAGAATTGACATTCTTCCTTGGCTTACAAGTTCATCAGAAAACAGATGGCATTTTCATCAATCAAGAAAAGTACATTCATCAAATTTGAAGAAGTACAATCTTGCTGATTCCACTTCATGCAAGACACCAGCCTCAACAATAGACAAGATTGTGCCTGACCCTACTGGAAAATCAGTAGATCAAAGATTGTATAGATCAATGATCGGTTCTTTAATGTACTTAACTGCCAGTAGACCTGACATAATGTTTGTTGTTTGTGTTTGTGCCAGGTATCAATCCGACCCAAAAGAGTCCCATCTGAATGCTGTGAATAGGATATTCAGATATCTGAAAGGCAAACCAGCACTAGGACTGTGGTATCCAAAAGATGGAGATTTCAGTCTTTACTCTTATTCAGATAGTGACTATGGAGGGTGTAACAACAACAAAAAATCCACAACTGGTGGATGTCAGTTTTTGGGACCAAGACTTGTTTCTTGGCAGTGCAAGAAGCAAACAAATGTATCTGTATCCACAGCTAAAGCTGACTACATAGCTGCCTCAGCCGGTTGCTCTCAAGTACTTTGGTTGCAAAACCAATTACTTGATTATGGTTACAATTTCCTTCAAACACCTATTCATATTGATAATTCAGCTGCTATGTTTATAACTGCTAACCCAGTTCAACATAGTAAAACAAAACACATTGAAATCAGATACCATTTTCTGAGAGACTGCTCAGAAAAGGGTCTAATCAAGTTAGTCAAAGTAGACACAACAAATCAGCTTGCTGATTTGTTCACTAAAGCTTTTAATTCTGTTAGATTTAATTTTCTGATAGAATCTTTGGGGATGATTAACTTAGAATGAATCACCAAAAGCATATGACTGACTTTGTGTAGAGTAATAGTTAGGGATGATTTAAGTGTCTGATAGAACATCTTTACATGCATTATATCTGGGAAATGATAGTAGACTATGCTTGGTTTTTAAACAAACACTCAAACTGACTTGTATCATTCTGATATGTGAGTAGGTTCATCTTGAGTGGAAACAAAGCTAAGAGCATGCAAAACTAAGAGCAACAGGTATCTGTCCGTGGGAACTCCATTTGAGAGTCAGAAGAATAAGTTATCTTTTGATGTGATCAAATCAACTACAAAAGCACACTATGTAAAATACTTTATAATCTTCTATCTTTGCAAAGTCATATTCCCTCTATTTTGTGTGAACAAAGTCCTGGGGATATGATCCAAGAGTATGATCTTCATTCTCCCTCTGTTTTGTGTAAACAAAGACCTGGGTTAAGTTCACCTCTGTTTTACGAAAGTAAAGACCTGGTGACTATGAAGATCATCTCTCAGCTCTAAAAAGAATCACTTGTGATCAATTGTACATCAATTCAAAGAGCTTTAACATCAAAGCATTCATGAGACTGTAATTTGTCTCGAGATAGAACTTATAACTTAATGTACATAGTCATTAAGTGTGAAATGTAGTGATTTGCCTCACCTACGGAGGACATACTCTAATGACAATTGAATGAGGAACTCATGATAGTTACTGATTAACAAACTTCAAAACATGATAAATAGCATGCGTAGTTAATACATTACTCATGTATGAATTTCAGTGGATCTATATACTTACAATCAAGTGTGTATTGAATCAACTAATCAACATCAGCAGAAGCCAAGTCATAGTATGATCCCTCTATATATATGCATGCATGTAATTGTTTAAGCCAGATGTTTAATTGTCCTCTTAACTGATTTTCTCTCACTTAACTGTCATATGCCTGTCATGCCTGTTTACAACTTAAATTTGTGATGAATGCAATTGTTTAACATTAATCACAAATTTAGGGGGAGTAGTTCATGCATGAAAAACAATAAAAAGCTGATAATTGATTTAATTTACTCTGAAGAAATTGGAACTTGAGCACTAACTGAATGCAGGATACAGGACACTTGCTTTCTTGTACTTATTTGCCATGCAAATAAAGTCAACAATGTCCAACATCAACATTTGATTCTACTCAGTAGACATCATACATTTAAAGTTTTTAACAGAACTTTAAGTTCCGCAAAAGTTTCAGTAATACTTCTCATCCGTAGAAGTAACAGTGAAATTTCTACATCCGCAGAAGTTTCAGTAATTCTAATCCGTAGAAGTATTAGTGAAATTTCTATTTAGGCAGCAAAACAAATGCATTGTTTGAACTAATGCATCCGCAGATGTTAAGACATCCGCAGATGTTAAGGTTCCGCAGATGTTCTGCGGAAGAAGAAATGCATTTGAAATAAACTTGGTATATGGACGGATAAATGGAAAGTGGGCCCAACATAATTAATAAAAGAAATTAATATGTTCGGTTATAAATAAGGTGTCTGACTCAGAATTCATTAATCAATTTTTCAGAACACTTTTTCAGTTTTAACCTAGAAAATCGCCCACTTTCCCCCTCATTCAAACTTTCAAAAAATCCGTTCCAAGAAAACATAATCAACATTATCCAGTAATCGATTACTGTTATTGCGAAGGTAAATCATGTTCTAAACATCAGTACGGAACTGGTTAATCGGTTATTGCCATTAAAACGATTCAACTTCATGTATGCTAACTCGATTTTCGTTGCTGTTTACACATGGCAAACAGATTCGCAAAGGAACACAATGTGTGCGCGTTCTTAAATGCTGATGATCCTGCGGCTGAAGGATGTCGAGATATCATAAGATATCTTCGGCGGTCTAGGCTCTTCTACGCCTTAACGGCAGAGCCTGTGATCTATCAGGCCCACATAATCGACTTTTGGAACTCAGCACGGGTTGAACAACAAGGTGATGAGGAAGTGATTGCTGCTGAGATACTGAATGAGCGTATTCGAATCAATGAAAGCACAATCCGAAGATGTCTGGAATTGGGTGATAGAGAGATAGGGCACCCCGATGTATTCGAGAATGAATACATTAAGAAGGTGTTCAACCTGATGGGGTACGATGGAGATTATGAGAAAGGGGAGATAAAGAAGGGTAGGCTGTGCAAACCTTATCGATTCTTATGCCATACCTATCTGAAGTGCATATCCAACAGGAAGTCGTGGCTCGACAGATTTTCTCGACACATATCATCTGGAATCATTGGGATATTCGAGGGAAGAACGTATAACTACTCCAAGTACATCTTTAACTGTCTAAGTGAACAAGTCAAACTTCAGCGGAATGATAAGATGTACATGTTCCCTAGATTTCTACAATTGGTGATCAACTCTGAACTTCCAAGGCTAGACAGAGTTGGAGAAGTGTTTGTGCAAGCACACTTGGGCAAATCTGTGCTGAACAAACTCAGTGGGAAGTACCAGGGCGAAGACATGCCCATGTTCGCCCATGTTGTGGATGCCCAAGCAGACTTACCACAAGAATTGGTTTGGGTAGATGAAGCAGAGTCATCTGCTGAATCTGTTCAAGCTTCTCACTCACCAAGTCAAACACCACCACTCCAACATCACTCACCAAGCCAAACACCACCACTTCAACATCAATCACCCAACCTAATACCACCTCATCAATCACTATCACCAGCCAGCATCAACACCCAACCAATATCTCCTATTCATCACCATGAATCTCCACTGCTGATATCTTCATCTTCTACCAAAAACACTCAGCCAAAATCTACAGTTCAACAACAAACACCATCACCTTCTCATTCATCTTCTCATCACACTCAACCTCTCTCTCCACTTCAAATCCAATCCCCTATTCAACCACCAGTCTCACCAAAACAAGCACCACCGGAAAGTGCTAGCACTGAACTTTTTGAGATAAGTGAGTCAATAAACTCTGTGCACTCAGGGGAGACTGAGTTACTATCTCAAGCTAGCACTGTTCCCATCTCTCCCACACACACTGAAGAACTAGTGCCATCAGACAATACTGAACCCATATCTCTGATGAAAGAAAATCAAACTGCTGATGAGCAAAGGGAATTACAACAAGGAATTGCTGAGGATGTCATTGCATATCATGAAGATGACATAAGTGATAGTGACATTCCTGTCAGCAAAAGCTTTTTGGTTGCTGAGTACAACAAGTTGGTACTCAAATCAAATAAGCGAAAACAAAGAATACAAGAGCTGAAAGGCATCATTCAAGAGAAAGATGAAGAACTGATGATTAAAGATGCAAGTCTGAAAAGGATGAGAGAGGATGCAAAGTGCAACAATGAAGTAATAGATGCACTTTTGCAAAAAGAACAAGAGTTGCAGGCATCTTTGAAAATTGAGCAAAATGATAAAGTTCAGATGATCAAACAGAAGGATGAAGAGATAGAGAAGCTGAAAAAGAAGATCTCTGTCCTGGAAAAAGGAGAGGCACCAAGTGTTGAACAATCAAAACCTTCAGCTGAAGCTCCAAAGCAATTGATTCTATATTCTAGAAAAAGACAATACTTGGGTGCAATCAAGAAGAAATCAGAAGATGAAGCCTCCCTAAAAAGACAAAAGCTTCCATCCCCTGAACCTACACCTTCAGTAGATGTGTCTACTGTGAAGGTATCATCCGGAGATAATGAGGAAAGTGATAAAGAATGGGAGGAGCTGACCATGATGGAGTCCCCCACTGATAAAAAGGGGGGAAAGGCCGATGACCTTCTAACCACAGCAGACATTATGGAAGAGAGGCCTGATTCAAGCATGTTCATGACCCTCATCAACCATGGTTTTCCTTATAACATGGTTGAGAGGATGAATACAACTGAAATGAAGAATGCACTGAAAGAATTTGAATTTGCCAGATTCATAATCCCAAACTGTGATTATGAAGCCTTTACAGTCTTTTAGTCATTAGAGAAAATTAAGAAAGATCTGGGCCACTGTGACACAGCCAAACTGACCAAGTATAACATGACATGCTGGTTACAGGGCCACAATTACAAACCGCATGAGCTCAAAGGTAGATCTACTGGAGAACTGCGGAGGATGATGGAGCATGTGATGAAAGTGGAATTAGAAACTGGTGTTAAGTTCAGAACCACAGCTTCACATCCAACCCATGACCAACAAAGCAAACTTGCTGCTGATCCAATCACTGTTGAACCTAAGGATCAACACAAGGAAGAAGGAAGACTGATCAGAGAGCCAAGGGCAGTAATCCCCGGAAAGGTATGGCCTCTGGGAACTACAGTTCGAGAAATTACTGAGAAGAAATCAAACCTGATTGAACTGTATGATTATATCACAACTCCTAGTTCTGTGGAAGAACACAGGATTATGGCCTGGAAATATGATCCAGACTGGGATTGTGCAGTAATCAAAAGGATATCTGGAAGAATTCATTACTTCCATGATGTGGAAGCTCTATTGAGTCTTCCGGAGCAAGATATCAAAGATCTGCAAAGCATACCAATCTCCAACTATCCAATCCATCTTAGGGGGAGAGACTTTTCTACAGCTGTGAACGGAATAAAGACCAGATTTGTTGATGATGTGCTCATACAAGCAAAGAAAGATGATAAGGAGCATAAAACGATCAAACAAAGTAAGAGAAGAAGAACAGCTGAAGTCTCATCTCTTGTAGATGATGATATGCTAAAGAGAGTTGGATGCAACAAAGGCTCAGATACCATCAAAAGCTTCAAAGGAAATCAATTCACTTATCCCATCACAGAATGGGGATATGTTGAAAGAAACAAAGAGATGGTATTGTTGAGAAATGCTAATGGGAAGAAGGCTGATAAGATAAGAATTTTTGATCCAGTAGAGATAAAAATGCTACATCCAAGCTATACATCTTATCTCCATGACAAACTCTTCCCAAAGCTATCAGATGAAAAAGCTCAGAATGATCTCTGCCTGTATGTACACATGATACAAGTTGTAGATAAATTGCATGCAAAGACACACAAGAGAAGAAAGCATGAAGCTGGGCTGCTAAAAGGAACAACAATAGATGAAGTGTCAGAGCTTAGAATTTCAGAGGAAGATGAGCTTGAAATTGTACATAACGATAGTGTAGTGGAAACACTCACTACAGAAGAAGACATTTTGGGCCTGAGTTATGATACACTGAAGAAGATCAGCAAGATGAAGATCAAGAACAAGTACGATGATCAGAAGACTGCTGTATCTTACTTCTACAATAAGATGATAGCAGGAGTCAAAGAACTTGCAGTTTTGAAGGACTGATTACAAGAAGCTAAGCCTAAGGGGGAGTATTGTTGGATCTAGAGTGTATAGGTCTAGATCATTTTGTATAGGCTTAGTACTTGGGTCAAGTCTTGTAATTAATACTCGTAACAGTCAATATATATATTTATATATGTGTATTGAATCTATAGGTTAACCCATATATATGTGTGTTACTTTGTGACTGTTGATAGGAAGAAACAATATACTTGGAAGGTTTTCTGATATTGACTAAGTGTAAGAAACATCTACGGATAAACATTATTGTTAATCCGTAGATATGTTTCTTACAAGACCAAATCACCAAGTGAAGAATCCTGCGGATGATCAAGGACCATGAAGTGAAGACTCCTACGGAAGAAGGATTTCCTACGGAAGAACAACACTTCTACGGAAGACCAAGTCATCTATGGAAGAACAAAAGTTCTGCGGACGACCAGACTCCTGCGAAAAAACAGAATACTTGTATGATTTCAAATATCGACAAGTCAAATAAGTCAACCAATCAATAACAAATCCTAAGAGATCCGGTGTTTCCTTAACCGACTCAAACCATGTATAAATATGAGTCCTAGGTTTCATATCTCGGGGAACACAATCAATCAATATTACGGCTGTCAAGAGTTACATCATCGTGCAACCCTAATCGCCGTCACATCAACAACAACATTATTCGATTCACAGAATTCATTGTTCATAGTTATTCTTTATTATTCTTTTGTAATCATTAATCGATAATTAATGAAATATGTTTGAATAATTATTGAGTTTGTATTTACTGTGTTTTTGTGGTTGTGTTCATCGATCATAATTAAAAACAATTAAACGTCAATTAATGATAATTCCGCGATCATTGAATTGATTTATTTTAATACTGATAATTCCTGAATTGAGATCCTTGGATTCACACATATACATTCATACATAAATACACATATACATCCATACATAAATACACATATACATCCATACACATATACATATACATCCATTTTAATCACAATTTAACATCCATTTTAATCTCAATTTAACATACATACACACATACACATATATATCCATACATAAATACACATATAAATCCATACACACATATACATACATTCTAATATATACACATACACATTCATACACAAATACCCATATACATTCATACACAAATATACATATACATCCATTTTAATCTCAATTGAACATATATACATATATACATCCATACACAAATACACATATACATCCATAATATACATCCATACACACATACACATATACATCCATACACAAATACACATATATATCCATACACATACACATATACATCCAACCTAATACTAATTTCAGATCATAACCATTTTTAACACAAGAATTTTTTTAAAAAAAATTTGTTATTACCTTTACAATGTAGTGGACTAGCGGTGGTGGTGACGACAAATGGCGGGGTGGTGACGCGGCGGAGGAGCAGGTGGCGGTAGGGGTGACGGTCGCGGTGACGGTCGCGGTGGTGGTGCGGTGGCGGTGGGGTGGCGGTTGGGTGTGGAGGCCCCTGCTACTACGCGCGCGGTGGCTGATGGCTGTGGTGGTGACGGTGCGCGGTGGTGGTGCGGTGCGGTGGCAGGTGGCGGTGGCGGTGCGGTGGCGGTTGGGTGGCGGTGGTGGGGGCGATATACAAAGAATTGGGGAATTTGCTGTGAAAAAGGGGGAATTTGCGACGACACGTTTCACATTGTTTTTAATTATATTTTATTTTAATTCTTTTTTACATCGAATTCTTTTTTGCGACGAAAAAATCGCCGCAAAAACTAAAGCGGGAAATTTTCCCTCCTACTAAATAATTCAGGAAAAATATAAAAAACTTGAATATATTTTTTGTGACGAAACAGAATTGGCGCAAAAAATAATATATTTTTAATAATCATAAAATAAATTAAAATATATTATTTGCGGTGATAAAATCGTCGCAAAAAATACATTTGACTAGAAAAGTCAAAAAGGTGATTATTTTTGTCGTTTAGTGAGTTTTTTGCGACGAAACCTTTATCGCCGTCAAAAATGTAGTGGCCAAAAATCGTTTTTCTTGTAGTGGTTGTATACATCAAAATTTACATTTCTATCGACTTTCAACAGGTTTATTCTACCCACCATTACGTATTTTTTTTTATAAATGGACCTAGTAATAATAATAAAAAATAACACAAGTAAATGGGTTAACATATCAACGTCCGTCAAGCAAGAGTGATATAATCATTAAGATTAAGCAGAAATGTAAATTGATGTACAGTGGAGCCTATAGATCAACTAACCAAGACTTTTAATTGAACAATGGGAACAATGCACAAAGCCTACGGGATGCATGCATGCAGAGATGCAGTATTGAGTTTAAAAATTTAAAGTTGAAACAAATGGCTGCATCAACCCATTCTTGAACGTATACTAATCTGACCTTTCTGCTAACTAGTTTTGGTAATGTTTATTTTGATAGCCAGCACATTTCTCTTTGATTCAAATTTGTTGGGTGTCGAATCCAGCAAATAAATAATAAAAATGTGAACCTACCGTTAAGAATAGTATGAGCGAAAGTAGGGTTCGTATCCTCAGGGATACGCGTCAATTATTTTATACCAAAAACGTTTTAACACAGTTACTTTGATGGATTATGGACTAAGGAAGGTGGGGGTTTTAATTAAAAACTAAAACTAAAAGTAATTTGCAAAAAGTAGAAAAATTCCAGTAAGCTGACACGGCCGTGTCAAAACTGTAAAGGAAATTTCACGCGATCGTGTTAAGGTTCTGCCAGACAAAAATTGGCATTTTTTTGTATTTTTTAATTATGACAAAAGGGATTAATAAAGACGTTAATTAAATGGTGAAATTAATTTAAATACGAAGACTAATTCCAACACTAAGGTAATTTCTTGATTCGATTGGACTTACGATCATTAACGATTACGGTGCAATGACTATTTTTAATTAATGATATGTATCGATACTAGACATCACGCCGTTCGGATATCCACTCTATCTAATGTCCAATCAATAGTAGTTCGTTGATTAGAGCCAACCCGCTACTCTAAGCTCACGCCGTTCGGAACTTAGCGTGCGGGTTGCAATGATAGAAGTATCAATTATAATTAACACACGCCGTTCTGTATGCTTAACTAGATTGTGTGATTCTATAACGAGAATGAATTCATAGACAAACTCAAACCGTTAATTTTTCCTTATATCAAAAATCAAAACTTGATTACGGTTTTAAATCTTGAAGAACTTTATTAGAAAAATTAACAAAGTGGCCATTTTTATTAACAATCTAATATATACCGGATTAGATCCGGGTTTAAGATCAAGAATCAAACAAACAAACCATTAAAATAAAACATCTCATAAACGTTTCATATAAGTTCAAACCAAATCAAAGAAATTTAACCCTAATATTGAAACTAAGATTGTTCTAGCCGGGCATATATGACAACTAGATCAATCATAACTAAAATAAAATAAAACTTACGAATCGAAAACCAGCAAAAAGAACCTAAATTGCTATTGCTCTTTGATTCCTTGAACTTGATTGCTAAAATAGAGTGTTCAAGATCCTCCAAAATGCCTCCTTTGATCATCCCCTTCTATTAGATTTATAATAAATCTTTGATTCCCAGATCTATTTTTTAGGGATTTTAGTTTCTTTTATGTTATCTAGAAAAATCTAATGATAATCATCACAAACAAGAATTCCTACAAAATAGAAAATTTCCTCCACCTTTTTTTTAATACAAGATTCATTTTAATAATATTTTCTTTAAGCCTTTTTTCTTTTCTTCCAATTGCATAAACCTACAAAACCAACCAAAACACACAAAATTAGATTCCATCTCACAAAAACTACTATTATATAAAATAAATGAAAAATGCATGCAAGAAATGCAAATAAATACCAAAATATACTCTAAAACTATAATAATTAACATCTAAAAATATAACTAACAATTCCAGCTAAGACAATTACTTTTATGTCAAGTGGTCGTGTTTCTTAGATGTCTGTTATTGGACTTTTCAAGGTAATTCAAGATTCTTGTAAGGTTTATTTGTAAGGCTGATGCAACCCAAACATCCAAAGTCTCTCATGCATGCATGCACAAGTGTACTGAAGTGGAATGCTTCAAAAGTTTCACACACTACATTCGAAATTATTTTAAGTGTGAAATCTTCCGAAGCCAAGACCGGTATCTTCCGAAGCCAAAGATGAAGTCTTCCGAAGCTTCAAATACAAAGTCTTCCGAAACCAATACCAATATCTTCCGAAGCTAAAGATGAAGTCTTCCGAAACTTCAAAGACAAAGTCTTCCGAAGCCAACTATTGAAGACAGATTTCTTCCGAAAACTTTTTTATCACATGCTTTATCTGATGTATCTTTTACATAAAGTTGGACCCCTTTCCGCTGCAACTCTGATAAGACACCAACTTTACAGTAATTGGTGAAAGGTTCATGCTTTTGGTAACTGTACATTGAGGTCTTGAGTCTGTAATTTTCCACTTTATGTACTTTATCCTTTTTGTAATACATTAGGATGTAAGCTATGGCATGTGATAGTCACTAGTTAAAAGGCAATCTGCCTTTTGACTCTACATTGATTTTGTTGTCTAGAACATGTATCCAGCTGGCCTTTTAAGTATGGCCAGCTGTAGATTGTAGTATAAGTATCTCTGGTCCTTGTATCTTATTAGAAGAACTTTGAAAAACACTTGTAAGGAACTAGAGAGCAATATACATCAACCTTGAAAACCAATTACTTGTGTTGTTCTTGTTCTGTCTCATATACACTTGTGTTTCTTAGTTCTCAAAACTGGCTTTTCTAGTTCCCCATTTGAATTGTTAAGTATTGTTGCACACTCTCCTATTTGTGTTGTTATGTTGTAAGTGCATACCCTTCAACGGTCCTGCAATTGGTATCAGGGCATTTCAGGCTCTTGATTTAAGATTTCACCATCTTAAGATCCCTCACACACACAAAATACTTAACCCTTCAAATGGTAGCTATCTCTAAAACTGATATGGAAACTAGAACCATGATAAAGTCCCCACTGATCACTCTTAATTATTTTGACACTTAGTGCCAAAGAATAGAAGGCTTTATCAAGTATCTAGACTCAAGAATATGGGAATCTGTTGTCACTGGACCTTATATACCCAGCACCTCTTCAGCTGCTGCTGGAGATGGTATGATCCCCAATGCTGTAGCTGACTACTCAGATGAAGATAGAAAGAGAGTAGAAATTGATCAAAAGGCCATGACAGCCCTTCAGACTGTTCTTCCAAACTATGTATACAGAGGTTTCAAGAAAATGCAAAACAGCTAAGCAGCTGTGGGATGCATTGAAACTAATGTATGAGGGTTCCACTGAAGCCAAGGAGAACAAGAAGGATCTCCTAAAGTAGCAGTTTGAAAATTTCACCTTCAAAACAGATGAAACCATGACTCAACAATACTTTAGGTATATTGAGATTGTGGATACTCTAGTGGATGTTGGAGTAACTTTTGAAAACAGGGATAATGTAAGGAAGTTTATGTCCTCTCTTCTTAAGCAATGGACACATTATTGTGTTATAATCAAGAGGACTGAGAACCTTAAGACTCTTACTTTGACAGAGTAGTATGGCATTCTCAGTGGATACCAGATGGAGATGAACATGCAAGGTTCATTTGGTAACTCCAGCAATCAAATAGGTTCAGCCTTTCATGTGACTGAAAGGGATAACATAGAACCCCAACATCATCTCATATGCTACCCTGACATCTCATAAAGAGGTCCTTTCATCACCTTCCCGGAGACACCAAGGGAGAACTATACTCAAGGAAGCCCATTCCAAGAGACAAGTTCTTCTCAGCCTTTATGTCTTCTGATGAAAGTTGTGGCAGCTTCCTATTCACCCTTGACGACCTGGACTGTATCCATCCAGATGATTTGGAGTACATGGAGATAGTCCAGTAAATGGCTCTTCTCACTCACAGAGCCAAGAGGTTCTACAAGCGGATAAAAAGGAAGTTTCCCAGCAATACAGCCAGTGGAAAGTTTGGGTTGGATAAAAGAAAAGTTAAGTGTTACAACTGTAATTTGATGGGTCACTTTGCTAGGAAATGCAAGGCACCAAGAACAAATGGTGGACAAGCACAATCCAGACCAAACTACACTGATAAAGCTACCCAGAATGAGAAGCCAAAGCAGCAAGCTACAGTTGCTGTTGAAGAAGGAGGCTTTGACTGGAGCTTTCAGGTGGAAGATGCATCTCCAAACCAAGCATTAATGGATGACCATGATGAAACCAAGGTATTGGAACATCTCTGTACTCCTGAATGTATTGCTAAAGTCAACAATACAGGTCCTATAACATAGAAATGAGATCCGATCTTGAGTCCTTAAACATCTTGAAATCTGATTTTAGAAAGGCTGGATTATAAGTTAAAGAGAGATGACTTAGAGAAAACCATTTTAGTCCTAAAACATGAGCATACAAATTATAGGACTCAGATCAAGGATCTCATAACCAAGTTAACTGAATGCCAGGCTGAGCTTGTGATCAGCAAAGCCAGGGCAGAAAATGTGTTCTTGAAGAAGAGACCTTCAAGAACATCATATCCTCATCCTTGCATGAAAAAGTTTGTTATCAAAACAAGCAGGGACTGGGATCTAGTGAGATAGCTCCTCCACACACAATCTTGTTTGTAAGATCACCTAGGTGTGGAACTTGTGAAGATGAGCTTCCTCTCATATACCCCTTGAGTGAAGAGGAGGACTCTAAAAAGGGTCACTATCCTTCTGAGGAGAGCAGGAAGCCTGTGATGACCAAGTCTATGAGGAAGAACTTGATCAGAAAGAGCAAGAGAAAGGCTAAGAGGGCTCAAGAGATCAAGGCCATTTTTAACTCTAAGAAGAAACAAGTCTTTATCTCTGTAGGGCTTGACATGGTTAAGACTGAAGACATCAACCTCAACTCTTCTACAAAGAGTTATGATTCATGTTCAAATCATTTCAGCATCAAGAAGAAGGCTGATCAGTTGTGTACCACTGCTACACAGCCTGAACCATCCAACTCCAAGAACAGTCCTCAGCCTAAAAGGACTGTCCCAGCATCTGCAAAGATAAAGGTGGAGAAGGGAAATGATCAAAGTCAGCCTTGTTCTTAGAAAAAAACTCTTGGGAGGAAAAAGATGAAATGTATTATGTGTGAGAATACTTCTTATCTTGCTAAGGATTGTCCATACAATCCAAGAGGTACTCTTTATATGACCAAGAAAGAGACTTCCAAGAGCTCTAAGAAGAATTCAGCTTCGGAAGGAAAATTGTTTCCTTTGGAAGCTCTAAAGTAAAGAAGAAGGCAAGTGGAAAATTGCCTTCATAAGAAAATTTGGTCTCGGAAGAAAGGAATACTTCCAAAGCACTAAAGTCTGCTGCAGTGTTAGAAGGAACTTCCGAAGGTCCAGTTATCAAAACTTCCAAAGTCTCAAAAGATTCCAAAGTATTGAAGGTCAGGTTCAAACTTCCAAAGGTGGTGTGGAAGTCAAAGAAAGAATAGGTGACTGAAAATTCTCCATCAACAACAACAAAAGATCCTCAAAGCACAACTATAGGATCTATTACTATTTCATTACCATCTACTTCTTTTGATGAACCCAAGAGCAATAAGGTTTGGGTTTTCAAATGTAACTAATCATTTTGTGCTGGAACAACTCAAGACAAATAAAAATATCTGGATCATTGATAGTAACTGTTCCAGGCACATGTCAGGAAATAGGTCACTACTCCAAAACTTTGAAAGAATTGATGGAGGACCAATTGCTTTTGGAGGAGATGAAGTAGGTTACATTTTTGGAAGGGGCAAGGTCATAAATGGTAAGCTCAGCATTGAGAAGGTAAACTTTGTCAAGGAGCTTGGGTACAATATTCTGAGTATATCCAAATTTTGTGATCAGACTCATAACATGCTTTTTACTGAGCATGTTGATAAGGTGCTATGGCCACAAGCGCGGCACCACGATACGCTTATTTTTGAGGAGATATGTCATTGATACAAGTTGACCCATGTATCACTGACGTGTCTGAATATTATTGGCTCCACTATTTTTAATAAAGTAAAAAAATCTTTGATTTGACATAAAGGGACGATTCGTCAGCGATACGTTATAGATACGCGCTTGAGGCTCGGTGTCGATATTTAATGTAACGATGTATGGCTTGGTCGGATTTCCACGAGAAACTTAGAAGAATTTGCCGTTAAAGAAAAAAGGAATCTTCAGAAATGTATCATCGACATAATATACCGACATATTACAGACGAAATAGTTTGTCAGTAATTTCATTTTATTTTTAGAGTAATAAAAAGGTATTGCTGCTTTTCAGTAATTCCAAATAAAATAGTATATATGATATGTTCCCTATCTGATCACTGTCTGTTTCACTACTTCCTTCATCTCCCTGTAACCAAGTGTCTACCTCATCCATATCAGATAGAATAAACAACCAAAACAACACAAAAGATACAACCTTTGTAGAGCTGCAGAAAAACGATTTTGGATGAAGATGGAGCTGCTCTTGAATGACCAAAACACCATCAATTCATTGATCATGTGGTTCAAAGAGTAAACATCAAGGTCCATCATATGTCATAAGCATAATCTTGGTAAATTCAAACATGCATAAATCGGGTTGTGTAAGATGCTCTGAGAATAACAACGAGTTTACATAAGGCTGGTCTAGTCAAGTCAAATTAATATGAAACAAGTTCAAGAGGTCGATTAGCTCTCCATTGACCCTACTACTACTACTACTACTACTACTACTCCCTTATCAGCCCCATTTCCCTCACACTTGCAACACAAGTAACAAACCCTAGAGAGAGAGTAGAGAGAGAACGGGAATTAAGAGGGGAGAGCAGCCCACACCCTCCCCCACACTCAAAAAATTCAGCCAAGAGAGATGAATAAGGAACAAGTAACTAACTAATTGTGTGCGGTTATAGACTAGCGTGTATGCAATCTAATTCCCTATAACCAATGGCTCTGATACCAAGTTGAAGCCGGGCGTGGAAAGAATCAAGAAATGTCACTTGCAAGAGCCGGAGAAAAACGTTGGAGTTCTCATAGAAAAACACTTCTGCGTTTGCTTGCTTTATATCCTTGTGTTATTGATGTGCTTGAATATATAGAAACTTCGGCATGGATCCCTAACGGTCACGGTGAGGCCTAACCGTTCGTTGGTCACAAAAATGAAAGCCTAACTGATATTACCAATTGGTTTTTGTCAGTATCAAGCACTTTGAAGAGATATGATGAATAGTTGGGCAATCATGAGCAAGTTCTACATGATGTGGATTGACACTTGCTATGGCCCACCCACCCACCCACACACACACACACAGATATATATATATATATATATATATATATATATATATATATATATATATATATATATATATATATATATATATATATATATATAGGGGAGGGATCCCTTGAAAACCATGTTATAAATAAAAACCATGAAAACTAGGGGTTAACAATAAAGAAATAAGCATGAGTAAACCATAAATTTCATATTGGGCATGAGTATGATGAAGAAGAGGAAGAAGAGGAGCCTGCGCTGGAGGCGGCACGAGGCTGTAACTATGGGGCGTTTCAACGATACAAGCCCCCTACTTTTGATGGTAACGGAACTACTGCTGCTGCTCACCGGTGGGTGAGAGAAATGGAAGCTGTTGCCAACACGCTTGCGGGTAGTTTCATATTAATTTTATTTGACTAGACGAGCCTTATGTAAACTCGTTATTATTCTCAGAACATCTTACACAACCCTATTTATGATTGTTTGAATTTACCCAGATTTGAATCCTACGCCTTTCTGCCCTCTTATCAACGTAGGCGGCATTAACCCCCATCGCGGTCCGAAACCGCCATTCTGAGCACAAAGCTCCTTTACTAATTGGCACGAAGCCCGTGGCCCGAAGCCACCATTCTAGGCACAAAGCCGGTTGGCATAAAGGTCGTGGTCCGAAACCACCATTCCGTGTTTTTCCAATATAGCCTCACCTTTGACAAAATTGACTCGCAAGGACGTGAAATTCGTGTGGGGTCAAGAACAGGAGTGTGCTTTTGAGGAGTTGAAGATGAGACTAACACAAGCTCCTGTCTTGACATTACCCGAAGGTAGTGAGGACTTAGTGGTATATTCGGAAGCCACAAAGGACTACCTAAATTGATTCGTTTTTGCCTATAAGGACCAATCGTGCAAATGAACACTATCTTGTTAGTGTACGTTGTGAATGTGTTCATCCACTGTGAAACTTGTTCTTTTCCTTCTTCAAAAGGTCGAGGACTTCATGTAGTTATGATGCATGATCGGTAATGTCATCAATAAACACGATCATGAATACGCAGTTAACTCAAAGTCATCATCATGAGGATACCATAACCCCAGTGTCAGAGTACCCTTCAGATAACGAAAAATCCTTTTTACCCCGATCAGATGATTTATGACTAGATACTCATAATGTCCATATCTGGTTTGAAAGGCCGTTTTGGGTATATCTTCTTCTCTTATCTTCAGCTGATGGTACCCTATCAAAGCCTTCTTCTTAAACAACAACTGCAGCTTGCTGCTTTGGCTTCTTAGTAAAAACTGGTTTAAAAAACTGATGTGAGGGGACGCGTAAGTATTTGATGTATCCCCCTCCTCACTAAAATAAGAAGCCTCAAGGGGAAGCCACCTTGTGAGTGTCAGCTGGAACCGGGAACCATCAGAATGTAATACACCCGTAATTGCAATTTGCAGTGCATGTGAAGCCTGGAGAATCTTACCATGAGGTAACAATCATAGTTAGTACAAGTCTTCTATTCTATATCTTAGGACACTAGAATCATAATTCTAGTAAGACTTTGTTAATGATGATAAAACATTTATAAACTTTGCTATTACTTAAGTCATGTCTCACTAGTTTGCATTATTATTTGAGTGCCTCATAAATACCAACACGTCTTTGGCCAAGCCAGAAATTACACCGAGTGGAGAGCTTCATTATGAAGGGTATGATATTTGCAAGGAAGCAACCTAGAGTTTGAGATCTGCTAACACTCTTTGTAATTGTCTTTGCTTTATAACAATAAACTCATTGAATTTTGTTGATATTGTGCTTTGATTTGATTACTTTGATTGTGTTTTTAACTAAATTGTTAACTAATGTCATCACAGATCTATACATTTGATCCTATCAACGTTGCACCACACTTCTACCTGACCTGTAGAATTGTTATAGACTCGTTTGTCATTGAGTATGGGTGGAGTGAATCGAATTCAAGGGTGGGTTGAGTGGTCTCGTGTTTTGTTTTGTTTCTGTTTAAACAAAAGTTTTAAATATTTGAATTGTGATTTATTTGTGATTTTAAAGATTTTTATAGTTATATATGATTAAATTAGTTCCGGATTGTGTTTAGGCCTAAACATGGTCAAATGAACCGTTTATTGAGCCTAACATTAACTTTAGGATGTCTAGTTTCTAACTCATCCAACCTTGAAATTTTTAGATGAGTATAACCCACATTTATGTGTGTCCATCTTAGTCCAATGAGTAGTGTTGGCTTATCTGATTGATTGCTTATAAAGTCACAACCTCACACCTGATGATGATATGAATAACCATGAGATCTGTTTACGTCATCTATTCACTTCTCTGGAATTGGCATCAGTGGTAAGCTCATAAATCACTGTAACATCATAGATTCTTCCATGATAATTTCATTATTGAATGTTATTAATTAATATGATATTCCGTATTCATGAAACATGGGTTCTTGTTGCAGGTTACAGTCCTAGCAAAACAGTTTGCTAAGTGTGGTCTTGTTTTAACACAACAAACATTGATCAGATATCCCATACAGTTAACCAGGATATTTTATTTAACTTTCCATCATTATTTACCTGCTGGTTGTCCCGGCTGGGCAGCAGCCACTGCTGCCTGAAGCCTACATAGGGTCATTCCCCATGAAGCAAGCCCATGTGCCCTGACTAAATCCTTCCTTCAATCTTTGCTGATGATTCTTGAATGTTACAGGTCGAATTTATGATGAAGTCTCACAACTAAGTTTACGACATACACATAGAATTTTTCGGATCATATTTACCCTAGGGTTCGTTCATGTGCATTGTCTGTTTCAACTAGTATACTAACAAACATCTACTAACATGGAACGTGCAGCCTCAATTAAAGTTCTCTTTTTGCTTTCATCAACTCCATTTTGTTATAGAGTTCCTGGAGCACTGGACCGACGAGCAATTCCTTTTTCTTCACAAAACATGTCAACATTGGCGAGCGATGCTTAAACCGGTTACCTGACATCCGATTTTCCTTAACATCATCCCAATGAACAACGTAATGTATGTGTAGAGAGTATCATCACTCGTCTACAACTCTTTGAAGTCCACATTCACTCTAAGCATTTAGTCAGTTCCATAGTTATTGAAATGCTAGGCGGAGTAGTGTTTCATAGGAGATGTTGTTATGAGCTTGAATTGGTATATTAGTAATGAACTCATGAATACATTGAGTGTTTGATGGATATGGGATGTACTTTCCTAAAAGGGAAACTTTATTTGTACAATTTCTTAAATATGAGGAATTGAGCATGTTTGGGACGACTTGAAAAGAAACAAATAAACAATGACACAAAAACGTATACGATGTAGGGTAAATGTTTACAAATGAAACTAGATTATTAATTGACGGATTTCACATCTAACCACTATACCAACACGCTTGCGGGTGGTTTCGTATTAAAACCCAACAAGTAGAAAATTTAGGTTTGACAAATCAAAGGCTAAGTGTTACAACTGTAATCAGCTTGGTCATTTTGCAAGGGAATGCAAGGCTCTAAAATCTAATCCTGGAGCAAGCCAATCTTCTCAACATCATGCCACCACACAAGCTGCAACCAAGCCCCTTTTTCAGAGTTATCTCTGAGAAAATGATATCGAATCTCAATTTCTTTTGTTTTTGAATATTGGGGTTTTAAGAAAATTCGGGATTAGGTTCCGTGTTAATGCAACGTGGAAGGGTAATAGCCTACGCATCCCGACAGCTGAAAACCCACGAAGTCAATTATCCCACCCATGATTTGGAGTTAGCAGCTGTGGTCTTCGCGTTGAAGATTTGGAGGCACTACTTATGCGGGACGAAGTGCATTTACCGTTTTTTAAGGGCTACTAGTTGGTTGCAAATTGTAAATATAGGAATTGTGTTATGTATAACAGAATCACTACTACATGCGGGTGAGATGATGTATTTTGGAAAAATCTCTCTTTCTTAGAAGATTGTATGCCTATTCTTACCAACACATAGATGTTCAACAATTAAAAAGGCCACCACCACCTCGATATCATTAGGCTGTAAGCCTCTTGATAACTTTCAAGAATCTCAAAACTTAGGGACTATTTGTTTCAGCCTTTTAACGGTTAAAATGTTCGAATGGTTAAGCATTTAATGGTTCAAAGTGTTGTAGGGTAAATGTATACAAATGAAACTAGATTTTTAATTGATGGATTTCACATCCAACCACTATCCCAACACGCTTGCGGGTGGTTTCATGTCTGTATGTGTGTCTGTTTCTTGGGATGGATTGGTTAGCACCCCTTCTCGCTGAACTTCCCAGTCTGATTTTTCTTTAACAGTGTGCAGGGAGCGGAGCTCCAAATGGTTCTAGATACTCCAAGTTGGGTTTACGTTGTTGGAGCAACTCATAACAAGTTTTTCCATGACGTTTGACCACTAAGACCCGATTTAGAGTATAACATGCATTAGCCACTGCCTCGTTCCAGAAATCCATTTATTATTCGATAATTGGTCAGAAGATCTTTAAGTCCCGTCATATGTCCGGAGCATCCACTATCAACATGCCACACACTATTTACAACTTTGGTGGCTGTCTCTTGTAATAATATCAAAGTGAAAGTTAACCAGGTGAAATAGGAACCCAAGTTTACAAAACATGATAAATCACTCACTGTTTCAATCATTCATTAATACCATGCATAAGTTTAAGTGGATCAAAATATCTGCAATCAATATTGTATTAGTCTATATTTGTTCTTAACATAATCAAATCAACTCATTGAGGATTTAAGACTAGTATGATCTCAGGTGATCAAAGCACCAGCCTCTAATAGGCACTAGATTCGGGTGGCGTAACTTGCTCGTTGCTTTAATCTCTTTACACAAATGCCGCCTGTTAACACCGTGATATACATATATACATATATACATACATATATATATATACATATATATATATATATATACATATATATATGTCTGTATATATATGTATATGTATATATGTATGTATGTATATATAAGCAGGTGTCCCAGTCTGCAATCTAAAATTGATTATTCAAACAATCGCATAACCAGTAATAATGACAAAAATTACCTCTCTAATCATGTTCTCCATCTGCCTCAATTTGCCATGTTGATTTTTGATATTCACGCAGCATTGTGAATCTGAAGATGGTAATTTGTTATCATCACTTAGAAACTGAAGACATGGTTCTAGTTTGCTTGAATCACAATTTACTGCCATTGTCAAAATTTTTACTTATGATACCAATTATAATTAACTATAGTGAATCATGCCGCCAAGAAGAAATACTCGGCCTGTACGAAGAACATCATGAGCTGGACGAACATCATGCTCATCAGCCTGTTTAGATGAACCTGTTAAAGAAATAACCAAACACAATACGAGTTAGTATACATGATGCACATGACAAATGGCAGTTCAACTCTACTGCTAAAAGCATCTTTTGATGAGTCACAGCTTTGGCACAGACGTTTGGGACATACTAATTTCAAAAACATAAAGAGATTGGTCAAGGGAAATCATGTCATTGGCTAGGGTTGTGAATTCTCAAAGTGTTCTGTTTTTCCACGAATTAAGTGATATTTATAGTATACAGTCTTTATTCATACGACTGAGCCATGAGTATGGCTCAGTCGTGCGACTGAGTCATACGATCCATTCATATGTACGTATGAATGCATAAGCTAGGAAAATCCTAATTGCTTCCATCCTAGCCACTGGTGCAAAAACTTAATTGTAGTCCACGCCTTCGACTTGTCTAAACCCTTGAACCACTAATCATGCTTTGTTTCTAATAATGATTAGGGAGGCGGACCCTAGCTTCGCCTACACCAATATACTCAAAAACAACCATCGGTGTTTAAAGTCGACAGCTGGCCGGTGAAAACGAATCAGCTGTTGTATTACTTTGCAAAAGCATTTATAGTAAAATGAAAAGTTATTTCATAGTTTCCGCTGCATGATTTTAGTGAAGATTATATAATGATGTGTTTTATGTGCGATGAATAACCAACTGTGAAGATCTAAGGAAAGCAAAATCCAAATCAGTAGAAGATCTGCCAAAGACTAAAGCAACTACCAACAAATCAAATCAGAAAGTGGTGAATTCCAAGCAACAGAAATCATCAAAACATGTGATTCAAGATGACCTAGAAGAGATGGATCCTGATGATGTTGAAAAATTGGATGTACAATGACAAATGGGCATGATCACTCCAAGAGAAAAGAAAATCTATAGAAAATGGAAGAAGTTAAGCCGATGCCTATGATATTTTTGTTTGAGTGCTCTTTATAGTGATTCTCATGGATCGCGACTACGGGATTTACTATGGAGGATACCATTTTAATCATGGGAATTACCATGAGAAGTGGCTAAATGCTAAAGATGACGATCTTGGCATTTTTTGCTAACATAAACTACAAGGAAAGCAATAAAAGGGGTTCCCTATACAAAACTTCAATCCAGAAGGGATATTTTCAACACAGACAAGTGATTCACTTGAAATTGTTGGATCTTGTATGCCCAAGACACATACAAGATTGATGTGGTTAGTATGTCATGATCCAAGTCGGGTCATAACAATAACAAGCTAAACACACATCAATAAATATGAGCTTCTTGAGGCTGCATGGATTCTCCGGAAGGAGACTTGGTCCCATGTCTCTATCCACTATGGATGAGCACATCAGGGAAATCAAGCAGAAGATCCAAAGAGGTGAACTTGTTGACTTACACTCCCCTCTAAGTCTTCCTAGGATTACAGGTGGATCAGACACCTAAGGCAATCTTTCTGCATCAGACCAAGTATGTCGGAGATATCCTAAGTTGGTTCGATATGGAGAATGATTCAGTAGTTGGAACTCCACTTGCCCTTTACTTGAGGAAGCAGTTCCAATTTGTTAACTTAAAAACCAGGTTTGCATATGGTTAATAAGACCAATTGACTCCACCAAATATTTCAACTGTCCTAGTAAGAAGGCTTTAGTAAATAGGTCTGCCAACAGTTTTTCAACCTCGACTTACAAAACTGCTTTTTCCTTTTTAGTTTCCTCTAATGTAGTTAGATAGAACTTAATGTCATTAGAATGATTTAGGGCAACAACCTCAGTTTCCCTTAGTTGTTTCCCTAGCAGATCTATCTTTTCTTTAAAACTGTACTGGTCATTCATCGCACTTAAAACACATAATTATTTAACTTTACTAAAATCATGAAGATAATCCAGTTTCAAAACATGATCTTCCATTGTTTAAAATCTAATTTGTTTTTCAGTCTTGGTGGTCTAAGACCACTGTGTGTTCTTGAAAGTTCATCAGGTTCATAGATATTCGTGGGATACGAATATTGGACTGACCCGCGTCTCAAATTTTACTACATGGAGAATTTTGATAGACTTGTTTGAATAAAATGATTTAAGGATCCTTGATTTTGAAAATCTTATCGGTGGCCTCCAATACTTCCACTGTACGTGCACAAGAGGAACCACTTTATTTCTCAGCCTCTTCTCTTTTCGATCGATGATTGCCACTGGGATCTCAAGTTGCTGGTCATTGACCCTTCTTTATAAGGTCGCCACCTGTGCGTCAGGTCCTGTTGTGCGACTGAAGTTATTTGTGTGCGCATTTCCTTCTTGTGCATGTGGTGTGTATATGTCGTGTGAAGTTAAGGTGACATCGACATGGTTACAATTGCTAATGACAATATTAAAGTTAACACTATATTTTCATCATTGACCAGAAAATTACTGCCAACACGCTTGCGGGTGGTTTCATATTAATTTGACTTAACTAGACCAGCCTTATGTAAACTCGATGTTATTCTCAGAGCATCTTACACAACCCGATATATGCATGTTTGAATTTACCCAGATTTGAATCTTATGCCTTTCTGCCCTCTTATCGATGTAGGCGGCATTATCAAGTCTTGAAAATGAATAGTAGACATATAATCCTTTATATGCAGACCCTTGTTCAAAATTAGATACACACAAAAAAGCTTTCGATGTATCTGTTCAATCAATTATTGATAAGGTGACGAGGTTGAGAAAAGACATCATTGCTAAAAGTAGCACCATGGAAGGAAACTGTGAGGTTCGAAAAGAGAGGAAAGTTAAGCCCGAGATACATTGGACCATTCAAAATACTTGCAAGAATTGGCCATGTGGCATACAAATTGAAACTACTTTATACATTTAGTTTTAAATCAATATATTCTATCAAATTAAGAATTGAAAAGGATGACGAATATGAAAATATAATAAAACATTAGTTAAGTTTTGATGATGACCCGAAAGAAAATCGATAAGTGAGAAATTGTTGGGTCTGAATGATAGTCTAATATTATCAACAAAGTCAACGTTAATGGTCAAAGTCAACGCAACAATCAACACGATGCAGAGGGGATAGGTTCGGGATGTTGTGAGGGGGTTGGGCCGGTATGATGGGTCGATGTAGCGGGCCTTTAAGTCTAAGCAGAAGCTTCTTGTTCTTCTTCTCGATTACCAAATGGGTCAAACACACACACATACAAAAACGGGTTTACTATGTGTTCCACTCCCAAATCAGTTGAAAACGAGTAAAATAGGGGTCCTAGAACTCACACAAACTACAAGAAGAAGAAGAGCTTCGTCTAGACCTGCTATATGAGGAGTTTGCACACTCGAACTAAGCTTTTTCTCTCTTTTCTCTCTTCTTTCTCTCTTCTTTCTCCCTTTGCTGAATTTTAACAAGAGTGGGGAGGATGTGGTTGCCCTCCCCCTCTTAATCCCCCTCGCAGCTTTATTCTTTTATCCTTTTCCACCCCTGCGCTATTGCCTTACGCGTGCTCCATCAAAACGCCACGTTCCGCCTCGCGTCAACATGCGCGCGCTCGGGCGTCTACTCGTGCCGTCACGCCTCCCGTATCCCGACTGTGATCGAGAATTATCTCGATCAGTTTGGAAACTCGCATCCGTGTAACCCTTTACAACGAGCTCCTCTTCATCAGATCCATATATTAGAAACATATCCTTAGTCCTCAGCCAATAATGTTCCCTGGATAGCCTGCATAACAACAACAACCACAGTAAGAGATGTTCATGGAATGAGAATAACCTAGACAACTAAATGGAAACAAGAGATGAAGACTTATGAGTAGATGTTTTTGTGCACGAATAGCATGATCCTCTGTTTCAGTAAAAAGAAAAGCCCTCCTGTTCTTCATTTCTTTATGGATTCATGATAAAAAAAGACAAGTGGAAAAGTGTAGCAATGTTAACAAGAAATCTGAAAATTCTAGTCTTACATGTAGAAGTATGAAACAGAACTTAATGTAGCATAGAAGACTTAAACGTTGTAGTTTACATAATTTGTTATATCTATACATTATTGTGGTTTACGTTTTAGATCATTTTATATTATTTTTATCATTGTTTCTATAAATTATATAAAGTTATGGTACAAGACAGTGGTGCAGTTCAATGGTGGTGGTGTGGTGGCATAGTTTGGTGGTGATGACATTTTTAATATAAATTATCCATTCTTGCAACATACAAGATTAGTAATCCGAATTTTTGCTTCGAAGGGTTACAAGATACACAAGTTAGATGGTGAAAATCACCTAAAAAGAGGGTTTTCATGGTGGAAATCGGTTAATAATAATAGTAATACTTAAATATATCAATGTTTAAGACAAGTCGGAAAAAGTCTTGATAGCATTCACCGCATCACTATATGTAACAAATAAAAAGATTTAAAAGTAGTAAATATGCAGGTTTTCTTAATGATACTATAATAATTTTTTTTCTCCAAATTAATAAAAAAAATCTGGCTAGAGCTTTTGCCATGACCAAGAGGAGGCTAGAGCGGACTTTGACTTGATGTCAGGTACGTTTCTGGTAATTTATATTTGTGCATCTACGCTTTGAAGCGGTGCTAGTAGTAGTTTCGTTCCTACTGCCTTCTGTTGTAAGTTGCACGTTAGGAGCAGGAACATCGATGAGCCCAACAAGCAGCAAGAGAACATGTAAAGGTATCAGTTCCTCTAGTCTAAGCTAGTAAAAAACAAAGACAAGTAGAATCCCTAACAAAATTAAAGTAGAATCCCTAACAAAATTAAGTGACTAATGCGCAAGTTCTTGCTTATTTTCTGCCACCAACACAATATCATCTGCAAAAAGCATACACCATGAGATAACTTTTTGTATGTCTTCAACAATTTATCCAGAACTACTACAAAAATGAACATGCTTTTCTTGATACACATATATGTAAGATTTTGTTTTTCTTACATCATGAACAATTTGGTAATTAGAGGGGTGTTTGGCATCTGTAATTGGGTAATTCGGCACACAAGTTAGTATTAAAAACTTTTTCTTCATTATCAACTAAATCGTAACAAGTTTATGTCTATGTGTTCTCCAAGCTAATGAGTTTGTATGGGTGGTTGAGTCCAAGATGAAGATAGACCTAGACAAAAGGTGTGTTAATTTTAGCTGGATTCCAAGTGGCTGGAAACTCTGATTCTGGAAAAGAGTGTAGTACCAGCACTCCTGTCCAGCTGAAGAATCAGAAGTTAAAGGGAAAGGTCGTTGAAGAAGACAAAAAGTGCAAGAAACAAAGAAGTTCGGAGTATGGACTCTTGTGGATAGACCTAAAGGTGCTAAGGTCATTCGCACCAAATAGGTCTTGAAGTGCAAGAAAGATGACCAAGGGCCATAATAAGAAACATACCATGAGCATTATCCTTCTCGTAAAGGGTATTTTGGTCTTTTTACACTCCGAAAGGCATTTTCCATAAGTTTTCAGAACATAAGTTTCTACATCATCAAATGAGTGAGACTTAGTGAGTTATGAGGAAAATATTATGTTAAGATACAAACACCAATCCTACAATTGGTATCGGAGCTTCTTAGGCTCTTGATTGTGAGATCTAACCATCCCAAATCACCCTTGTTTCTTCATACTCACTCTCTCTACCAAAACATAGTTGTTGTTGTATGAGAATTCAGCTAACGGTAAGTGGCCATCCCAGCTTCCCCCAAAATCAATCACACATGGCCGAAGCATGTCCTCCAATGTCAGAATGGTCCTTTCTGACTGACCATCAGTCTGGGGATGATAAGCCATGCTAATATGTAACCTCGTCCCCATGGCGTCTTGGAATTTCTTCCAGAATTAGTTGAATCACATGATTTTGTGAAAAGATATGCTAATTGATTGTCTGTATGAACTTTGATCAACTGGATTAGACCCTTTTCTGAGCAATCTCTTAGAAAATGATATCTAATCTTTATGTGTTTGGTTTTTGAATGTTGAACAGGATTGTCTGTTATATGCCACAAGAACAAAGACTTCATCATAATTAATCCCTTCTTCTTGTGTGTATCCTTGTACCACCTGTCTAGCTTTGTTCTTGATAAGAATTCCCTTGTCAGTCTTATTGTTTCTGAACACCCATTTGGTCCCAGTTCCAGTCTTTCGCCTAGGAAGTGCACATAGTTTCCATCATTCTGTAATATTTGGTAAAAATACAATAAGTAAAATAATTTATATATATTATTTAAGATAATAAAAGGAAATTATCAATTGGAAGAACTGAATCCGATAAAATTCTAGAAAAATTATATATGATTCTCATATATTATAGAATTTCCATAATCAACTTCGTAATTTATTTCCTTTTCATGACTAAGATATGTATTTTTATATGGTCTGTAAAGGAAAAATCGAAAGAAATACTTAAACAGTATGATAAATATCTAAAAATTCACTTAAATTACGAATACACCAGCCCTATTTGGGCGTATGGGCACCCTTCATTCGCATGGCCTCCAGGCGACTGAACATCATGCGAATGGACCAATGCGGATGAACACCAATGTGGATGAACACCCCAATTGTGTGAATGGACCTCATGCGGATGAACTCCAATGCGGATGAACACTTATGCGATTTCCGAGTGTGTTTTCTCTCATAGTATGAGTCTTAATTATTCGAAACTCTTCAGCTGAGCATACCAGGATGAATGTTGTTGATTATGTGTCAAATAGTTGGGTTTGATCTAGATTCAGGTAAACACAAAAAAAATCAAACGAGGACTCGATTTATGGTTTAGTGATTCAATTTAGGCAAAATATGTATGAATGACTTAATTGAAAGTCGGAAACACCGGTCAATCATCCATCCTAGCCTTCTTGTGGTTTGCCGTTAATGTTAAAGATATTTTATGTAAGTGAAATTTCATTGTGGGTGACTTTCAACCCATTTTGACCTCCTCCTTATGATTTGACCCGTTGTGAGTCTTTGTATTTATATCATCATACATGCCATAACCTCATCCATCACATCACACATAATATCAAAAAGTCAACTTACATTACCCCTAGGATTTGACCCTGGGCTTTGTGCCAAGATATGATACGGATTTGTGCTAGATAGAAATAAGGCTTTGTGCCCAGAATGGTGGGTTCAGGCCACGGGCTTTATGCCAATTATTGATGAGGCTTTGTGCTCGGAATGGTGGCTTCGGGCCACAGGCTTCGTGCCAAATAGTGACGAGGTTTTATGCCCAGAATGCGGGCTACGATGGGGGAATCGTGCGTTGAAGGAGAAAGCAGTGCTGCAAGCGGGCTGAATGAAGAACAATACAAGCAATTCATGAAGATGTTCGACAACAAGGAGGAACCAAATAAGTAAGAGAAAGGACCGATTGTCAATATGGTAGGTTAGTTGCATCATAAAAACTCATGGGTAGTTGATTCAGGGGTATAGAGAAGGATTCTGAGTGTAGGTTCCTTTTTTAGACTTGTACTTCAGTCGTAGCTCTTCCTCTCTCAGATTCAGAATAAAGTCATTTATATCCAACGTTTCCAACACTTCATTATGTCTTAACGTTTCCAAAATAGATTTAAGATCTGGATATCATCAGTTAAGAGTACAAGATGAAGATATATCAAAGACTGTATTCAGAACTAGGTATGGATATTATGAATTTCTTGTAATGCCATTTGGGTTAACCAATGCCCCAACAGTATTTGTTTCCATTGCGGGTATTCATCCAAGGTCAACAGTTTGGGTGGTTTGTTATGATTTCCAATCTCATTTTCCAGAAGTAATAGATTCTGGATCCGTGAGTCGTTTCCAGCAGTAAACGCAGAGTTCTGATCGTCCATGGTTTCAAACTTGAAAAATTATGTTTGAATCCGTTATGTCTTCTGATGAACTCCCCTATTTCTACACCTTTCAAGAGGGTATTTATGTTTGTTAAAATTTTAATCAACTATCCCCAAGAATTGAAATCATAGTGATTATTTTAGTGATAATAACACGGTGGTGCTCATGAAAGAGTATTAGCCAGAGCTCATCGTGCCCTCACTGCACAAAATGAGCTACTGATGGCTTTTGTGAAGAGGATTGAGGAGGTTGAGAAGAAGAACAAGAAGTTAATGCTGAGGCTGAAAGGGACAAGGAGTGAGCCCTTAAGGGCTGTTTGTTTTAGCCTCTTAATTGTTTAGATGTCTGAATGATTTAACACTTAATGGTTCAGTTTGTTTCGCGAGCAAATGTCTGAATGCTTCAGACATCTGCTTCTGAATGGTTAAGCATTATAATAATGTCAAATGGTTAAGTTTTTAATGGTCAGGGGCCTGGATGTTTGAGAGGATGGTTGGATTGAGGGTTTGGCTTGAGTTAAAGATTTGGGTTTGGGTGATTATTCTGTTTAGGGTTTGGTTTTAGGTTTTAGGATAGGTGGTGATGGTGGTGATGTAGTTGGTTCAGGTTTTGAGGTGGCTGGAGGGGCTGATTCTGGCTCATAAGTATGGTCCATTCGTGCGTCTGGTCCATAAGTATGGTCCATTAGCATGGGTAACCACTTAATTAAGTTGAACACATTTCTGAATCATTATTGTCTTAGAACTATGTACAACAACCTCAAACCTATATATAATGTTCATTCATACGTATAATACTAAATACAATTATACTTTTAGTTCTTTATGCAAGTTACATCCCAATTCATCTTCTAAATATATATTTTTTATTTTGATATAGTATAAAATTATATTTTCCTTAATAATTTCTAATGATACTCATCTAAAAGAAATCTAAATTCACTTTTATAAACAGGGTTTAAAACGTAAATTGATTTTTAAATAAATATTGATTAGGGGAAATTTTAATTCCCATTCTATTGGTTGTCCTGTCGCGTTCTCGCTGCCGTGGATCGCCACCATACCTGCTGTTTTTTGTTTTGGTTTGCAATTGAAAAATTGCAGCGAAAATTACTTTAATTCAAACTTCTTATGACATAATTCAAAGAAAACATTAACATTGTCTTAAATACATCAAACAAGTCTTAAAAGAATGTTTAACATTCTTCTAAAATTTGGGATGCCAGTCTACAGTTGCCAAGAAGCTTTGGATCGATGCTAGTTTTGCTTAAGTTTGACTTAACAAAGTCAACGGAACCGAATCTTGCATTTCAAACCATTTCGGGTATGTGTTTTTGGATATTTTCAGTTGTTCTAAGTTATTTTATGTTTACAAAACCATTTTCATCTTTATTTAAGTCTGGTGAGCATTCAAACACATATTTATGCATTTTAGAAGAAGAGAAAAGGCTAAGAAGGAAATTGGTGAGCCTGCTAGACACTAGGAATGGGGACAGACTGCTAAACTTGCCCTTCATTCCTAGGAACACAATATTTTAGTGGAGCTTTGATGAACCTTCTCACAACTTTGTTGTGGAGAGGGAGAATGATGGTAACCGTGTTAATGTCACCTTAACACCACACGATCTGCACATACTACACACAAGGATTGCATTCACGCACAAACAACCTTCAGTCGCATGATGCTGCTCATGTTGGAGTACCCTTCAGATAGGCGTATGGACACTTAGGCGGTTGGGTACTGTTTGGGCGGTTGGGGTTCTGGGTGGCTTCAGAATGTAGCATTTCTTATCATCGAACACCTTCTTAGCAGTTTTCTTAGCTGCTTTGATTTTTTCTTTCTATTTTTGATGGTCAGAGTTTTAGTTACAACATATAATACGTGAATTATGAATGACACCAATCGATTTTTATCGGAAGCTTTCAGTAAACTAAAAAGCAGTCGAACAAAATGATTATTCTTGACACTGACAATCCTTAATATCTGGGTATTACAAAAAGAACAAGAATTCTAAAGCCTCAAGAAATCAAGCAAATGGATACTTGGTCTGATGCAGAAATATCCCCTTTGGTGTCTGATCCACCTGTAACCCGAGAAAGAACTTCATCTCACCCATGGCACTCATCTCAAATTCAGCTTTCATTACTGCTTCAAATTCTTTACTAAGCCTGGGGTGATTATTACTCATGAGCATATCCTGCTCAGAGCCCCCAGGAGAGAGAACATGTATAAGATGGACTTGCAAGAAAACATCTCCCTCAGGAAAACTTTCATACTTTCTATCTAAAGCTAATAGTGATGAGTCTTTTCTCTAGCATAAAAGAATGTGTCATGTAAACTATAAAAACATGAATAAGCTGATTAAGAATGATTTGTTAACTGGAATGCTAAAGAAAAAGTTTACAAGTGATGATCATTGTGTTGCATGCCTGAAAGGGAAACAACACAAGGTATCTCACAAGCCTAAGGAAAGAAACTCCATCACTAAACCCCTACACTTGTTACATATGGATCTCTTTGGCCCCACCAGTGTAATGAGTCTAGGAAGGACCTCTTACTGTTTGGTGATCACAGATGACTTTACAAGATTCACTTAGGTTTTCTTTTTTAGAACTACGGATGAGACCCCTGAGATTTTGAAGAATTTCATCTTAAAGATTGAGAATCAATGTGATAACAAGGTCAAAACCATAAGATGTGATCAAGGAACTGAATTTAAGAACCAAATCCTTGATACATTTTGTGATGAAAAATGGTATTACAAGACAATACAGTGCTCCCAGGACTCCTCAGCAAAATGGTGGTGCTGAGAGGAGAAATAGGACACTGATTGAAGCTGCAAGAACCATGTTATCTGACTCTAAGCTGCCCATCACCTTCTAGGCAGAGGCAGTCAACACTGCCTGCTATGGGCAAAACAGAGTTTTAGTGGTTAAAACTCATGGTAAGACTCCTTATGAACTTTGGCACAAGAGGAAACCTTTCATTGGTTTTCTCAGGTCATTTGGATTTCCATGCAGCATCTTGAATACCAAAGATCAAATTGCCAAGTTTGCTGAGAAATCAGATAATGGACACTTTATTAGATATTCTTCTCAAGCTAAAGCTTATAGAGTATACAATCTTAAAACTATAGTAGTTGAGGAGTCAGCCAATGTGACTTTCGATGAGCACACTCCCGGTGTGAAAGGTTCTGGTCCGGATTGGCTATTTGATCTTGATTTAGTTACCAACTGTTTTAACAAATCTTGTGAGAATATTTCAGGATCTATAGATATTTTACCTCCAGGTGATTCTGATCCATGATTTGAGCTAAGAAGTCCTTCAAGTTACACATCTTCAGCTCCAGTTGTAGCTACTTCAGCAAATGAAGTTTCTATTAGCACAACAATGACAAATTCAGTTGATACATCTGAGATGCCTTCAAGTTCCAGCTCAGAAGCTCAACAACCAAACAAAGAAACTTCAAATGCAGAAGAAAATGATGGTGGTGGTGACAGTGATCAAGAATTTCTTGATGCTGATAACCACTCCATAGATGAACATATCAATAATGTCACACACTCATTGTATCAAGTTTCTCTTGATAAGTGTGTTGATGTGGTGAAAGAAGCATTAATGCCAGATCTAAATTTCTCTAATTTAGATCTCTCTCAGCAACTTGCTGTGATCCCTCAGCTAAGGATCCACAAGTCTCATACTACCACAAACATCATTGGAGATGTTGAAACTGGGGTAAGAACAAGAGGACAAACCCATGAAGCAATTGCTTGTCTTCACTCTTGTTTCTTGTCCCAGATAGAGCCTAAGAAAATTGATGAGCCTTTGAAGGATGGAGGTTGGGTTAAAGCCATGCAAGAGGAGCTGCTTCAATTCAAAAGATAGAAGGTTTGGAACCTATGTCCTCTTCCTTATGGGAAGACAACTATAGGAACCAAATGGGTGTTTAGGAATAAGAAAGATGATAGAGGTATTGTCATAAAAAACAAAGCTAGACTAGTTGTTCAAGGATATACACAAGAAGAATGAATTGACGACTGATGTCTTTACTCCTGTAGTAAGACTAGAAGCTGTTAGAATATTCTTGGCATTTGCTGCATCCAAAAACTTCAAGGTCTATCAACTTGATGTCAAGTGTGCTTTTCTGTATAGGGTGATTGATGAAGAGGTGTATGTCAAACAACCACTTGGTTTTGCAAATCTTGATCATCCTAATTATGTCTGCAAGCTTGATAAGGCTCTTTATGGGCTACATTAAGCACCAAGAAAGTGGTATGAGACTCTATCTCAGTATCTCTACAAGCATGGATACAGAAAGGGTACTATAGATGAAACTCTCTTCATCAAAGGACAGGGAAATGACTTAATGCTAGTTCAAGTGTATGTAGATGACATCATTTTTTGTTCAGCTAATCCAAGGCTCTGCAAAGACTTTGAGAAGCTGATGAAGGACAGATTTGAAATGAGTTCCATGGGGGAACTCAATTTCTTTCTGGGAATTCAAGTGAAACAATTTGAAGATGGAATCTTCATAAGTCAGTCAGAGTATGTTCAGGACATACTCAAAAGATTTAACACGACTGATTGTAAGATTGCTAAGACACCCATAGCAAGAAATCACTCCCTCGAGCCTAATCTTGAGGGGGAGTGTGTGGATGAACACCTTTATAGGGCTATGATTGGGTCCCTTATGTATCTTACAGATAGCAGGCCTGATATCATGTTTGCCACATGTATTTGTGCAAGATATCAAGCCAACCCCAAAATGTATCAACTCGTCACTGTTAAGAGAATTCTAAGATACCTCAAAGGTGCCTCAACACTTGGTCTTTGGTATCCTAAGAATTCTGACTTCAATATGTATGCATATACAAATAGTGATTATAGTGGTTGCAATATCACTGCAAAGTCTACATCTGGGGGATGTCAGTTCCTTGGTGGAAGGGTGGTCTCATGGCAATGCAAGAAACAATCCTGTATCTCTGCATCAACTGCTGAAGCTGAATACATTGTTGTTGCAAGCTGTTGTGCTCAAATGCTTTGTATTCAAAATCAGATGCTTGACTATGGTTTAAATTTCAAGAAGACTCCCATTCACATAGACAACAATAGTGCTATCTCCATCATAGAGAATCCTATGCAGCACTCAAGGACAAAACACATAAATATCAGGTATCATTTAATTAGAGATAACTTTGAAAAGGTATTAATTAAACTAGTTAAAGTTAACACAAATGAACAATATGCTGATCTGTTTACAAAAGTCTTTAATGAACAAAGATTTAAGTATCTTATATAAGTTATTGGGATGATTAACTTTGAGTGGTTTTTTCTTAAAACTAATTCATTTTATTTCTTAAAATCTGTGTGTCCTAAGTTGTCTAGTTTATCTCCTTCATAAGCTCATGTTTTCTATGGATAAAAACTTTTTGAAGAGTTTTCTTAGCTTTTTGACAAATCTTGATCCTTCGGAAGATATGATTTTATGTTCGGAAGAAAATATACCTTCAAGACAAATAACTGCCTAAGTAAATTTTGCGTTCGGAAGAAATTTCTGAAATTTCTGAAAATTCTTTCGAAACTTAAAACTCTCTTAGGCACTTATATGTTTTCAAGGACCATTTTCTTTCGAAGGAAATTAACTCTAGGAAGCTTTGTTCTGTTAAACAAAACATCCAAGTCTAAATTCTCTTCCAAAGTAAATTTGTCAAAACTTTTCGGAAATTCTTCCAAAGTCATTTTGGCTTCGGAAGCTTTTTCATTAAAACTTCCGAAGACAATTTACCTTCGAAAGCTTTTCGATTTCCAAGAAAACCACTTTTTGAGCAAAAAGCAAACTACTTTTTTAGAGGTGGGACTGACATCCGGAACTCAAAGTTTATCCTCTTTCATTAACTTTGTCTCAAATCCTTTTCATATACAAACCCAATCGGTTCTCCCTCTTTCTATCATCTTCATCTTTCCTCCAAACCTAAATTCTAAATTTCTCTCTGAAACCGCCCTCGAATCATCTTTCCTTCACCTTTAAGTTTTCTCACAATGGCCAACCTCAACAGAAGAAATGACCCAGATTTCTCCATGCAGTTACACAGGCAACACAATTAGGTTGCTCTGTTAAACTATGAGAAAGATTCACATTTTTCAGAGGTATGCCAATTCTTGGCTCTGTCAAACTACTTCACCTCCCTTACCATTGATCCTACTTTGTATGAGGATCATTTGTTTGAATTTTGGAATACCTACCAAGAGGTCATTATGGATGGGGAGAAGGCACTGTCTGCCACAGTGTAGGGGAGAACAATCTTCATCACTCCGGCCATCATCAACAATCATGTTCAGTTGGATGATGAAGAAGGTACACCTTCCCAAAAGAAGTTATTAATTATTCTTTTGAGCAGATGGGCTATGAGAGAGATTTCTCTATAAAGACATTCAGGAAAGGGAAGGTTTCAACTCAGTAGAAATACCTACTTCATGTGGTTATCCACAGCTTGTCCAACAAGCATGGAGGGTGGGACCAGATTCCTGAAGATCTCTTCTTCATAGTGCATGGGATGGTTCAGGGAGTCAAGTTTAGGTACTCTCAATTTGTTTATACTAATCTGCTTGCAAACTTGGACTCCTTAGAGTATTACATGTTTCCTAGATATGTTCAATACATTTTTAACTGTGAACTAGGCTCACAGTTAAGGGAAACAGGTAATATTCTTAAATTGGGACAGATGAAGCCCGACATCTTTAAAATTTTGAGGAAGCCAACTGTTGGCTTCTCAGGGGTAGAAACAGCCCTTGTCCCAAAAATATTAGAGCTCATTGCTTAAGATGACAACCTAGTAACACAGGCTAGTGTTGAACACACACCTTCTACATCTCAACCATCAAAACAAACACAAATCACCCTCACCTACAAAAGAAAACTCAAACAAACCCCTGCTCAGGCTATTGAGTCTGTGCAGGCCCTCATATACTTACCTATACAGGAGGAAATGGATACTAGAGCTCCCACTTCTCTTAAGGAGCAAACCACTCCCATTACTTCTAAGATCAGTGCTGAGGTTCCTCATGCTCAGCCTGATGAGCTCACAAGCCCAAATGCCTTAAGCTTTCACTCTGAGTCTCAACACTCAAGTGAACAACCTTCAGGGGACAACTACCATCCCCAACCTTTAGACTTAAACCAAACCATTCCTAATCTTGACTTCTATACTGATGAAGACTTAGGTGTCAGTGAGTACCATGAGTCTCCCTACTACTCCACTCTTCAAAGAGAGATGAATGCTCCTGAGTCACCTACGTCTAGCCCACATAAGTCACCCAGGTCCAGCCCACATAAGCCACCCATCACTGAGGTGGATACTTCTGAACCTGTTCAGGATATTCATATGGAATAGGCTCTCACTTCAGCAAGTGATTACATCATTCAGACCTCAACCATGGAAACTCAGCTCGTTGACACTTCAACTGAAGCTGTCACTGAGCAGAGGAAATCCAGCAACCAAGAACTCCATGCTGGTGGTGAGAGAGAAGATCTTGGTCCAATTCTCTCATCCCCCAATGATTTTTCTGATGAAGATAAGGGGAATCTGAGGCTAAAGGTGCAAAAGCTGTCACAAACATGCACTTATCTAGTCTCCAAGGTTAGTCATCTTGAATCTAAAGTGACTACCTTGCAAAACAGGGTCAATGATCAGCAACTTGAGATATTTTATCTTAAGGAACAGCTAGCTAGGAGACCTTTAAGGGGAGCATAACCAGAAACACAAGAACCTGTGAATGTGATTGACCTAACTCCTAGCTCACCTATGCAAGAGGGTGATGCTACCAAAAGGGGGGAGAAAGTCATTACAGTCACAGAACCTGGGAGTTCTTCAGGGAGTATGGACATTGAGGACTCACCATCCTCACTTGCAATTGTGCATACTCATCAACTTACTCAAGTTAACATTGATGTGGACAGTATAGACTCTGTCATTAGGAGTCACTTTGAGAAAGGCATTCCAAAGTCTATATCATCTCCACCAACTTCAAATCACATTATTGGGTGGAGGTATGATGCTGATAGAAGAGCTCTCATTCTTCAAAGCCAATCTAGACAAGCTAACAGGTTGGCTCAAAGGATTCAAGATAGGATCACTACAGAGTTCAGCTTCAGAAGAAGACTAAGGCAATCAGGCAATATCATCGGTCAACTGGATGTTGAGGCAGACCCTAAGATTAGTTTCATAGGGGAAACCTTGACTGAAGGCACAGTGGTAGAACCTAAGAGCCATGTCTCACCATCAACTGCTGCAGAGGTTCATTCCCTTGATGAGACACCTGCTGGTGAAGGTGCATCTCAACCTCTCTCTGGCTAGAGCTTGGAAGCTACACCAAGAAATAAAAGCCAAAGCTCTCTCCACCCTGAGTCACAACAGTCTATGAGTGACAAAGGGAAAAAAATTGACTTCTGAGGAGATTGAGGAGGAGGAGAGAGAGAGAGGGAAAGGAAGCTAAGAGGAGAAAGTTCCTCTAATGGGTCTGCAAGGCTCATGGAAACTGCTATTAGAGCTGCTCCCAGACCAAATACTCAGGATGATGAGTTAAGCGCAGTCAGGATCAACTACTTGCAGACCAGGAACTGTGACATTGATAACATCATTTCCCTCCCCTTAGATGAATTAAATGAACTGGCTGACATGGAATTGTCAAAAAAGAGAAAAGACGAAGAGGATGCAGAATTACTTCTTAAAATCAAAGAAGAAAGAAGACAGAAAAGACTCTACAAGTATGTGCCTACTCTCTCCCCAGTTCAAGAAAGTCATGTACAAGAGAATGTGATTCCACAAGAACCTCAGGTAGACAAAGAGAAGGATAGGATCAACATGATAAACTACTTGAATGCCACAGGCCTCTATCAGGCTAATACACTTCTTCCCTTACCCTTTGATTATATTGAGTTTGAGTACCTCAAACAACTTGAACTTGATATAGTCAAAGAAAGAAATATCACCAAAAGAAAGTTAAGGGAAGAGGTTGCAAAGTCAAGAGCCATCATCCAGAAAACCATGAAGAAGTCTGCTGATAGGCAGAAGATGATTAGCTTCTTAAAGCTGTATGGATTCTCCGAAAGGAGACTTGGTCCTATGTCTCCGTCCACCATGGATGAGCATATCAGGGTAATCAAGCAGAAGATTCAAAGAGGTGAACTTGCTGACTTACACTCCCCTCCAAGTCAGGTCCCTCAGGAAGTGGAGATTAAGGTTGAACCATTTAAGACAACACAACCTGAATCTCCTGCTGAACCTCAGCAAACTTCCACTTCTGATCCACAGCAGGGATCTGTCCCCTCTCAATCTAAACCTGTGAGAGAGGAAGACCCAACTGAGCAAGACAAAGAAGATCAATCAGGCACTGCAGGTCAGTCTTCTCAGTTAAAATGTTCAAAGAGGAGGAAAAGGATGGTTTCCACACCAAAGTCAAAGAAAAGGAAGAAAGAAGCATCCATCTCCGGACCTTAGGATGAGTCAGAACATCCTGAGGATATGCAACAAGAGGATGCTCCACCAACTCCAATTCAAGCAGCTCCTCTAGCATCAGGAAGACCCATCTTATCTTGGACATACACTACAAATCCAGAAAGATGTCATGTCATCAGAGATCAAGGTGTTGAAAATATCTACACATGGCAGGATATTTTTAATCTGCCTCTGCATGATCTCTTTGACATGAGAAGACACTATGAGAGTCTGAGTGATCCTGATCATCTTATGAAGAAAGGGATGGTTATCATCATAATGAGGACTGTTAACATCTGAAATCTTCAAGTCTTTTGGTAGCATCAGCCTAAGGGGAGTTTGTAAGGTTTATTTGTAAGGCTGATGCAACCCAAACACCCAAAGTCTCTCCTGCATGCATGCACAAGTGTACTGAAGTAGAATGCTTCGGAAGTTTCACACACTGCCTTAGAAATTACTCTAAGTGTGAAATCTTTTAAAGCCAAGACCAATATCTTCCGAAGCCAAAGATAAAGTCTTCCGAAGCTTCAAAGACAAAGTCTTCCAAAGCCAAGACCAATATCTTCCGAAGCTAAAGATAAAGTCTTCCGAAGCTTCAAAGACAAAGTCTTCCGAAGCCAACTATTGAAGACAGATTTCTTCCGAAAACTTTTTTATCATAGCTTTATCTGATGTACCTTTTACATAAAGCTGGACCCCTTTTTTGCTTAACTCTGATAAGACACCAACTTTACACTAGTTGGTGAAAGGTCCATGCTTTTGATAACTGTACATTGAGGTCTTGAGTCTGTAACTTTCCACTTTATGTACTTTATCCTTTTTGTAATACATTAGGATGTGAGCTATGACATGTCATAGTCACTAGTCAAAAGACAATCTTTCTTTTGACTCTACATTGATTTTGTTGTCTAGATCATGTATCCAGCTGACCTTTTAAGTATGGCCGGCTGTAGGTTGTAGTATAAGTATCTCTGGTCCTTGTATCTTATTAGAAGAACTTTGAAAAACACTTTTAAGGAACTAGAGAGCAATATACATCAACCTTGAAAACCAATTACTTGTGTTGTTCTTGTTCTGTCTCATATACAATTGTGTTTCTTAGTTCTTAAAACTGACTTTTCTAGTTCTCCATTTGAATTGTTAAGTGTTGTTGCACACTCTCCTCTTTGTGTTGTTGTGTTGTAAGTGCATACCTTTCAACGCTCCTGCAATTTTAACTTTCAGGTTCTTGTCATCAGATGAGGTGCCATTAAATGTCTGTTTAAGGTTTGTTGTCGTCCTAATTGGGTTATGATACTGATAGAATCGTTTAAGTTGAAGGCTTTTTTTATTTAGGTCTTGAACTCATACTAAACTCTTCAAACCTTTATTGGCTCTACACGTATGGTTGCAAACACTTTAAACCCTACTACTCTTGGCCTCATGCACTTATCATTCTTGTCACTTGTAATTGAATGCATGTGCATGATGAGATGAGATGAAATGGCAAGTGTCAGCATCTAACTGGCTCTTCGCACACCCAAGTATCTCACTAGATTTTTAGGATGCTCTCCACCTGTACACGCCACCTGGACTTCTGACATGGACCCATAAAAATATTCTCAACCACTAAGAACAGAAAAATATTACAACAGATCAGACTATCTATTGCCCTTCAACTAGTATATATATACATCTTCTCCATTCCATACACTCAAGCAACCAACACAATTGATAGCCTCTAATTCTACTTTGAAAACAAACAAACAAACAAACATACCCAGTGTATCCCGCTAAAGAGTAGGGTCTGGGAGGGGTATATGGTGGAAAGTCTTTCCTCTATCTTGAAAGATAGAGAGACCGCTTCCGAAGAGACCCCCGACTCGTTAACAAAGGCAATAACAATAGCAATCATAATACAAAGCATACAACACAAAGGTAGACATCACATGAAGAATTAGATGATGCACATATTAAAAAAAACGTCATGTAACATCCAAAAAGGGTAGATGAGGAAAACTACACCTAACGTGTGGTGTCCGGCCATATGACACCGTATATCCTTCCCACCCACAAAACCCACTAAAAGTTCTTAATTTTAATTCTACGCCTCCACTCACTCCTATCCTCGATCATGTGCTCAGAAAGATGCAAATCTATCATATCCCTCCTAATAACCTCGTCCCAAGTCAACCTAGGTCTACCTCTACTCCTCCTACCCTTTAAGCTGATGTTCTCTACTGCTCGGACAGGTGCTACCATCGTTCTCCTCTTCACGTATCCAAACCATCTTAATCTTCTCTCTCTTATTTTTTCTGTGATACAAGCCACCTCTAGCCTCTGGCGAAAGACGTCGTTTCTTATCCGATCCAATCTTGTGTGTCCACACATCCACCTCAGCATTCGCATTTCTGCGACCTCTATTTGTCTCTCATGTGATTTCTTTATGGCCCAACAATCTGTGCCATATAACATAGCTGGACGTACTGCCACTCTGTATAGTTTTCCCTTTAGTTTTGCTGGGAATCTCTTATCATACAAAATCCCATGGCTGCTTCAACAGTCTGTGCCATAATTCTACTCTGAAAACTAAAGAAAAATCCCATGGCTGCTTCAACAATGGCTCTCTCCTCATCCTTAGTTGGACAGGCGATGAAACCTGTTCCGTTTGCTAACAATGTTTCAAGTAAAGGAATGGTTTCCATGAGGAAAACCACCACAAAAGCTGCACCCTCAAGCAGCCCCTGGTACGGTCCGGACAGGGTCAAGTACCTACGTCCCTTCTCCGGTGAGTCTCCATCATACCTCACTAGTGAGTTCCCTGGTGACTATGGCTGGGACACCGTAGATCTATCTGCTGACCCTGAAGCCTTTGCCCAGAACCGTGAGCTTGAAGTCATCCACTGCAGATGGGCCATGCTTTAGCTCTTGGGTGCGTCTTCCCTGAGCTCTTGGCCCACAATGGTGTCAAGTTTGGTGAGGCAGTATGGTTCAAGGCTGGAGCGCAGTAAGGGAGGACTTGACTACTTGGGCAACTCGAGTTTGGTCCATCCACAAAGCATATTAGCCATTTGGGCTACACAGGTAATCTTGATGGGTGCGGTTGAGGGCTACAGAGTTGCTAGTGGGCCACTTGGTGAAGTGGTGGACCCACTCTACCCTGGTGGAAGCTTTGACCCGTTGGGACTTGCTGACGACCCTGAAGCTTTTGCTGGATTGAAGGTCAAAGAGAGAAAGAATGGTAGATTGGCTATGTTTTCAATGTTTGGGTTCTTTGTGCAAGCTGTTGTGACCGGGAAGGGCCCATTGGAAAACCTTGCTGACCATCTCGCTGACCCTGTCAGCAACAACGCTTGGGCTTATGCCACAAACTTTGTTCCTGGAAAGTGAAAATGAATCAAAATGTAATAATATAGTTTGTCACTAACTGAAATATATACCTGTTGAGTTTGAGATTTGCTAAGTTTACCTCTTCCTGTGAGCTATATGTACTATTATACTCTATACAAAAGATTTGGCTACTGTATGCTAGTAGATCAAGCTCAAATGCACTAGAATCTAATGTTAGTTACTCATTCTAATTTTGTGCCTGCGCAAGTGCTAGATTAAACTCCATGGCCAGTGAATGTGGATGATAGGTAATAACTCATTCTCGTTTCAAAGTCGACGCATTGAGGTTGCTTGATTGGTAGGTTGGGTGATCAATCAAAATAGTTACTGTTGAAATGAGATATTTTAATTAGGGTATAAACGGGTCAGGTTGGGTAAACACAATAGTTATCACCTACTTTTAATAAAAAGTACTGCATTAAATAAATATGATTGCCAAACATGTTTTATTGTAATAGCAGTATAACATTGTAATACAAAGCCATTTAGAAGGCTGTAAACATTTAAATTCAGACATCTGTTGACCTTCAACACATTTCACAAGATCACTTTTACCAGATCTTTTATAATTTGGCATATCATTAAGAAATGATAACATAAGAAAATGGGTTGAAATATCAACCTCCACCAAAATGGTACAATAAATCTACTAGTGTTTGAACACACCAACAGACAACAGTGATATGATCACAATTGAGCCTATTCAACACGTAACCAAAATTTTTTATGAGCATGTTAAATATGCATGCATAGAATTTGATTGTGGGAGGAGTCATTGTGCGAATTCCAATTTTTTGGGCTACTGTTTGATTTTGCGAAAATTCTATCTTCTTGGGCTACTGTTTGATTTTGCCCAACTTTATTTTTATTTATTATTAATGTAAATAGCATGAACTCGAGGATTCCATCAAACATATTCTACATTGATAAGGAGCTTCAGTAATTTAGACATTTAAGTGCGAATTCCCTCCAAAAGTAATATATCTAGTGCGCTTTCGCATCCAGAATTGACAATCAAAGGCAAACCAAGCCTCACTAGCTTTTCTAGGGCCGCTTAGAAAAGTTGCATGAAGTAAACAATTTTAAATTCAAACCAAATGGCCACATTAACTCATAGTTAACGTATACCATCTAACTTTTTCTGCTAACTGGTCTTTGTAATGATTTATTTGAATAGTAGGCACATTCCCCTTTGATTCGAGCTAACACGGTCAGTTTCATGTCAACTGTTTGCTGCAAATTTGGGTTCAAATTGCAACCTAACTTGTGAACTGATAGTGGTCTTTGTGCTTTATATAGGTATTTCAAGTTCTAACTTTCACGTTCCTGTCATTAGATGTGATGCCAGTTACATGTATGTTTAAGATTATTTGTTGTCCTAATTGGGTACAAATAGAGTTGTTAAAGTTGTACACTCTTATTATACTTAAAGACATCTTCCCTCTTCCAAGTAGCAGAAGTTCACAAATCTTTATCTTCTTTACATGCATGGCTGCAAACACTTTAAACCCCACAACTCTTGGCCTCATGCATTTACCATTCTTGCTCTTGTAATTGAATCCATGTACTAGATGAGATGAGATGAAATGGCAGGTGTCGGTATCTTATTGGCTCTTCTTACACCCCAAGTATCTCACTAGATTTTTGACATGCGCTCCACCTGTACATGCCACATGGATTTCGGACATTGACCCATAAAAATACTGTCAACCACAAAGAACAGAAAAAGTATTACAACAGATCAGACTATCTGTTATCCCTAAACTTGTATATATACATCTTCTCCCATCAAAGACACTCAAGCAACCAACACAACTAATAGCATCCAATTCTACTCTGCAAAAGAGAGTAATCCCATGGCTGCTTCAACAATGGTTCTCTCCTCATCTTTTGCTGCACAGGTGAACCGCTTCTTTTTTCCGGTTCTGAAACAACTTGGGCGAAATAGGGTTCTACAGGGAAACCATGGATTTTTTAGTTTTCGCCATTGGTTACTGGCTGAGCCACTGGAATGGAATGAGATAAGAATCTCTTCTTCTACTTATACTTGCCCATCAGGACCCTCACCCTATGTTAGCCAGTTTCACTTCTGGACCATACCGCAGCAGCGGTTGCCCATTATTCTCTGAACTTCTTTAAAGCATCGAGTAAGTAAACTTTTTCTTCTTCCTAGCAGCTAGCATCTCTAGGCTACCCGATCCATCAGTAAACGAATGGTCGAAAGTCGAAGTTTCCTGCAGTCGGTCCATGAACCCGATAAGAGGCCTCTATTTTCTTGTTACCTTTTCTTCATCGTCAATGCGGCTCGTCCCTTCCTTGGTGTGAAACCAGCTCAATTTGCATCTGGGGTTTCAGGCAACAGAAAGGTTTCCATGAGGAAAACTACCACAAAAGCTGCACCCTCTAGCAGCCCCTGGTACGGTCCGGACAGGGTCAAGTACCTAGGTCCCTTCTCCGGTGAGTCTCCATCATACCTCACTGGTGAGTTCCCTGGTGACTATGGCTGGGACACTGCTGGTCTATCTGCTGACCCTGAAACCTTTGCTAAGAATCGTGAGCTTGAAATCATCCACTGCAGATGGGCCATGCTTGGAGCTCTTGGTTGTGTCTTCCCTGAGCTTTTAGCCCGCAATGGAGTCAAGTTTGGTGAGGCAGTATGGTTCAAGGCCGGAGCACAGATCTTTAGTGAGGGAGGACTTGACTACTTGGGTAACCCGAGTTTGGTCCATGCACAGAGCATTTTAGCTATTTGGGCTACACAAGTAATCTTGATGGGTGCAGTTGAGGGCTACAGAGTTGCTGGTGGGCCACTCGGTGAGGTGGTTGATCGACTTTATCCTGGCGGAAGCTTTGACCCATTGGGACTTGCTGATGATCCTGAAGCTTTTGCCGAGTTGAAGGTCAAAGAGATATAGAATGGTAGACTGACTATGTTTTCCATGTTTGGGTTCTTTGTACAAGCCATTGTAACAGGAAAGGGTCCATTGGAGAACCTTGCTGATCACCTTGCAGACCCAGTAAGCAATAATGCTTGGGCCTATGCTACTAACTTTGTACCTGGAAAGTGAACTTTCTTGATATTTTGTATCCGAGATCACTTGTTGATTTTGGTGTATTAATTAACATGTAATTATTGGAGATATTGTGAAACTCAGTTGTTATTTTGTGTCATCAGTCATGAGTACTTAACTCCATGCTGACGGCTCTGTCATGTCAGTCTCATCTCATTTACTTACATTGAGCTGATTCTTGCTTATACAGCTAAAAATAATTGTTGCATGTGGGTCGAAATTTAAAAGTTTCACAAATGGAGTAATAAAAATACGGTATATGTCAATATGAAGAACGGAGATTATTCATGAAAGCTACACGTTATTATTCATATAATTCCAGGAGAAGCAACTCACAGAAAAATATATATATTGTATTAAGACATAATAATTCACTCGTCATTTTTCTCAATCATATAAGTTTCAGTGTGCTCTTTCCAGAAATCATTTTCCAGATGTTTTTCATAGAAGAATACTTCACCATTTACTTTTGCAGCCAATGCAGATGTGCTTCGTGTACCATAACGTCTCTGCATAATACTAATATTCAGGATCAAATATCATAAAGATTATTAAAAGATAACCAAAGTTGGCTGAATTCTTTTTTTACCTCAGTGGATGCTATGTTAACAAAAATAGAACTCAATTGGTATTCAAATTCTGGACTGTAGATATGAGGAAGCATGCTGATATCATCTTTAACGGTGTTTCCCATCAGCTTATCAACCATCTCACTAATGGGAATATCGCCTGCACCATATTCATCCAAAAGATCTCTAAAACCCTGCTCCAATCTTTGAGCCTGAGTGTATAATACATAAACACATTTATGAACAAAGGCCACTATAAAAACATTAGAGATTGTACTTTAAAAAGCGTGATGTGCTCATACTCTGATAGGCGATGGATGAAAAAAGAGAAAATAAAATAAAAAGGACTGAATTTGGTCACCTTAGGCCAAGGAGTGTCAAGACTTGCATTTGATAGCACATGGACACCAGGTGGAACTGAAGTCATGTAGCAGATTTCTCCTTTCAGTCTGTTGGTTACATAAACCATATTCATGGACAAAATATCAGCAATCAGTAAATTAAATCCGTTGTATTGATCAGCTTCCTTTGCAATTTCTTCTGCAAACTCTATAGGGTTTTTGTTGCTCTAGCCATAAAAATTACCAAATTCATATCAATATCACCATAAAGACTGAATCATATAACACCAAATGAACATGGCTTTCTAGCACATTAATAAACACTTCTCATCATTATCTAAAGAGTCCTAATATTAAGAAACCCAACCCTTATATGCCTCGTATAGCCCCATACGCGGCATATAGGGCCGACGACGCTGTAAACGAGGAAAATTCAGGGAGTGTCAGAGGGCTACAAGCCCATATAGCCCTATTTGACCCCTTATAAGACACATATAGGCCTATACACGCATAGCAAATTTTGACACCGACTAAGAGGAAAAATTCACCTCTCATAGGGGTTATAAGTCTCGTACATGGCTATGCGACCCCTATACACGTATGTTCCGACCTGTATAGAAATTTCATGGTGTTGATTTATAATTAGGGGTGTTCCCCGTCCCTTATCTAAATCAATGTTGTTTGAAGTAAATAGGGTATAAAAGTAGAGACATTATTATTATTATTATAGGAAATAAAACAAACAGGTGGTGTGCAGAAATTGAATTGAATACCTGCAGAAAACGAAGGGGGAGATGGCCCCTACTCTTGGCAGCAGATATTGAGTTAAGTTCACGAACATTGGTAACGAATGCAACTCTTCCTTGTCTGCTAGCTGCTAACCACGTTCCTCCGGCTGTCACATCTCGGCCACCCAATATCTTCCCCCCTTCCCACCACTTCAACGCCTCCGTTGGCCTAACATACAATACAAATATCAACATGTTAAATCACCATACATAACAAGTGAAAGCTGTCAAGGAACTTGTTAAGTTGGACTCACCGATCAAGATATTCATCCCGATTGAGCAACAGAAGAAACGGGTAGACGGGATGAGATTGCCACACAAAAACTGATATACACATTCTCAACGCTCATATGAACACACAAGCACAGAAGCACTTGGACTTCATATATACAAAAGAGATTATAATTATAATTTATAAAAGAAACTTGGGATCTGGTTTCGCGGCGGTGGAACTGGTGGCGCCGCCTTTCGGTCAACCGGTAGCTTGATTTTCAAGGACAAATGTCCTGCTTCTATTTTAGTGAGTAAATTACGTTTTTCCTCGTTTATATTTGTTGTAAATTTCAGATATCGTCCTTAATATAAGGAAATTACAGTAAATATTTTTTATGTTTTAAAAAGTTTGTATGTTTCATCCGATCATCTAACAAGCGTTAAATTTGATTGTTAGGTCAGGTCACGTACATTGCACATGAGGATAGTTTGATATTTTTACCCTCATTTAATAGTAGGGCTGTTCACGAGCCGAGCCGAATCGAGCGGACCTTTGCTCGTGCTTGGCTCGTTTCCAAACCGAACCGAGCCGATCGGCTCGTTTACAACCGAGCGGAAAATCGAACGAACATTTTTCGAGCGTTAAATTTTCAAGCAAACGTCGAGCGAGCGCAAACGAGCGGTAAATAATTTATACAACCCAACTTTCTTGTGTGACATACAATTTATAGTGCAGCGAATAAAGTTTAATAACTTAAAAATCAGCCACATTTTATTACATAATACTTTCATGGATGATAACATATTGTGGTTGACGATGAAGCTAGCTAAGTCTGTAGCCGATAAGGCGGAGAACATATTGCAGATAACAGTGACAGTGAGAGTGAGATGATCGAAAAAATATCTTTTAACGCTTAAGTGTTCACTTTTATATTAAGTGTAAAATTCTTTTATTAGGTTGATTGATCAAATATGTATAAATAGAATTATATTTTTTATATAATGAGTCAAATTTACTAGAGCACTATGTATAAACTATATATACATATTAATTCGATCCGAACCGAATCGAGCGGACCTTTGCTCGTGCTTGGCTCGTTTACAAACCGATCCGAGCCAATCGGCTCGTTTACAACCGAGCAAAAATTCGAACGAGCATTTTTCGAGCAAATTCCGAACGAACGTCGAGCGAGCGTCGAGCGTCGAGCGATTTGGACAGCCCTATTTAATAGAAAACAAAATATTATACCCACCCCACCCTACCCTACCCCCACACCTCTCTTTCTCTCTCTACCCACCCCCTCTCTTTCTCTCACTATCTTCACACACAAGAAACACCACCACCCCTCCATTACCACCACCTTCCTACCTCCATCGCCACCACCTGCCCACCGCCATCGCCACCACCTGCCCACCGCCATCGCCACCACCTACCCAACGCTGAGCATTAGCCATCCCGCCCACTACTAAGCACCACCCATTGTCACCTCTATCACCAACCACAACCATCATCACCTCCATCAAACCCCAACCTGCAACCACCCGACCTCACATCCATCAAGCCCTAACCTGAGACCACCGAACACCACCGTCGTCACCTCTATCAAGACCAAACCTAAGACCACCATGACTGCCACCTCCATTATCCCCCAACCTGCAACCAACCAACCACCACCATCGAGAGACATTGGTGGTGTGAGCGACGAGAGAACCATCATCACCTCCATCAAACCCCAACCTGCAACCACCCGACCTCACATCCATCAAGCCCTAACCTGCGCCACCGAACACCACCGTCGTCACCTCTATCAAGACCAAACCTAAGACCACCACGACTGTCACCTCCATTATCCTCCAACCTGCAACCAACCAACCATCACCATCGAGAGACATCGGTGGTGTGAGCGGTGAGAGAAAGACATCGAGAGAGGGGGGAATTTGCAGCATTGAGCGGTGATGGTGCTGGAAATCTCGTCATCGCCTTCGGTGCTCGTGTCTTCACCACCGATTGTAACTTCATCGCTTCATGTTTACAACCCACCATCACCAGCGAGAGATTGGTAGTTCTTTAATGTTGATAGATTTGGGGTGTCTAGAGAGAGAACGGGAGGGATGGAGAGAAAGAGGGGAAAGAAGAGGAGAGATGAAAAGTGTGTTTTAATTATTTATAATTTATTATTTAAATGAAAGGTAAAAGTACCAAAATGCCCTCAGGCACATGACCTCACTTAACGGACAAAATTAACATCCGTTAGAGTAAATGACGAAACTTGCAAGCTCTCTTAAATGTGAAGTACGTTTACTGTAATTTCCTTAGTTTAAGAACGAAACCTGAAATTTGCTATAAACCTAAAGGACGAAAATTGTAATTTACTCTTTATTTTATTATTAGTAGAGTGAATTGTCATTTGCCTCCCTAAGGTTTATTAACATTTGCCATTATCATCCGAAATTCTATTTTTTTCATCTAAATCCCCAACGTTTAAATACATCCAATAAGTTAACACCGTTAAATTTAAGGTTAGATACATATCCATTTAAGGGGCATTTAAGTAATTTCCAATTAAAAAAACATAACCCTACTTTAAGAATACGTACGTCAACAACAGATTCATCCCATACATCGCATACAACATTGTTCCATCGAAATTCATAACATCAGGCTGCTTTCTTCATCGATTTTGATTACTTTCAAGTCTCCATCAAATGATTAAAGATGCGCTTAACTGTATACAATGGGGAATGGTTTGTTCGTCAACAAGAAGACTTCGATCCTTGCACCGTGTATGGCAAAAACCCTAGTTTCTTCACTATCAAACTCCACCATGGAGGATAGTGCAGATATAATATACGAGGAGGGTATGATTGATTTTATTGACGTAGTTGATTTAGATCGTTTCTCTATTATTGAGGTTTATGATATGATAGAGAACTTTGGTTATGAAATAGAAGATGTAATCAAACTTCATTTCAAAATTCCAGGAGATGAATTAGATTTTGGTTTAAGACCTTTAGCCAATAATAAGGATGTAACTAACATGCTTAAACATGTTGAGAAACATAAAATTATTAAGGTTTATGTTAAGCATAAAGTCAAAGATAAAGATTATGATATGGATGATGAGGAAGATTGTGACTTCATAGTAGATGAAGATAATTTAATTTACAATGTTAATGTTGATATGGATGAATTTAGAGCCACTGTTGACTGTGAGGATGACAATATAACTGATGATGAAGATGATAATATAAGTGACTTTGAGCTTGATGACTTTGATTGCATAAGTGACTCAGATGATGAACCTCTGTTACAAAAAGCATTAAAAAATTAGAAAACAAAAGAAGAAGAAGGGGCAAATTGGGGATTTTTCCTTTCTATCTTGGTCAGGTTTTTGTTAGTAGAGATGATATTAGGCCTATGGTTAAGAAACACGCAATAGAAAGTAGAAGGCAGTTGTACATCTTAAGGAATGATAAATGTAGATTTCATGTTATGTGTTTAGGGAAAAATCCAAATGCAATTAGGTGTGAAAGTAATGAGGTTGGGGTAGAATAATATGTGGGTGGTGTCCCAACAGGTTGATATTTCTAAGTCAATAAACTTAAAAGCTTAAAAGAAAATTCCAACGCCTAGTTGCTAATGGTTATTGCATATTTTATACGTTAAAAAAGAGGGGTCTTGGGTTGTTAAAACTTTATTTATAGAGCATCAATGCCTTCAAACATGAGATGTGAAGTTGTTCACTATAAGTTGGTTGGCTAAGGAGATTGAACCTATTATTAGAGTCAACCCATAAATACCATTGAAGGCTTTACAAGATATGCTCCAACAGAAATTCCAGGTCCAAATCACATCTAAGAAGGTTTTTAGGGCTAAGGCGATTGTAACCAAGTGGCTTCAAGGGGATTATAAAGGACAATATGAAAACCTAAGTGACTATTGTGATGAATTAATTAGATAAAATCCAGGTATGATTATTTATTTATCATTTAAAATTTTCATTAATAGATCTAATGTTATCTGTTAAAATTGTTTTCAGGCACGACCATTAAGATTGATGTTGAAAGAGAACCAAACCCAAGCAGTCTAACTAGACAGTTTAGGAGGATTAACATATGTTTAGGTCTCCTCTTCATCGTCTTCAATAGTGGGATCTATGGATGGAATCTCATCTTGAACAGTTCCATACCTAGGAAATCTTACAGATAATAGAGTGTGTGGAGGAGCTATCTCAATTGATCCCAATCCTTGTTTGTTTTGATAACAGACTTTGGCATGCAGGGATGAGGATATTATGTTCTTGAAGGTCTTTTCTTCAAGAACATGTTTCTCTGCCTTCGCTTTGCTGCTCACAAGCTCAGTCTGACACTCAGTTAACTTAGTGATGAAATCCTTGATTTGAGTCCTGTAGCTCTTTTGAAATGGTTTTCTTTAAGTCATGTTTAAGAGTTGAAATGGTTTTCTTTAAGTCTTCTATTTTTAACTTATACTCATTTTCAGCTCTTTTGAAATCAGATTTTAAGATGTTCATGGACTCAAGTTCAGATCTCATCTTTGAGTTATAGGACCTATATCTATTTACTTTAGCAATGCACTCTGTGGGTACAAAGATGTTCCAATATTTTCGCTTCATCAAGATCTGCCATTAGTGCTTGGTTTGGAGACATATGTTCTACCTGGAAGCTCTAATCAAAGCCTCATTTTTTAACAAATGTAGCTTGCTGCTTGGGCTTTTCAGTGTGTGGAGTTCCCTCAGCGTAGTATGGCATGGGTTGTGCTTGGCCACTATTAGTTCCAGATGCCTTGCACTCCCCACTATTAGTTCCGGATGCCTTGCACTCCCTAGCAAAGTGTCTCATCTGGTTACAGTTGTAACACTTCACTTTGCTCTTGTCCAGTCCAAACTTTCCACTGGATACATTGCTAGGAAACTCCCTCCCTGTCCTCTTGTAGAACTTCTTGGCTCTATGAGTAAGAAGAGCCATTTATTGAACTATCTTCATGTATTCCAGATCATCCGGATGGATACAGTTCAAATCTTCAAGGGTGAAGAGGAAGTTGCCAGTACTTTCATCATGAGACACAAAAGCTTGTGATGAGCTTTTCTCTTGGAATGGGCTTCCTTGGATGAAGCTCTCCCTAGGTGTCTCTGGGAAGGTAATGAAAGGGCCCTTTGGTGAGTTTTACAGGGTAAGAGATAAGATGGTGTTGTGGTTCTCTACAATCCCTTTCAACCACATGCAGGGCAGAACTCTGTTGATTGCTAGAGTTGCCAGATGGATTTTGCTATGTTCATCTCCATCTAGTAAACAATAAGTATGCCATATAACTAAGCAAGAGTATGGGTCTTGAGGTTTTCAGTCCTCTTAATGACCACACAGTAGTGTGTCCATTGTCTAGGAAGAGAGGACATGAACTTCCTCACAATATCCTATTTTCTAGGTTTACTCTAATATCCAGTAGAGTGTCCACAATCTCAACATCCCTAAAGTATTTTTAAGTTATGGTTTCACCTATTTTGAAAGTGAAATTCTCAAACTGCTGCTTCAGAAGGTCTTTCTCGATTTCTTTGGCTTCAGTAGACCCTTCATACATAAGCTTCAGTGCATCCCAGACCTACTTAGCAGTTTTGCACTTCTTGAAGCCTCTATAGATGGCATTTGGAAGAGAAGATTGGAGAGCAGTCATGGCCTTTTGATCTACATCTATTCTTTTTCTATCTTCTTTAGAGTAGTCAGCCACTTTCTTTGGTATCATGCCACCTCCAGCAGCAGCTGAAGAGGTGCATGGAATGTAAGTTCCTGTGGTAACAGACTCCCACATCCTGCTATCTTGTGACTTGATGAAGCCTTCAATTCTGAAACACCAAGTATCAAAATCATCAAGAGTGATCAGTGGGGACTTTACCATGTTACCGTTTTCCATATCTGTTGGTCCATCTGATCGAATTACAGTACAATTGATGTGTTCAATCGTTCAATATCAGAAACAATAGACAAGCAACAAAGATGACGAAGAATAATAACAACCACAATGTATTCAAATATGAACAATAAGGATCTAATACAATCAAAAGAAACAAGCTCAAATATATTTCATCAAAGGAATAGCTTACAATAGTCTGTTGCACTAATAATATTCGATTAGGGTTTTGCAAGGATTCTAAACAATGAGCAAGATCAAAACTATATATAAAAGTCATAGTTTTGCTGACAGTTCGCTATCAGCGAAACTATGCTGCCGAAACTATAGTTTCTCCCGGTAGAGACAATAGTTTCGCTGGGTGAACTAAACAGCTTACTATGAGCGAAACTGTAGTTTCGCTCATAGTTTAGCTGGGCGGCAAAACTACACAAAATAAACAACATTCAAAAGTAAACTAACATTAAACCTATTACAAAGGAATATAAACATAATCTAATCTAAGGTGAGTCCAACCTATACATGATCTTCAATACTCCCCCTAGGTTGGATTTCACTGTCTTCATTGGTCTTGATTTGTCTGATCAGCTCCAGCCGCTGCCTCTGATGATTCTTTTGCAATTCCTACAGCATCTTCCTTGGGGGCTTTAGTCATAGATTCTCCTTGGTCAGCTTCAGTCTCCCCTGCTGCCTCTGATATATCTTCATCATCTCCTGCAGTATTAGCTCCCTCAGGACGAGCACTAGTTTGCTCAAGTTGTTTTGTTTAAGTCCCGGACATCCATGTTCAGATCATCTTATGCTCTTACCTTCTCTGCTAACTCCTTTAACTCAGCTCTTACACCCCGTACCTTGTTTTCCACATTCATAAACCAATTGGCTTCTTTTCTAGTCTCCTCCCCTGCTCCTGCTTTGATGTGATTCTCATAAAGTACCAGCAGGTCCTCATCATAGAAGGTGTACAACTCTATTGGATCAAACAATCTGTACTCAATCTCGTTCTTCACCCTGATCACAGCCTCCCTCGTGTTGTTATCATAGAACCATTTCTCAAAACTTTGTAGTCTTTGGGGGAGGGGATCCGACAATCTAACCGTGCTCATAGTTCTTGGGGGTTTCACCCTCAGCACTATCTTCCCTTTATCTGTCTCCCAGTCTTTATTTTTCTTAGACATTCTCTGTTCAGCCTTCATGAAGCCGAAAGACTCAAAATTATCATTCAATCCGTTCTTGATCTCCTTCTCCAATAACATAGCTCTCTCACTGAGATCAGCATCTAGTAATGGCAGTAGCGCCAACCTTCTCGAGTCCTGTTTTGGCAAGGTTTTGAATGCCTTCCTATTATGCATGTATGTAATGCCTCCCCCTCTCCTCTTTATCATAAACATCTTGAGGCCGGGGTTATACTTCCAACTAATAATCCTCTTATCAGCCTCTTTCTTGCTTAACCCTTCCATGTTTTGGAATAGTGGAGTTAACTCTTTAGGCTCTTTCTCTCTCATGAACCATTCCTTCTTTTCCATCTCAAACACGTCATTCTCATCATCTCCTTTCTTAACTACATATGCTAGTGGTCTTTCATCCACTTCATAATATTCGGTCTCAGAGTTATAATCTACTAACTGTTCATCATCCTCCTCCTCATCAACCAATCCCTTCTCATTATTCTTCTCAACACCTTCAGTATGTTCTGGGAACATTTCTTCTCCTCCAAAATCATCAATGTTCATCCCTACATCAACAAAACCAGCTTCACACACCCGCTTCACATTCTCTACATTCACATTCCCTTCTACCTCATTCTCTTTCTCAACCTCCTACCTCAAAGCAAAATCAGATTCGCAATCACAAAATCTGAGATTCACAAAATAAGGACACGGGAGGGTTCTTTAGAACATAAAACTACGATAGAGCGAAAATGAGAAGATAATTTCACAAATTGAGTCATATAAAACTTAGTTTCGCAGGCAGCGAGACTATTGTTTCGCCCGTGTAAGCTCTGGTCGAAACTGACTTAGCAACGTACCAAAGAGCCGGCGAAGCTATAATTTCACTCTGTGAAACTACCAGCGAAAATATAATTTCACTGGGGACTTAAGAAAATTAAAATTTTTATTTTCTTTTTTAAAATAAAATAAAGAAAATTTATTTAGAAATGAATTACTACAAAGTATACAAAATAAAAGAAATTTAAAGAAATTTGCCACACAAGACCTCACCACACTTCACGAATTTTTCTAAACAAAATCAAACAGTAGAAAAAGGATATGAACGAGAAGCTGAAAAGATCTTCTAGAGAGTCAAAGTTTGGTGTGCTGATATACTTGTCCCTTTAAGTTCATGCCTTTTTCGTTTCAACAAGTGCACTGCAGCTACTATTATCATTTTTGGTTCTTTTAAAGAAAACATTGAATGACCCGGTCCCCACAAATATTTAGCAAAGAAACTTATCATGTCCTCATGATATATTGAACAAATGACACGTTCTACTTGATTATTCCTCTCAGAAGCAACAAAGGTGCTTTTTCAAAAGAAGGAAAGCCCTTATAGACATCAAATGATAAGAGCTCCAGGTCTATACTTATGTATAACAGAGTAGTTGATTAATTGAGTCTTACAGATGAGAGCTTCAGGTCTATACTTACGTATAACAGAGAAGATCATCATGTTGTGCCGATAAGAGCTCCAGGTCAGTACTATCGTACAACAGAGGAGATCAACACTCCAGGTCAATGTTCACACATAGAAGAGGAGATAAGCACCAGAAATAATGTAACAAGGATCTTCTTAGATGCTAAGACGAATAAGCATATAGCTTTTGAGATAGGATGGAAGATTTAGACGCAAAGATACTTTAGATAAGAATAACTCAAAATAGAGATATCACGTTCTCAACCCTTTTTGAACAAGAACTTGAAACTTTGTGAAGGCCAAAAATATCAAGGGGACTATCAGAGTCATCAAGTTTCTTGTTCTTATTAATTAAGCTGCAAGATTACTGTTTACTTCGCTTTCTGGCTGAACCTATCAAGCATATCCCACACAATAATATTAACCTCCTTTACATCGTCCAGGCTTCTCATTTTATTCTGCAAAAGAAAACAAGAATAATATTTAATATATATTCTCCCCCGAAATTTCTACAAATTAAGCAAGATGTAGAAATTTCTTATTTAGATATGTATCACAGTCATGTATTTATTTATTTATTTATTTATTTATTTATTTATTATTATTATTATTATTATTATTATTATTATTATTATTATTATATTATTATTATTATTATTATTTTTATGTGATGAAGGACTATGGAGCGAGCAGAACGAAAAGGAAAGAATGAAAATAAAGAAAAAAAAAAAAAATATGTACATCAAATATTTTTAAAGAAAATGGATTTAAAATGATAGTAAACCTAACATAGAGATCAATTTATAAAAATGAGTTTTATCAAATGTTTTAGTGAAAATATCTGCTTTTTAATTTTTAGTATCAATGGGAATAATATCAATAAACCCTTTTCCTAAGCATCACGAATTGCATAAATTCATGTCTTAATGTGCTTGGTGAGGGAATGATGAATAGGATTCTTGGCAATGCCAATAGCTGCTTTGTTGTCACACAACAATGGTGTATGGAGAAAGTTGATCCCGTAGTCAATCATCTGATGTTATATCCAGAGCACTTGAGAGCAATAGCTTGAAGCAGCAATGTATTCTGCTTCTCCTATAGAAAGAGAAACAGTGGTTTATTTCTTGCTCTGCCATGATACCAGACAATTTCCTAAGCATTGACATCCTCCAGTAACCGACTTTCTGTTCAACATGTAGCCATTAGAATCACTATCAAAATAAGCATGTAAGTCAAAATTCCCACCATAAGGATACCAAAGCCCTAAACTAGAAGAGCCTTTAAGATAACAAAAGATTCATTTTACAGCCTTTTCGTTAGACTCTTTCGTAGCAGATTGGTATCGAGCACAATATCCTACAACAAAGGTTATATCAGAACGACTCGCTGTAAGATACATAAGGGAACCAATCATTGATCTGTAAAGATGGTGATCAACAGATTTCTTGTTCTCGTCAGGAGTGAGGCAAGTTTGTGCAGTGAAAGGAGTGAGTTCAGGAGAAGCATCATCCATCTTGAATTTCTTCAGAATGTCTTTAATATATACTTCTCTTAATGAATGAGAATTCCTTCTGGCTTTTGTTCAACCTACGACACGAGGAAAATACACATCTCCCCTATCATGCTCATTTCAAAGCAACCACACATGACTTTCTCAAACTCCCGACATAACTTTGGATTGGTGGAGCCAAAAATAATATCATCGACATAGACTTGTACAATCAGCATCTCACTATCCACTTCCTTCTTGAATAATGTCATATCGATAGTGCCACGAGAAAAACCATTGCTTAAGAGATATTGTGTTAAAGTCTCGTACCAGATTCGAGGTGCCTGATGAAGACCATAAAGGGACTTATCAAGCTTGTAGACTTTGTCAGGAAAGTCGGGATCCTCAAAACCTGGTGGTTGACACACGTATATCTCTTCGTCAATATCTCCATAAAGAAATGCACATTTGACATCCATCTGATAGACTTTGAACTGCTTGTGTGCGACATGAGCTAGAAAGATTCTGATAGCTTCAAGATGGGCTACCGGAGCAAAAACTTTCGTATAGTCTATCTCTTCTTCTTAAGCAAAGCCCTGAACCACCAAACGTGACTTATTCCTTACCATAATGCCACGGTCATCGGGTTTGTTCTTGAACACCCATTTCATCCCAGTTGGGCATTTGTTTGGTGGAAGATAAATCAGGGTCCACACCTTGAGCTTTCTAAACTGTTGCAGCTCAAATTGCATCAATTCAACCCAGTAAGGATCCTGAAGAGCTGCATGAACATTTTTCGGTATGATTTGGGATATAAAACAAGAGAATAGGCAGACATTAATCAAACTAGATTGACTTCGCATTTGAATTCCATCAGTGATAGATCCAATAATGTTATCATAGGGGTGATCTTTCAAAGTTTGAAATTAGTGGTTACGGGAAAGGGATTTAAAGAAGGCTGGCTAATAGATTGAGGATGGGAAGATAAAGGTAAGGAAGATGGCAAAGTGGAATCAATTGGGGAGGTGGAGGGGATAGGCTAAGATGAGGTAGATGTAGGTGATAAGGGAAGAGATGCAGAGATAAGTGGGGTTGGAATGTCAAAAGATGATGAGTAAGATGCAATGTCAACTGATGTAGCATCATTTGTTGGTGTATTGGGAGGGACTTGATGAATGACAGGTAATGGAGCTAGAGGAATGATGTTTGTTTTAACATTGGAGATGGACGCATCATCATCAAAAAACTGGAAGATTAAACGAATTGAACACTGTATTGGAGTCAAAGAACCATACAGGTTCTGATCGCACATCAGAGGAATTATGTTCCTGCCAATCTACATAAAAGGACTCTTGCACAATATGGGTTCTCTTGTTATATACCCAATAAGCTTTCTGAGAGGATTAGTAACCGATGAAGTAGCATTCATCAGACATGGCACCGAGTTTCATCTTTTGCGCTCGGGTATCTAGTAAAGTGCACGAGCAACCGAATAGTCGAAAGAAGTCAATCAAAGGCTTTCACTTATGAAACCGTTAATAAGGAGTCTTCAATTTGTCTTTGACAATCAGCACCATGTTCAGAACATATGAAGCACAATTCACCACCTCTGCCCAAAAGATGATGGGTAAAGAGGATTCAATCAACATCATACGAGCGGCTTTAATGAGGGTGCGATTCTTTCTTTCTGCAACACCATTCTACTGAGGTGTTCTCGCAGCACTGAATTGTCTCAGAATTCCTTTACCAGCATAGAAAGAATCAAATATTTGATTCTTGAATTTGGTACCATTGTCACTTCTAATCGCCATAACCTTCCTCTTGCATATCATCTCAATAGAAAGAATCAACTTCTGCAGCTCCTCAGCAACCTCTCCTTTGTGGGCAATAAATCTCACCCAGGAATATCTGCAAAAATCATTTGTAACCACAAGGCTAAAGGATTTTTTAGCAATTGATTTAACACTGATTGGGCCAAACAAATCAGTATGTAACAACTCGAGGGGATTAGATATACTATTTTCAATTTTTGGTTTATGTGGTTTCTTGTGTTGTTTTCCCTTAGCACACGCCATGCATTTTTCAACCACTGAAAAGTCCTTTATAGGTAATCCCCTAACAAGATTGTTTTTAACTAATTTGTTTATATTTTTAAAATTAACATGGCCCAATCTACGATGTCATATGAAAGACTCAGAAGTGGAAGCTTTGGACAAATGGCAAGTGACGGTAGACGTTGTTTCCCTTGAACCCATGTCAAGAATATATGTGTCATTCTTTCTTGGAGCCCGCATTAACACTGTCTCTTTTGGAATATCAATCTCTGATTTCAGAAAAGACATTTATTGGTCTTGAACAAGACTGGAATGTCTTTATCACTCAACAGATTAAAAGCAAGTTTAGGGACATAGTTGACTTTCTCTAGAGTAAGAGAGCCCTTGGAAACCTCCCCTTGGACAACCATTTTCCCTCCTTTCTTGTCGCCGGCAAATGCGACATAACCTCCATTGATTATTCAATAATTGGTCAATAGATCTTTTATCCCTGTCATGTGTCTGGAGCATCCACTATCAACATGCCATACACTATTTACAACTTTAGTGGATGACTCCTGCAAAAATGTCAAAGAACAAATTAACCAGGTGAAACAAGAACCCAAGTTTGAACGACTTTGGGTTTTGGAGAGATTGGCTTCTTACAAAAGAAATTATTAACCAATTGAGTCAATCTATTCCCAAATGAATGCCTATTAACATTTCTATGATATAGCTCAGGACAATGCTTAACTACATGATCATCTTTACCACACCTGAAACAATGTGATTTTAATCTAGGCCTGTTATGCTTTAAATCAAGAATCTTATCCATGAGTATTTCCTCATCACATTCAGACAATCTAGAATCATCATCACGATAAGTCTCATGCATATCATTGGGCCTGTTTTTATTTACAAAAGAATGATTATTTATAAAAGAAGGTGTTGGACTAAAAGAACCAATGAGCCAAGATCAGAAAAACCTCTAAGTCCCACAAGACATCACAACAACTGCTGAAAGCTTCATCAGCAGTTTGACAAAGACTGAAGACTTCAACAGCTGAAGATCAAAGAACTGAAGAACAACAGCTGAAGACCTCAAATACTGAAGACACAAGTACTGAAGTCTGAAGTACTGAAGTTATAAGTACTGAAGACTTCAAGTACTGAAGACTCAAGTACTGAAGTTCAATAGCTGAAGAACTGAAGTACTGAAGATCAACAACTGATGTACAAAGTCTGAGGATAAAGACTGAAGATATCAGCTGGTGACAACTACTGAAGTCATCAGCTGATGAAACGTCTGATGATCAAAGTCTGAAGACCAAGTGCTGAAGCTTCAGAGTTTTTCACAACAGCTGAAGAAGTAGTCTTCAGTTGTTGTGATGGTTTTACATTTCAGTAGTTTGTATTTTTCCTTTCAGTAGTTTGTAAAACGACTGAGGAGTTTGTTCTTCAGTCGTTGTAGTTTAGTAGTTGTAAATGACTGAAGAGTTTGTTCTTCAGTCATTGTACCTTTCAGTAGTTTCCTTTTCAGTACTTGTAATAAGTAGTAGCACTTAGCTTTTGTAAGAAGATGTCAGATGTTTGACATCTTCAGTAGTTAGTTTGTTTTTCAGTAGTTTGTTAATAACGGTTTGATTTCACTATCAAGTGACATCAGCTGACGTCATTCTTCCTATAAAGGAAGATGACCTAATTGTAACCGTGCCAAAACGTGTGAATCAATAGAAAATACCTTTTTGGCAGAATTGTTCTCTCTCTCTATAACTCTACTGTTACATGCAAAATCTTTTGTGTTCTTGCTTGTTTGCTTAATTCTCGTGCTAAATCCACTGCGAATACAACCTAATTGATCAAACTAGCGGCTGAGATCCTGTCAAATGGTATCGGAGCTGGTTAATCATTGATCGATTTAACTATTGATCATTGAAACTGCTCTTTTGCTATATACGTTTGATCGAATCAGCAAATCTGCAAGGATTAGTTATAGAGATTGAGATTCTGCTGTTTCTGGCCTTTAAACTTGAGGTTCTCGTGGTTTTCGAGCTACATTTGTTTTTGTTTACCTTGAATTTGACTGAAATCTGAGATGGCGACACCAACAAACGATCCTCACAATACTGGTTCCTCAACCAAGCCTCCGATGCTTGTGAGGAATGAGTATAACATCTGGAAACGTCGTATGCTTCACCACTTGTCTATTAACAGTGCTGGTTGTTGGAAGTTAGTGGTGCATGCACCATACAAGCCGATGGTGAGTGTCCCTGAGTCTAATGAGAGGGTTGCGAAGAAACCCGATCAATACTCGGATGAAGATCTCAAGCTGTTCGAGATTGATGAAAAGCCCATGGAATTCTGGCCATGGCACTGCCGAATGAAATCTATGCTGGGCTGATGCATCATGAGACTGCTCATGATCTCTGGGTTGCTCTGAAGGAACAATTCGGAGGAACCAATGAGGTTTTAGCAAACACAAGGGAAATCCTCTCCCAACAATATGAGACATTCTCTCATAGGAAGGGTGAAACTCTGACTCAACAGTTCGAGCGATCCTCATGTTTGATCTCTGAGTTGAGCATGGTCAAACAAGAGTATTCTAATAGCCAGATGAACAACAGATTCCTCAGATCACTGCCTGAGAGATGGGACACTTATACCATTGTCCTACGCTCCAGTGCAAATCTGGATACTCTATCTCTCACCCAACTTCATGGGAAACTGCTCACATTTGAGAGAGAGATAGAGCAAAAGAGGAAGTTGTCTACCTCTGGCAAGCTCACTGATGACTTTGTCTCAGGCAATGCTGCCTTGATAGGTCAGAAGTCAGAATATGCTGCATCAGAGAGTGCCTATGATGAGTATATTGATTTCTCTACCAACTCTGAACATGCTTTTGTTGGTGTTGATAGTAGTTTAGGAAGTAGCAGTGATAACTTGTGTTTCCTGATGGAGGATTTGAAGGGCATTCCAGATGATGATCTAGAAGAGATGGATATTTTGAGTCAAATGGCTATGATAAATATTCGATCTCAAAAGTTCTACAAGAGAACTGACAGGAAATTTACTGGTCTCTCTGGCAAAACCAAAGTTGGTTTTGACAAGAGCAAGTAGAGGTGTCACAAGTGCCACAGGCTTGGACACTTTGCTAGAGAGTGTAGATCATCTGGATCCAACACCTCTACACCCTTTGTGACTTTTCCCAGCAATAGCTCACAGAACAAAGGGCAACACTCCAGTTCCAGTCATCCATCACCAGCTCAGGCATCACCTACATACTTTGTGCCTCAAGGTCATATGCCATACCCATACCCCTGCTACTACATGCCTCAGCCGAGTCAAGTTCAAGCACCTTCTGCTCAGCCACCACATGCTCTCCCTGAGCCTCAACCTTTCCAATCTCATCATCAAACCCAACCTCAATAACACAGCTTCTTCACCCCAGGAGTTGTTGAGTGGAGTAGTTTACCAGATGATTTATCTGGTCAGGAACAACTATTCCAAGGTGCTGGTCAACATGGTGGTGATCATCCGTTTGGGAATCTGGCTCTAATGGCCTTTGAGTCTGCTGATGGCTCATCCTCCAATGCTTCATCAAGGTATCCTTTGAGGCTAAAGCCAAGCTTTGTACTGATTCATGCATAATGTAGCTCTAATTGATGAAAATCTTGTGCTAGAGCAAACCATTTCCAAAAAGAAAGCTGAATTTGAGGTTGTGCTTAATGGTAAAAATGATGAGATTTATAAGCTTAAATGCCAAATCAAAGATGATAAGGCTAGGGAAGAGGTACTTCTAGAGAAGTACAGAGACCTCAAGGAAACACTTGCAGCTACCCAGGTAGAGTGTGATCGATGGGTACAATCTTGCAAGGGTTTTGAAATGCTTCTTAGTAAGCAATCTGCTTCCAATGTGAAGTTTGGCATTGGTTATAATCACACTGCTCCTCCTACAGATTTCACTTCAAGAGCAGAAGTTGAATCTGATAGAGAGAGCAATAACCAATCCTTCTCATCATGTGACCTACTATCTGATACAGCATCATCAGAGGTAGATGTCAGTATTAATTCCTCTCAAAACCAATCAGCTGATGCTAAAGCAGCTGATGGTTCAAATGCTGACTGTCACATGATCAACAAGTTGATCAACTCAGGTGTTATCACTAAGAGTACTGAAAGTACTGGAGAGCCAGTGATAACAACTGAAGTTCAAACCTCAACTCCTGCATGTACTGAAGAGAAGAAAACTGCAAGTAGAAAGGGTTTGAAGACAACTAAAGAGGATGTCAGGAAAGCAGGTACTGTAAGGAAGAAAACTGCAAGTACTGACAGCAAACAGCTGAAGAACAAGTCTTCAGCAGTTTCATCTTCTTCAGTTGATGATCAACATAAGATGAAGAAAAAGCCATATGAAATATGTGGCTTGTTCAATCATCTTACAGATGATTGTTGGTACAAAAGGGGTTCCAAACTCAAACAAAAGGAGAAAATTAAAGAGAAAATGAATGAAATGAAAACTGAGTTTGAGACCAAATTTGTACCAGCAACATCAACACCTGAAACCCCTAAGCCCAAAAGACAATCGAAAAAGAAGGTAGGGGTTACTCAGGCAACAGCTGAGGTTACTCAAAAGAAGATGGTGCAACACAGGAATCCATCACCAGCAAGCACTAATGTGTCTGAAGAGCTGAAAGCTTTATCACAAAGTCAGACACAACTTGTGATGATGGTTCAACATCTAATGAGAATAGTCAACCAATTAGATGCTCCTATGTTGAAACCACAAAAAAGGAAATCCAAGCCAAAGGATTCCTCTTCTACACCATCTCCTTCACCTCAGGCTGTCACACATAACACACCAGTTAGTGTTGCACCTGTTGTTGAGAACAGACCCAAAACCAAAAAGGTTTGGGTCTCTAAAACTAACTAACTTGTTGTGTTGATTGCAGGGTTCTTCAACATGCCAAAGAAGCATCTGGTATGTAGACAGTGGAGGATCCATGCACATGACAGGAAGCAGCTCTCTTCTTAATGACTACTCTCAAGGAAAGAAGGGATTCGTTTTCTTTGGCAATGATGCAAAAGGTTACATCATCGGCAAAGGCTTTGTTTTCAATGGGGAAATAAGGTTTGATGATGTTAATCATGTGGAGAATCTCAAGTACAATCTCTTGAGTGTCAGTCAAATGTGTGATAAAGGCCATGTTGCCCTTTTCACAAGCCAGAACTGTCGGATTCTGTCATCCAAAGTTCTGAGTTTGATTGACAAGGTGTTGGATGAATATACTCTCCTGAAGGCCAACAGGACAGGAAGAGTATATGCCTTAGATCTTTCCAAGAAAATTGATCTAAAAGGCCATCCTTGCCTATTCTCTAAGGCCTCTCCTCAAGAATCTACTCTATGGCATAGAAGGCTGGGACATGTTAATCTTAAAAACATAAATCAGCTGATAAGCCATGGATTAGTAATAGGGTTGCCTTTGAAGGAGTTCAAGTGTGAATACAACTGCACTGCTTGCTTAAAGGGAAAACAACACAGAGTTTCATACCCTCCAATAGAAGAACCAAAGTCCACTGCCTGCTTGCAACTCTTGCACATGGATCTCTTTGGTCCTGTCAGGGTGATGAGCATGGCAAAGAAGAAATACTATCTGGTAATTGTGGATGATTACTCCAGATTTGTATGGACTTTCTTCTTGCACTCCAAGGATGAAGTTGCCAAGGCTATTATGAACTTTGTGTTATTTGTGGAGAAGCAGTATTCCCTTCAGGTCAAGTGTGTGAGGAGTGACAATGGAACAGAGTTTAGAAATCACACACTTGATGACTTCTACCTGTCTAAGGGAATTAAAAGGCAGTTTAGTATTCCAAGAACTCCTGAACAGAATGGAGTGGTTGAGAGAAAGAACAGGACTCTCATTGAAGCTGCAAGGTCAATGCTGGCTGACTCAGGATTGCCACTGACCTTTTGGGCTGAAGCTATCAACACAGCTTGCTATGTGCAGAATAGAGCATTAGTGAATCAGAGGTTGATGAAGACTCCTTATGAAGTACTCCATCATTTGGCCCCTTTGATTTCCTTCTTTAGAGCCTTTGGGTGTCCATGTTTCATTCTCAACACTAGCAATCCACTCCAGAAGTTTGCTAGTAAGGTGGATACAGGGTATTTTGTTGGTTATTCATCAACTTGCAAAGCATACAGAGTTTTCAACTGTAGGACAAAGATGGTTGAAGAGACTCTGCATGTGAAGTTCAATGAATCTCCAAAGGACAAGATTCCACAAAACCCTATGAAGTTGTTTGATTTGGACATACTTCAATATGTTCCTTATCAACCTCCAGTTGTTGTACCTGTCAACAGTTCTCCACCTGGTGGTACTGATGATGATGTAGCCAGTACTCACCTCTTTAGGTTTAGTGACCATCTGCCTAAGTCCACTAAACCTGATACTCCTGTAGCTTCAGCAGCTCCATCCACAACAAATACTGATGAAATTTCTATATGCTCTACATCATTTGAGCTGCCATCTCCTACATAGTTTCAAGAATCTTCATCACCATCTGTTGCTGCTGAAGGTCATACAAACACTTGCACTGATCTTATAGTCTATTAAGAGCTGAAGAATCACCCAATGTCTCAGATCATTGGTGATATCAATGCTGGAGTTTCAACCAGAAGTCAATTGTTCAACTTTTACTTCTATGCTCTCTTCATCAGTTAGCAAGAGCCAAAGAATTATCATGTTGCCTTAAGAGACAATGGATGGGTTGAAGCAATGCAGCTTGAGCTTTTTCAGTTCAGAAAACAGCAAGTGTGGGAGCTTGTTCCTTTACCCCAAGGCAAGTGTGCAATAGGCACTAAATGGGTGTTTAGGAACAAAACTGATGAAAAGGGCCAAATTGTCAAGAACAAGGCCAGGCTGGTTGTCCAGGGGTTTGCATAAGAGGAAGGCATCGATTATGATGAAACCTTTGCCCCTGTAGCCAGACTGGAGGCAATTAGATTGTTTTTAGCCTATGCTGCCTTTCACAGTCTTAAAGTTTATCAAATGGATGTCAAAAGTGCCTTTTTATATGGCAAAATAAAGGAAGAAGTTTATGTGTGTCAACCACCAGGTTTTGAGAACAATAAACATCCTGATTGGGTGTATAAGCTTGATAAAGCTCTTTATAAGCTGAAACAAGCTCCTAGAGCCTGGTATGAGACATTATCAACTTTTCTTCTAGAGGATAAGTTTGCTAGAGGCATCATTGATAAAACTCTATTCATAAAGACTGTGGGACAGCATAAGCTCCTTGTTCAAATTTATGTAGATGATATAATTTTTGCATCCTCTGATCCCCAGTTGTGTGATGAATTCACTAAGCTCATGAAGCAAAAGTTTGAAATGAGTGCTATGGGAGAATTACAGTTCTTTCTAGGGTTGCAAATCAAACAAAGGGCTGATGGAACCTTCATTCATCAGTCCAAATATACAAATGATTTGTTGAATAAGTTTGATTTACTAAACTATAAGCCCTGTTCTACTCCCATGAGCAGCACCACACAACTGGATGTTGATCAGAAAGGTAAAGCGGTTGATGAAACCCTTTACAGATGTATGATTGGGTCCTTGATGTACCTTACAGCTTCTAGACCAGACATCATGTTTGCAACATGTGCATGTGCTAGATTTCAGGCTGCACCTAAAGAATCCCATTTGATTGCAGTCAAAAGGATCTTTAGATATTTGCAAGGTACCCAATCACTAGGTCTTTGGTATTCAACAGGGCATTCTTGCAAATTAGTTGCTTTCTCTGATAGTGACTATGCAGGATGCAAAGTCACCAGAAAATCCACTTCTGGTGGTTGCCAATTCCTAGGCAATTGTTTAGTTTCTTGGCAGAGTAAGAAACAAACATCAATTGCTACATCCACTGCTGAAGCTGAGTACATTGCTGCTGTAAGTTGTACATCTCAGGTACTTTGGCTTCAGAATCAACTCTTGGATTATGGCATTACAGAGACAAAGACTTCATTATTAATGGATAGTGCTTCAGCTCTTTGTATTGTTAAAACTCCAGTCCAGCACTCTAGGACCAAACATATAGAGATCAGACATCATTTTATTAGGGATTGCTATGAAAAAGTTCTGATTGATCCTAAGTTTGTGCCTAGTGCTGATGAGCTTACAGACATATTTACTAAGCCTCTAGATAGTGCCACATTTCAGAATTTGGTACTAAGGCTTGGTATGCTGCAGCTAGAATAATTTGACTAATAGTAATGTTCTCAGCTCACAAGTACTGATGAGCATTAGTATGCAAAGGTCAAAAATAAGTGCTGATGAGTTATTTAGTCTTCAGTCTTTTCATAACTACTGAAGACTAAAATACTTTAAAGTACTAAAGTACATTATTTGTTGAAAACAACTGATATAGTTACAACTACTGATGTAGTTATAACTACTGATGTATAGTTTCCAAACAAATAAATACTGAAGAACAAATTTTGTTCACAAGTACTGATGTGTAATCTTACACATATGTACTGAAGACAAAATTTGTTCACAAGCTCTAAAGAATATTTTATTTCATCAGCTCTTATGAACATCTGATCAAAGAGCTGAAGAATAAATATTCACAAGAGCTGACGGCCAATGAAACAGCTGAAAGTCAGCCAAAGAGCTGATGAGTAAATGTGGAGGTCAAGAATGAAACAACTGAATTGACGGCAACAGCTGATGAGTAACTTTACTGTTCAGCTGATACCAACATCTGCTGTTTCATCTCCAAACAACTGAAGGACAAAACCACATCTTCAGTAGTTTAACAACTACTGATGACTAACACCAAGTCCTCAGTTGTTTACAACAACTGAAGCAAAACCATGTCTTCAGTAGTTCACAACTACTGATTTCAGTAGTTTACAACTACTGAGGATTAACACCAAGTCTTCAGTTGTTTACAACGTCTGAAGACATGTCTTCAGTAGTTTATAACTACTGATGACTAACAGGTCTTCAGTCGTTCACAATGTCTGGAGATGAAAACCATGTCTTCAGTAGTTTATAACTACTGATGACTAACAACAAGTCTTCAGCCATTTACAACATCTGAAGGACAAAACCACGGTCTCAGTAGTTTCAACTACTGATGACTAACACCAAGTCCTCAGATGTTACAACTTTTGAAGGTTAAAACCACGTCATCAGTCGTTTCAACAACTGATGACTAACACCAAAACCTTCAGTCGTTTTCTTTCAGCTGTTTCCCTACCCTATAAACCTAACCTTCAGAGCTTTTCATTCTCACTTGACCTAAAATCTCAAAAACTCTGAAACCTCCCATACACCATTAATGACGTCCATGCAACTCAAGCCGTGACACAACTGTGTCGCATACCTCACCAAATCGGCTTTCTGGACCAAATTTCACAATGCTATAGATCTGATGGTCGATTCACCCTACCAAACGGCCTTCCTACTAAATCCTATCATTTACGCCGATTCCTTATCTCAGTTCTGGACGAATGTCACCATCCAAACGAAAGAGACCGATGCCGAGGTCTCTCTCCAGTCGTCCGTGAACAACCAACCAGTGGTCCAAGAGGAAGAGGTAGAGGAGGTAGTGAAGGAGAAAGAGGTGGAGGTAGAGGTGGAAAATAAGAGGGAGGGAGTTGAGGAGACTGAGAGGGTGAGGGAGAAGGAAGGAGCTGAAATGATTAAAGTTCCTGAAAGTCAAAAGGACTTTCATGTCACTTACATGAAGAAAAAGGGAGAGAAGGAGAGGGAGACTGATCTAGCAGTCCTTGTCAAGGAGGCTGATGCTGAACATAGCCGGTCAATAGACAACATCATTAATCAGCTGTTCAGGCAACGCTTTAACACTGACACTGCCATGCTAGATCAGGAGATAAGAAAATTGGAGATGAAGGAGATTGAATACCGATGGACCAGTTATAGCCAAGAGGAAGAGAGAGACTTGAGGCTATGACTAGGTTTATTTCGAAGTATTTGGGGAGACCAGTCCTAGATGTCAAGTCATGGACCAGGGACAGCATCTTGGCTATAGCCACCAAGATCTGTTCAGCTGGGGAATTCACCAAGGGGCTGGTCATAGAAGCCCTTTCTAAAGCCGGTGCTGGGAACAGGACTCTGCTAGCCAAACAAACCAAACCCTCACTCATATCCAGATTGCTAGCAAAGCCTGCCCAATCTCCCATACCAACACAAACCCAAACACAACCCACAAAACTAACCCCCTCACCATCAAAACCCATTGCCAATGATCCATTCTTGAAGAAGAAGAAAAGGATGTTGAGGCTACAAGAAGAAGAAGAAGGGGATGATGAGGAAGAAGATAGGCTGCCTATCTCTGCAGTCCTTACTTTACCAAAAGCCAAACCTATGCCCATCACTCCCACCTCACAGATGGAAACTGTGAAGGTTAAGTTAGAAGAAGAATAGCAGCAGAAGCTTCATGATGATGAGATGCTGAAAAGCATAGACAAAGCTTATGCTGCTTCCTCATTTGTCAATATGAGGAAAGAGGCTCTGAGACTATACACTCTCATGCATATCTTCCAATATCAAAGAGATAGAGTGAGAACTTGGCCTGATCCCAGGGTGGCTCACAGGATCATAAAGAAAGACATTCTAGTAAGATACAAGGGCCAAGTAAAGAGGATCGTAGATGAAGTGATCACAGTGGCCATTGTAATAACACCCTGGGAATTTGTTGAAGATTTCAAGAAGGCCTACGTAGCTAAACTGCCACCTCAAACATTGTTGGAGAATAGGGTGGTTAGGAAGGGGTTAGTCTACAAGAGGCTTGAGCACTTCAGAAAAGATGAGCTAAATCTGCTACTTGAAGGCAAACATCCAGATGAATTCGCCTATAGACAAATTACTACAGTTGAGCTCAAGAATGGTAAGCAGGCTAAGTTTCTCTCAGAGCTGTATGGCCGTGAAGGATTGTTTGATGGTGATGCTGAGGAGCTTACAAAGGAAGAACAAATTGTTTTTGTTGAAGCCTACACCAGAGAATCCTATAAGCTCATACATGGGAAGTAGGTCTCATGGATGGGACAACAGCCCTGTGTCCAAGTTCCCCATGTCAGGGTTCCTATCCATTCTATGCCAATCAAATCTCAGAGACTTCTTCCCAGGCCAGTGCTTAATTGGGTCATCTTCTAAGCTGATCAAGAAGGAAAAAGGCCAATCTTCCTGCCATCAATAAGTGGGACAATAAATTGCTTAGAGGTTTTGGCTGCATTGGTTCAGGGGGAGTTTGTTGGACTAAAAGAACCAATGAGCCAAGATCAGAAAAACCTCTAAGTCCCACAAGACATCACAACAACTGCTGAAAGCTTCATCAACAGTTTGACAAAGACTGAAGACTTCAACAGCTGAAGATCAAAGAACTGAGGAACAACAGCTGAAGACCTCAAGTACTGAAGACACAAGTACTGAAGTCTGAAGTACTGAAGTTATAAGTACTGAAGACTTCAAGTACTGAAGACTCAAGTACTGAAGTTCAACAGCTGAAGAACTGAAGTACTGAAGATCAACAACTGATGTACAAAGTCTGAAGACAAAGACTGAAGATATCAGCTGGTGACAACTACTGAAGTCATCAGCTGATGAAACGTCTAAAGATCAAAGTCTGAAGACCAAGTGCTGAAGCTTCAGAGTTGTCACAACAGCTGAAGAAGTAGTCTTCAGCTGTTGTGATGGTTTTACATTTCAGTAGTTTGTATTTTTCCTTTCAGTAGTTTGTAAAACGACTGAATAGTTTGTTCTTCAGTCGTTGTAGTTCAGTAGTTGTAAACGACTGAAGAGTTTGTTCTTCAGTCGTTGTACCTTTCAGTAGTTTCCTTTTCAGTACTTGTAATAAGTAGTAGCACTTTGCTTTTGTAAGAAGATGTCAGCTGTTTGACATCTTCAGTAGTTAGTTTGTTTTTCAGTAGTTTGTTACTAACGGTTTGATGCCACTATCAAGTGACATCAGCTGACGTCATTCTTCCTATAAAAGGAAGATGACCTAATTGTAACCATGCCGAAACATGTGAATCAATAGAAAATACCTTTTTGGCAGAATTGTTCTCTCTCTCTATAACTCTACTGTTACATGCAAAATCTTTTATGTTCTTGCTTGTTTGCTTAATTCTCGTGCTAAATCCGCTGCGAATACAACCTAATTGATCAAACTAGAGGCTGAGATCCTGTCAGAAGAGTTTTTATCTGAAATATATGTGATACTTGTATCACTTGTACTTGCCTCAGATGATGATGTTACCATTTCAAAAGAGATATTAGTTGGGGTATAAGATGGGATAGGGTGAGAAAAGAATTTTTCAAAACAATTATTTTTAATTTTCTCGTTACTATTCACGGTGGAATCATTCACAATATTAACGCAATCAGAAGAGGTATCATCATTACAATCCAAATCATTTAAAGAGGAAATAGAAACATAAACTAGAATAAGATGAGATAGTTTCTGTTATAAACTGACTTGATACAAAAACAGAAGTTAAACTAAATTTATGATCTAAGACATAATGCTGAGATTTAGGTGTACTAAGACTAGTGCATCCAAGCCCGCTAGTCGGTCCATAATCATAGTCCTCACGAACGTGCTTAGTATTCACACCTTCTAAACCTGCAGACATAACGTATCTATTACGATCAAATCATTAGAAGGATGAGGAACAGACATAGGTGAATAACAGTAAGTACTAGGAGGAGGATAAACCTTAGCATTTTCATAGCCCAAACCTATTTTAATCCTAGCCCCACTTTCAGATTTGCATAAATCATCATGTTTCATCCCCGATAATGTCCATTTATCGAGGTTTGACTGAAGTTTGCTTGTTTCAAATTCAGCAAGTGCAACCCTTTCAGTCAAAGTGTTAATCTCAACATTTCTTTCTAAAACAATTCTTTTTAAAAGATCATTTTCTTTCAAAGCTTTGTTTAATTTAACAAAATATTTAGACTCATTTATTATAAGTTTTTCATTAATTCATTTTAAATCTTTTTCATTGTCAATTAACAAACGATTAGCTTTGTATACCCCAAATAACCTAATTTTGCATGCTGAAAAACACATGTCCTGAATTACCTCAAAAGGGAGTCCCATCATCACCTTTTCTACTGCTATAGCTTTCTCACATTGGCACACCGGAGTACTCAACTTGTTTTCCTCGACAGTGGTAGCAACATCATCTTTTCCATTACTTTGCTCATGGGCTGACTTCCTTCCTTCTGCATCTTCTCAACCTTACTTTCTTTCTCAATCTCATCCTCCTCAGTTTCAGCAGCTTCACTTCTAAATTCCTTAAATTGATCAAATTCTTCCTCACTGTTAACCTTCTTCTTCTCTACCACAATCTCAGCTACCAACGCTTGGTTAATTTCTTCTCTCATCTCTTCTTCTCTTTCTTCTCTTTCATTTCTTCTTTATCCCCACTTGAAACCAGCTTTGGGACTCCTGAATTGCTAGAATCGGTGACAATCGGCAATGGACATTCTCGTTTGAAGTGTCCCAACTGTTTGCAATTAAAACATCTCAGTTTAGATTTATCAAATCCTAATTTAGAGTTAGTGCTTTGATCTCCAAAGTTCTTCATTCCAGTACGCTCCATAAATCGTCAGGATCTGAGAGTCAACATTGCCATCTGCCACTGAATGTTAGTCTCTTCTATATCATCTGGATCCACCTGATACATATCCTCCATTGTCATTCCTTTTCCTTTCAACTCCCCAGCTACCAAAGCTTCATAACTCTGAACAAACATACCAAAGAGGGCTATCGTTTCAGATAGAATTGACGTTCCAGCATTTGCTTTTGAGTTGGCTTGATCTCTACCAGCATTACCACTACCACAAGAAAATCACTAGTATTCACTCCACTTTGTCGAGATGCCTGTATTGGAGAGCTTGCAGCAGAAGATAGTAATGCAACATTCTAAGTGAAACCAGATGTAGGAATCATGGTTCGGTTGAATTCCCTCTCTTCATGTCTAATTCGAAGGACTTAAGCTTATTTATGATGTCTATTAGCTTGTAGTCAGTGAAACCTCCTTCCTTCTTTAACATTCTCACCTGAAGACTCCACTGAGGTTGAAAAGAGTCTAACAACCTGTTAACTTGCTCACTATTGGAAAGTTTCTCATCATATTTCTTCAATGTACTCCAAACTATTAGAAAACGATTTGTAAGATCTGTGAGACTCTCGTTCTTGTATCCCACAAAAGAGTTGAACTCCTTTCATCTTGGATGCTCTTGTCTTTTACCAACTCATCGTTTCCATTATAGAACTCATAGAGAGCATCGAAGAGTGACTTAGCATTCTTATGTTCAGCAAATCGATTGTAGATGTCAGGTGCAAGACATAGAGTTAATGCTCCAAAAGCTTTCTAGTCTCGATCAATCAGCTTCAGATCCTTCTCGTTGAATGTGGCTGGGTCTATGTTTTGAGACATGACATCACCAACAGTGACAATTGGTATGTGTGGACCGGATATGATAGATTCCCATTGGTTGTGGTGTGTGTAGAAGAAATAGGCTTTGAGACATCTCTTCTAATCTTCAAAGTTGTCTCCGTTAATGAGTCTCGGAGGTCTGTTGGGAGCTACGCTTTCTAAATCTGCAAGGGTGAGAGAAGTCATCTTTGACATTCTAGTTTTGCTGAAGAAATGATAATTTCGCACAAATGAGCTAGTTTCGCTAAGAAGAGCTAGTTTCGCAGAGAAGGCTGTAATTTCGTTAGAAATTTCGGCAGCTGTTTCACTAGCCAAATGATTGAGAATGCTTAGTTTTGCCAACAATTTCACATGAAACAAGCTTGAACTTTCGTTCAAAGATAACTTCGATAGCAATTTCGCTTGGAATACGCACACAAGCACTGTTGAACTTTCGTTCAAGATCACTACTTTCGCTGAGATGCTGAAATCAACTACAAAGTGTAAAACACTTATAGTTTCGCTGGAAGATGATGCAGTTTCACTGGATGAATATGTAGTTTCGCTGGATGAATCTTGAAGACTTTTGCACATGAAATCGATCTGAAATCACCTAAATCTCAATGGATTTGAGATCTGATGATTAACAGAGCTTTCCCAACCAATAACGAGCAAAATTCAATCAAATTCCATATCAAATACACTCAAATTTGATCCGGAATTGATGAAATATTGATATTGAACAAAAACAACCAAAAACCTCAAACAATCAAGAGCATTAAGGCTCTGATACCATTTTGTTAGTCCATCTGATCGAATTGTAGTACATTGATGTGTTCAATCGTTCAATATTAGAAACAATAGACAAGCAACAAAGATGATGAAGAATAATAACAACCACATGTATTCAAATATGAACAATAAGGATCCAATACAATCAAAAGAAACAAGCTCAAATATATTTCATCAAAGGAAGAGCTTACAATAGTCTCTTGCAACAATAATATTCTATTAGGGTTTTACAAGGATTCTAAACAATGAGCAAGATCAAAACTATATATAGAAGTCATAGTTTCGCTGTCAGCGAAACTATGCTGCTGAAACTATAGTTTCGCCCGACAGAGACAATAGTTTCGCCGGGTGAACTAAACAGCTGACTATGAGTGAAACTGTAGTTTCACTCATAGTTTCGCTGGGTGACAAAACTACACAAAATAAACAACATTAAAAAGTAAACAAATATTAAACCTATTACAAAAGAATATAAACAAAATCTAATCTAAGATGAGTCCAACCTATACATGATCTTCAATATCAAACTTAGAATCTACCATTTGAGATGTTAAGTGTTTTATGAGAGCTGAGGAGATTTAAGATGGTGAGATCTTACAATCAAGAGCCTGGAAAGCTCTGATACCAATTGCATGACCATTGAGGGGAGGTCAATACAATCAGTCTTACAATGAGAAGAGTGTTAAAACACTTAATAGTTCAAATAGGGAACCCGGTTTAAGAACAAGATGCAAAGAACACAAGCAAATAAGGAGACAGAACTCAAGAACAATATATATGGTTTTCAAGAATGATGTATATTAATCTCAAGTTCTCTTACAAGTGTTATAATGCATAGTAAGATACAAGACCATGAAATACTTTATACTACACTCTATAACCGACTATACTTGGAAAGCCAGTTAGAATATTAAAAGACAACAAAATCAATGTAGAGTCAAAAGTCAGATTGCCTTTTGACTAGTGAATATGACATGCCATAGCTCACATCCTAATATATTACAAAAAGGATAAAAGTACATAAAGTAGAAAGTTACACACTCAAGACCACAATGTATAGTTGCAAAAGCATGGACCTTTTTACTAACTCATGCAAGTTGGTGAAACAGTAGAGTTGTAGCGGAAAGTGGATCAACTTTATGCAAAAGTACATCCGAGGAAAGCATATTCTCCTTTTTGTTTGGAAGAAATTAGTCTTCACTTCATTTGGCTTGGGAAGACTTTGTCCTTAAAGCTTTGGAAGACTTCATCTTTTGGCTTCAGAAGATTTGATCTTTAGCTTCGGAAGATTTTACACTTAGATTACTTTCTGTGTAGAGTGTAAAACTTCCGAAGCAACTTCTATCTTGTACTAAGTACATGCATGCAGGAAGCCTTTGGTTGCTTTGGTTGCATCAACCTTCTTATATAACCTTACAGTAACGGTTATTTAAGCGCAGTGGAAAATTTTTCTACAAATTATTAATAGAATATTTTACATGTATTAGTAAATGTATTTTTATACAACATGTTGAATGTTGGGTTTTAAGAATGATAAATTGGAGACACAGGGAGCTATACAAAGATGGATTATCAAATATATGTTGGAATATACTACCTCCATATTTTTTTGACTTCTTAATTGATTTGTGTAGCAAGCATGTTGTTTCATTTGTCGATGGAAAGTTCAACCCGTATCCCTCTTTTTTAGATGTTGATTATGTATACTTTCCTTTTTGTATTCAGAGTTAAGAATGGGTGCTTGTTCAGGTGAATTTGCATACAATAAAATTGGAGATCTTTTGTAGCGAAGAAATAGGTGATGAAAAAAATTTGGTTGATTGATTCATCCGATGTTGATGAAAGTGTCTATGTATTTCAGCACTTTATTAGTAAATCTTCGGTTTTGGAAAAAGACCAGTCAACTAGAAAAACCTTTAGGATTGAAGCAAATGAAGATTATGTTATATCACCCTAAGCGTTGAGGGGTAATGAAGGAGTTTACATTTGTATGTTGATGGAACATTTAGTTACAGGAAAACTGATAAATTATGATGAAAAATTTATAGAGACCTGTAAGTGGTATAAGCACTTCATGGCTGATCAGTTGTATTTCTGGCGTAGTTTACCCCATCCACCTTAAAATATCTTTTATTAGTTTTTATAACTTTCTTTTTTGTGTGTTTGTTATTGTAATATAAAGTTAATCTTAGCTCTTGAACGAATTTTTAGGATTTAAGTTGGTGATGTTTATAGCAGTGTTATATTTATTTTTCATTTTAATAATAATGTTAGGGAAATGTAAATCTACAACTAATATGTTACAAATTTTTTTAATAATATAAAAAAGAAGAAATCAATACATTTTTTCCTGTAAACACATAATATATTTTTTCCTGTCAACACATAGACTGTCTTTATTATTTCCTATCAACACATATCATGTCTTCATTATTTCCTGTCAACAAATAATAGTCTTCATTATTTCCTGTCAACACATACCATGTCTTTATTATTTCCTGTCAACACATAACATGTCTTCATATTGGGTCTGAAAAGCATAGTCTATATTATCAACACAATCAAACTCAATAATAGTCAAATTCAAAGTCAATGCAAAAGTTGAACACAATGTGTTCGAGATGAAGAATCGAGAAAAGACTTTGAAGAAGTTAAAGACTAAGGCTTTAATGTAATAAATATATTTGTGTCAACAAAATATATTTAGTCTTTTATTAGTCTTTTAAGTGTTTATTTGTTAATTTGTAGTTTATTCTAAGTCTAGGGGGCTGGATGTCATCAAGTCTAATTGTAATTAGACTATAAATAGCTAGAGTAATTAGCTAGTCATTAAGCTTGCAAGAGCTAGATTTGAGGGTTTCCATGTAAGCAACATCTGATGCAAATCAATATGGATCAAATAGGGGTTTTTCATTGATGTTCTTGAGTGTTCATTCAAGTTCTTCATATTTTATCAATTTGATCCAAATCTTATTGTGAATTGATAGATTCAAGTGCTCTTAGGACTAACAATTTGGTATCAGAGCCAACTTGAATCAATTTCTATTGCGGGTTTGAAGATTTATGATGCTAATTTGAAAATTTTGTTAAGTTTTTTTGGAAAGAGAAAATGAGGTGTTAGAGAGACAAAATAGATCTGAGTTTTGTGTTCATCAATCTTACTATTTTTTATTAGATCTACATCATTTCAAAGTAGGATTATAACATTTGATGTCATAGTTTATATCTATAAATCGATTACTATAAGAAATTGAAAAGAAATTTAAAGTTTGAAGGTGTTTCTCACACACCACACCGTGTGTGTTCTTGGTGTTCTTGGCAGCCTTTGAAGAACCTTCAAATCTTCATTCGGTGAAACTAGATCTGATTTGAATGAAAGTTCAATTTCTTGTGATAATCTACTAGCGAAACTAGTAGTTTCATTGCCCAAATTTGCAAAAATACTACTTTCGCACCAGATCTATGAACTAGACAATCATCTTACAAAACTATCACTAAAACCAAAGCAACAACAACTGATCTAAACTTTTATACCAAACCAACCCACAAAACCATCCATTTCCACAATGACTGACCACACCACCGTCTCAGCCACCTTCGGGATCGAACACCGCTACCGTATTTTCTTTACTATCGCTGCAAACGACCACAAACTAAACCGTCACCACCATAGTTACCATCACAACAACCATTGGTGACCATTGCCATCACAATCACCATAGACAACCACCATCATTACAGTCATTAACCATAACATATAGAACTACTACCATCGGACCTGTTGAACAGTACCCCCGTACCACCGTTGCCTGTGCCCCCCATCACTCAACAACCACTGTTGGAACACACCTACAACCATCATCACCGCTTGTATCTGCTACCCTAATCACCAACAAAACCACCATCCCGACAACATCTAGACCAAGACTATCACCACAATCATCTTGGACAGCCCTTGAAGTCCGAGATCTATCACCGCCCAAATAATCATGTTCGTGATTCAAAACAAAGACCACCACTATCGCATTCAGGTTTCAAGGGGGGTCAGATATGGTAAGGCACTAGCCATCACTTGCCGGAAGCCACCACCACCTCTGTCGAACGACCACACCTCTGTCGAACGACCACTGTCATCCTTTATCTTTAATTTTTTTCGGATAGTTGCAGAGTGATGCACAGATGGATGATTAAAAGTTGGATTCTTTGAAAACAAATTTAAGATTCAGTGTAGATTTCAAAGGTTAAGTATTTTTAGAGATATGAGGTGTCAGTGATTGAAGTGGTGTTTGGTAACAAGTATAATGACTTAGTAGTGTTTAGTTGTAAGTTGGAGTGTTTAGACATTGTTCAGCCTTGGTCAAAGGTGATTAAATTTCATCAAATTAAAATCATTGACCGGGTGTTTTAATCATTTTCTACAATTAGGCCCACATTATTCCCGAGGAGGTGTAGGTGAAAAGTTAACATAGTATGGCCTATGGAGCTAGTTGACTGCATACACAACATTATTACATTTTCTTTGATTTTACTTGTGAATTTACATGTAATTATTGAGATCAAAATGTTCATATTTGGTGTTAAAAAAAACAAGCAGACCTGGCATCTTGACCCTAGTTACTTAGAAACCATTTAGTTGACATTAAAAGTATATTTCCAGGGGAAGAATATTATTCAAAAAATTTTGGGAAAAATATAAAATATTTTTAGTTTTGGGTGTTATAGTGAATTTAATATTTTAAATGAAAATGTCGTTTTCTGATGATCTCGAATAAGACAATGCCACAATGGCACAAAGTCGGTTTGATTGATTTCAGGTATGAAGAATGAAAAGTTGTCAGATTTCATTGATCAATTTATATCTATGGCAAATAATCTGAAGAAGCATGGCCCACAACTCACTAACTATGAACAAGTTCAACAGCTTCTTAAATCTCTTCCACTCGAGTGGAGTTCTCAGGTTAAAATGCTTAAGAAGGAAAGAAATTCGCTGACTACAAACTCATGGATGTTATAAACAAGCTGAAGTCATTTGATTTGGATGTGAAAAGAAGAGAGTACAATCAATCCATAGTACCAGCTATAGTTTACTCATAAAATATTGCATTGATTTCATCAGTTACAAACTCTCCAATGTATGGTGCAGCTTATGGTGGGTCTTCTGGTTATGGCGTGTCAGACAATTTTGGTGGTAGATCTTCAAGTGATAAGAACAAAGAAACTGAAGAAGAAGTCAACCATGCATTAATGAATGAGGTAGTGAATAGTGATGAGGATTCTGTTAAGAACTTTGATCCATTCAAAGAATTCAGGTGTGAAACTCAAGATGAAAGTGTTTGTAATGTTGGTGCTTTTGCAAGCTGGTGTAAAGTTCAGAAGCAACAGTATAGTGAAACAGGTGAAGTGAAGCTGGAGGTTCAGGATGAAGGAAAGCAAGAGGAAGGTGAAGCTGAGGAAGCTAAGAAGAGAGCAGCTGAGGAGGAAGAGTACAAAAAGAACACTCCTATCTATCGATATGAAAAAGCCCTAGCTACTGAAAAGGTGGTTATGAGACTCCCTTATGAGGTAATTCAAGACATGTGTTCTCCTTCCTGTAAAATTCGTTATTTAGAGTTTATAAAGCTAACATGTTATTATTAGAAAATGAAAGAGAATTAAATCAAATAAACAAAGAACTTAAAACCAATGAGTCAAAATATTTTATCAAACTAAGAGAATCTTAAAAGAAAATGATCTTTAAGAAGAAATCTTTTAGAAAAGAATGTCGAGATTAATGTTTTGAGTGAACGAGTCACCTTAGCAGAATGTGAGACTAGCAAGCTTAAACTAAACTTGATAAATGGACAATATTTGGGATGAAATAGGAAGAACTATTCTTTAAGCAAAGGGGAGCTAGAATTGTTAGGTCAAGCACCTTTGAAGAAATTAAAGATTTCCAAGTTATATTGAAGATGAAATATGAATAGCAAGAATAAACAAAGTATTAGTCTAGGGTCTATTTTGTAAATATTATAAATTCTAGACTAGTATAAACTTATCATTCCTTGCATGGATAGATGGATCACCACCAAATGTGGGAATTATATTCCATCAACAACAACAACATATCATTATCCTTCATGGATGATGAATTCATCATCAATCATTAAACAAAAATTATTATTAAACACAATTTTGTTCATCATTATTGGATTTTAGCATCTAACCATCAAATTTTGTTCATATCAATTTGAATCCTAAGATCCAAGCTTATCAATCTTGTTCGAATTTGGAGTTCACAAGAATCAAAATGGGTGTGGGATGTGGCAAAACTTAATATGTTTATTCTCCTCCTAGCACTCCTTGTTACTCTCCTATGCCTCAACCTCATCCATCTAATGATTTAATTAAAGCTGCAGATACTAACAATTTACATGTAGGTTTAAGTAGTGTTAATCACAAAGAGGTTCGAGATGAATATGATTCTCCTGCAGGTTTGGGACTCATCACGCAAGGATCTGATAAGCAAAACGATAATTTCACCTCTGGTGTTTCATAATCAGTATCAGTTGTTTCCCATAACTTCTTTAACAACTTTAAAACAGGTAACATCCCTTCTTTTGTTTTTGTTAGGTTTGTCAAAGAAGGAATAGTTATGGAATTGTCAGGCAATCAGAACTCAATAACACAAACCGACACAACAAGAGTTATCAATCACAATTCTTTCAAAGCAGACTGTGTATACAAGACTGTACAAGCTTAGATAATGAATCAGAGATCATTAAGTCACCTGAAGTTATCATGTCTCAAATGCTTCCAAAAGTCGAATCAAGTCCTATACGGATCTCATCTCCAACTACTAAACAAATTAGCAGTTCATCCAAAACTCAGCTGAAGCACTCACCATCTTCATCTTCTATACATCAAGCTCGTCATAAATCTGCCTCCAAGTCTACCAAGTCACCAGTCTTACAAAAAGGTGAAACTCGGCTGAAACTCTTTCTGTCCTCATCTGTTACATCAAAAGGTTCTCAGAAGAATTTCCAGTTCTCATCTCCTAGAACATCACACATCAAATCATACTTCAGTTCTAAATCCACATCGACAAAGCCTCAAAAGGTTCAATCTTCTGATATATGAAAGAAGAAGCTTTAAGGTTGTCGATAAGCTATAACACGTCAGAGTAGGCTCCATCCTCTCCTTCTTTTCATGGAACTACAAAGAACCAAAAGCCTTTTAAGGCTTGCTTTAGATATGGAAAAGATGTTCATATGATAAAGAAGTGCCCTCAAGTTCAAAGAGAGGCTTCAGGCGGTAAAGGCAAACAAGAATGCTTCTCTGAATGTCAGTATACAAGAAAGGTTCCAGACGATAAAGACAACACGAGTTGCTTCTCAGATTCAAGAGGTAAAAATCAGACATATTTGAATGGTTGGATGATGAACAATCTATCTAAACCCTCTCATGTGAAGTCGATTTCACATGATTCAAAGATGAAAAAGACCAAAGTTTTGAAACAAAATCTCTTCCTTCGGGTCTTAAAAAGAAAATGATTTCCAAATTCAATTCTTTCAAATCAAAAGTACTTGAGCAGAAACACATTTGGAAAGTAAAACAAAAGGTTGAAAAGATAAATGATTTTTCAAAAAGGTGCGTGCTTAAGCAGGTTATGTACAATGATGAAAATGGAACTCTCAGGACTACTATGGACTGGGTCCTACTCTCTAACTAGTTTATTTATGAGTGAAGGAACAATTCAGGAGGCATGTTAGTAATCCTGTTTACTAACAGATATTGTTCCTAATTCAAAATTGAGGAGGAACAAACAGGTTATGGTTATGGTATCTTATCCACATTCCGGATTCTTACCTACATTATTGCAATTCACACTTCACAATCACTGCATTTTTCTCGGTACTTCATTTCTCATCTTTCTGCTAGTATAATTCGGAAGACTTTCTTTGGTAAATTTTAATTTTCGTTCGGTTTATTAAAAAAATCTATTTACAAAAAAATTATGGGGAGAGTATAATAAAAAAATAAATGAAATGGGAACTGAGAACTTGATTTAGGATGGCATAAGAAATGATAGTATGTTTTCTTTGTATACTTGTTTGCATGACTTGCAATTTATGAGAAATGATAGTAACTGATATAGATGTTTGTATCACTTAAAATTCTAAAATTTGAAAAAGTCAGTTTCATTATATGATATGCTTGGTAGGCTCAGCCTGAAAATGAAGTAAACAGTGATTCTGTAGCCTAACTAAAGCGCAGGATCATTTCCATGACATTTCGGTCTACACAAAGTTACAAGTCTCGTCAAAAACCACTTGAGAGTATCTAACATCTGCCTTGATCCCTTCAATTACCAAATCACCCTCACCTTATCCCTGAATGATGCTTCTTGTAAGCTCTTCAGAATCATTTTCATGCTTATCTCCTCTACTCTGTGGAAGCATTGACCTTGAGTGATGATCTTCTCTGTTATACGTTAGTATAGACCTGAAGTTCTTATCAGCGCACTCAGATGATCATCTCCTATGTTATACAAAAGTATAGACCTGGAGCACTCATCATCTATTTCCCTTCAAATAATATCACAATGATTCTTACATCAAAGGTCATTGTCGAAAGCTCCACTAAATACTTACACATATATATGACATTCACAATGGTCCTCAAATGATCATTCTCTATATCCATCTCAAGAAGAATCTAATCATCAAATCTCAATCTCTCTTATTCTCAGATATTATTATCCGTGTACTTATCAGAAAAATGTGATCTTGTAGAGTCACTCTTTATACTCATAAGCCCTGATGACGGGATAAGTTCTTTGTCGGATGTCTGTGGGAACCAAGTTACCTGAGCTTCTCTAACTGGATCTAAAAAATGATAAAATCAGTTGTAGGTCACTTGTTGAAAATAATAAGGCATGGGTTTAGGAGGACAACATACTAGCAATCATTTCTGGGCTGTCAAATTAAAAATCTATGTCAGTGTGATCTCACTGCTTATCGATGTTAATTATATCTTTGTGCTTTAGTATATCTTGAGAATGTGATCTCGTGATTAAATCAATTTTTGGTTCTCAAATTATTAAAAAAATATTATCAGGTTAGAGTCTTATGATTAGATTTTATTAGTATTAAATTTCTTGTTTACTTTTCTTAAAATTAAAATTTTAAAATCCCAAAAGATTTTTCATTTCAAATTATTTTTCAAGACTTCTATATTATGATATTGAAACGATCTCATATTTTCATGCATTTCACAGGAAATTGCACACACAACGAACATGGTTTCGCTTGTTTATATTCATAGATAAACACAGGTTTATTTGTATTATTGAAATGATCTAACGACAAAATATGTAGAACGTGTTTGTGTTTTTGTTACAGGTTTTGCTGCAAGTTATGGCTGATCATCACCTGAACAAGGAACCAGACTAGAGAACTTGTTCTTCAAGTTACAGAAGATACCAAGCTAGGATTCCTCCTCCTACATCTTCTAAAGCACTCAAGGATAGAGAGTTGGAAAAGCTATTCCTGATCATGCACAAAGGGTGCACATGAAGAGGGGGAGCATACAAAAAGGGGAAGCCTGTGAGATGAAAAATCTTCAGCAATAGATCATCAATCTAAGGGGAGATTGAAGATCACTATATGGTGTAAGGCCTCGTTCCCGGACACCTCACAGTTGGTCATTCATTGCATCACACATACATATTAATATACATTTCATAAGATAAACAACGGAATTACGTTAGCAAAAACCATTCTCTATTATTGATAAATACTGTTGTTAACCAATACAATGGGGTTTAAGTTACAAAAGATTGTTTAATTTCATTACAAAACAACAATATCTTAACGTAAGAATGGATGTCAGTCTTTTCCCGCCAAGTAGCTTCACCCTCGTGCCATCCTCAGCAAAATTTACCTGCCAACTGAAAATGTATAAAAGTCAGCGTTGCTGAGTGAGTTCTAGTTTTAAAAGTGTTAAAATACCTTGTATGATTTATGTATGAAAATACTCTTTCAATAAAATATTTTCTTTACTTTTGTACGTGAGCACGCATCAACTATACAAAAAGGTAATGCTTTCTTTCTTTACGGTATACCTTTGTTCATTTCGTACTCTTTAACTTTATCTTTCACTGTCTATATGGACCAATGAGCAATACCCTAAACTATGTGCGCAAAAAACTGGTGCTGGGCCTGTGGACTATAAATAGACAATGATCACTATGCCCGAGGCTCACCCAGTCACCTAGGGTATGCTACAAAGGTCCGTCAATCTCAATTGATTGACCCTGTGTGCATCCTTTGGGTAGCTAACCCGCATCACAGTTGAGCTAACGACAACATGGTCGTGCACCTCCTATATGCTTGTAAGACTTTCATTATATTAATTATGTTCCACTTCTTTTTATCATTACTTTTTCACTTTGTTAATGATAATACATACGTTTATGATCATAAACATACCACATAAGTCACATATAAATAATTTATTATGGACATAAGGACAACTCATAATAATGCCATGTAATAACAATTAAAAACCCTAAGTCAAACTTAGGTCAAACCTTAATGATTCTGTTTTTCTCAAAATTTCAGAAAATAGTCTAAGTATTCTAGGTGCATGGGCACTATGCAGGCGCATGAGTCCTGTTTAGGCACATTGCAACTATGTAGGCGCATGGGCTTATTTGGGCGTTTCTACACTTAAACACATGAGCCATTTCAGGCGCATGGGGACTATTTAGGTGTTGGGGTTATACTTAGGCGTCTAAGACTAAGTCTTAGATGCATGGTCTACTGTTCAGGCGCATGGACTACCATTTAGAAATTCTAAGGCATTTCTAGACGCATGGGGTACTGTTTGGGCCCATGGGCCCTATTTGGGCACATGACCCTACTTAGAACATTTCTAAGGCAATTTTGGGCGCATGAGCCCTATTTAGACGTATGGCCAACCTGTTGAACACATTTCTAAATTGTTTCCAGTCCTAAACATCTTATTCTAAGCTTACTTATACCATTCTAAGCATGAACATAACATAAAACATTATACATCATACATACATAACATCATACAACATTTGTAAAAATCGTTTACATACATTTTTAGCCCCAAGAATTTATAAAAACATGTAAAAATACAGGGTCTAGAACTCACCTTTGTTGCTTTCAAGCTCAACACCCACAAAGCCAAGAATTCTTGATGTTTCTAACACCTAATGCCAAGAACACACACAACCCAAACACCAAACACATGAGAACATGAACTCTCGGTTTCTTAGTCGAAGAAATAACCAAAACCGAGCCAATTATGCACAAAACACATACCTAATGCGAGTGAAGCCACTTCTCCTTCTTCTATCCTAGAGAACTTCAAACTTTTGTTCTTCTTTTTTTGTTTCGTAAAGCAGATGGGATGTGCAATATGGGCGGCCATATCCCCATATATATTAAAATAATGGGTTGTTGTACTATTTTACACTTTAACCCCTTCTACTTTAGCTTCTTTTCCTTTTATGAAATATACTTTTATTTTCTCTTTTATTTTGACTATGTTTCGGGTGTTACAAGTCTACCACCCTTAAAGAAGTTTCTCCCTGAAACCTATCACTCTTCGAATAGCTATGGGTAATATTGTCTTGTCTCCTCTTTGGTCTCTCGCGTAGACTCGGAACCCATCCTGTGCTTCCACTACACTCGTACAAGTGGAACCACTTTATTCCTTAACCTCTTCTCCTTCCGATCGATAATCGCCAATGGTTACTCTACATGATTGAGCAGTTCATCCACCTCGATATCCTCCAGTGGTATGACCATATCTACTCGTGCGATGATTCGAAAAGGTCCTACGTACCTCGGGCTTAACTTACCCTTCTTCTGGAACCGAATGATTCCTTTCCAAGGTGAGACCTTCAACATAACTCTATCACCTACGTTGAACTCAATCGGTCTCCGCCTTTTGTCGGCATACGACTTTTGTCTATCTTTCACCGCCTTCCTGAAGGCTTTGATCTTTTCTAACTTCTCAGTCGTAGCCTCGATCACCTCGACACCTCCTAACTCCTTCTGCCTAATGTCTCTCCAACATGCGGGAGTCCTACATCTCCTACCGTATAGCATCTCGTATGGGGGCATAAAAATGCTGGCATGATAATTGTTGTTGTACGAGAATTTTGCTAACAGTAAGTGATCATCCCAACTTCCTCCAAAGTCGATCACACATGCTCGAAGCATATCCTCGAGCATCTGAATCATCCTCTCAGACTAACCATCTGTCTGAGGATGATAAGCCGTGCTAATGTGTATCCTCGTCCCCATCGCATCTTGGAATCTCTTCCAAAACTTCGATGTGATCGGGTGTCACGATCCGACACAATAGACAACAGTACACCATGACAAGCTACAATCTCCTAGATGAACAGATCCACCAGTCTTTTAGATGAGTACGTCTCGCAGATTGGTAGGAAGTGAGCACTCTTGGTTAGACGATCCACAATCACCCAAATGGCATCGTACCCCCTCGTCGTGCGGGGTAACTTCGTAATGAAGTCCATGGTGATTTGCTCCAACTTCCACTCGGGTATATCTAATGGTTGGATCTTCCCATATAGTTTTTGATTCTCTGCCTTCACTTTCAAGCAAGTAAGGCACTTACATACTCCTCCACATCATGTTTCATACCCGGCCACCAGTAGTCCTTCTTTATGTCTTGATACATTTTGGTGGCACCAGGATGAATGGAGTATCGGGCCTTGTGAGCTTCATCCATGTTTCACCCTCGCAGATCTCCATAACAAGGGATCCACATTCGTCCAAAGTGGGTTCTAACCCCATGGGTGTTTGCTCCCAGTTCCGAGACTAGGCCTCTCATTCGCTCAGAATTGAAGTGATCCTCTTTCAATGCCTCATCTTGAAATTATTTCACTTGGGTGGTCACGTCCTGCGTCATTACTAGCTTATAAGCCTTCACCCGAATCGGCTCGGGTCTCTCTTTTCAGCTCAGGGCATTGGCCACCACGTTGGCCTTGCCTGGATGGTAGTGGATCTCACAGTCATAATCTTTGATGAGCTCTAACCACCTTCTCTGTCTCATGTTGAGATCCTTCTTCTCAAATAAGTACTTTAAGCTCTTGTGGTCGGTGAAGGTCGTGCACTTCGTCCCGTATAAGTAGTGCCTCCAAATCTTCAACGCAACAACCACATCTGCTAACTCCGAATCGTGTGTAGGGTAGTTGACTTCGTGGGTCTTCAGCTGTTGGGATGCGTAGGCTATCACCCTTCCACGTTGCATTAACATGCAACCTAGCCCAGAATAAGAAGCATACGAATACACCACTATGTCCTCACTCCTTTTAGGTAATGTCAAGATAGGAGCTTGAGTTAATCTCATCTTCAACTCCTCAAAAGCACCTTCCTGTTCTCGACCCCACACAAACTTCACGTCCTTGCGAGTCAACTTTGTCAAAGGTGAGGCTACCTTGGAGAAGTCTTGAATGAATCTTCTGTAGTAGCCCGCCAAACCTAAGAAGCTAGAGATCTCGGATGGCGTCTTTGGAGACTTCCATTGCATCACTGCCTTAACCTTTGCCAGGTCCACCATGATTCCGTCAGCATTAACAACATGACCCAAAAATTGAACCTCGCGCAACCAAAAAGCACACTTAGAGAATTTAGCATACAACTTCTCCCTACTAAGTGTCTCCATACCTCGCGTACGTGGCCGACATGTTCTTCCTCACTTCTCGAATAAATCAGGATATCATCAATAAACACAATCACTGATTTATCTAACACTACCCAGTTCATCAAATCCATAAAGGCAGCTGGCACGTTCGTTAAACCGAAAGACATAACGAGAAACTTGTAGTGTCCATAACGCGTGCGAAAGGATGTCTTAGGAATGTTTTGCTCTTTCACCTTCCGTTGATGATAGCCAGATCGAAGATCTATCCTCGAAAACCAACTGGCACCTTGGAGCTGATCAAACAAGTCATCAATCCTCGGTAATGGATACCGATTCTTCACCGTCAACTTGTTCAGCTCGCGGTAGTCGATGCACATCCGCATACTACCGTCCTTTTTCTTCACGAACAAGACCAGAGCACCCCATGGAGAGATACTCAGTCAGATGAAACCCTTATCCATTAACTCCTGCAATTGTTCTATGAGTTCCTTCATCTCAGTCGAAGCTAATCGATATGGTGCCTTGGCAACGGGTTGAGCACCGGGTATCAAATCGATTTAGAACTCAATCTCGTGATCCGGTGGCACACCGAGTAAGTCTTTTAGGAACACATCAGGAAAGTCACACACCACTGGTACATCGGACAGTTATAGTGTTGACGTGTCCACATCCTTCACGTAGGCCAGATACGCATTACATCCACGTCGCATGCACTATCCTGCCACCGCCATTGAAATCACTTTCGGGATTGTAGTAACGCAATCTCCATAAACTATCACCAAACTTCCATCGGGCGCAACTAGTCGAATCATCTTCTTATGACATACGATGTTTGCTTCATAGGTTGCTAACCAGTCCATCCCTAGTACTACATCAAATCCACCTAGGGGCATCACATGTAACTTAGCAGCAAACCTATGACCTTATAGCTCTATGGCATAGTCCTCTATCATGTCGGTAATTCTAGTGGACTTACCAATAGCAGTCTCTACATCGAATGGCTCACTAATACTTCTACTACTAGCAGTCAACTTAGCACAAAAAGTAGTAGAAATAAAACTTCTACTAGCACCAGAGTCAAATAATACAGAGGCACAAGTTTGATTTACTAGAAACATACCTGACACGATATCGGGATCCACTCTGGCCTCCTCCCGGGTCATGGTGTAAGCTCTAGCACTCGCCCTCTATCCTCCTTCTTCAGCCTTCTTCTTCGCCCCAGAGCTCTCCGCCCTCGGCTTCTTGCAGTCTTTGGTCGTGTGGCCCTCCTCGCCACAGAAATAACACTTCAGCACCCTACAGTCTCTAGTGATATGGCCAGGCTTGCCACACCTGAAGCATACATTCAGGCCCAACCTACACTCACCAGTATGCTCCCTTCCACATTTACCGCACTTCTTCAGTCCCGGATTGACGACACCCTACACCATCCACCTTCATCTTCTTGTTGTTTGGAGTGAAACCACCCCGTCCAAACCTCTTCCCATTCTAGCTCTTATCACCACCACTCATCTTCTTCACTTCCACCACTGTCTCCTCCCGCTCATCGTACAACTTGCCCGCCAAGTCCACCACCGATCGAAAGGTACCTGGCTGAGCAGCAATCAGATGCCTGCGAATATCAGTCGGTAGTCCCTTGATGTACCTCTTGATCTTTCGTGACACAGGCGTCACCCGATCCGGTACCAGCCTCGCCATTTCGTTAAATTTGGTGGTGTACTACTGGTGGGTCATGGTTCCCGCCTCAAGTTGCAGGAACTCCCTCTCGATCTTGTCTAGTTCCCTGTGAGGACAAAATTCCTCCATCGCCAATTTCTTTAACTCCTTCCACCGCATCTTCCCGATGGCCCTGGCACCCTCATCTTGGACAATGTTGTCCTACCAACACAGCACAGAGTCAGTAAAAGAGTGAGTAGCGAACTTCACCTTCTGGTCCTCATGACACTCACTAATCTCTAGCACCACTTCCATCTCCCTCACCCAGTGGTGTGCAGCAGCAGTATTACCATTCCAATCGAAGTCGGGGTTTACACTGTTGGAACGCCCCTTAACTACACCCATTGGTCGTCACCTCCACAGAAGCATCCTCCTCCTCGCTAGACACACTGTATCGTGCTCAGGCTGTTCCTCTTCCCCCTTTCTCTCCTTGCCTATTGACCCCTTCCTATCTTCCTTCTCATTCCTCTCCTCATTCCTCACAGCCCTAATAACTTCGGTCACTACAGACGGTAAGACTGTCTGCATGACCTGGTGCACTTCGTCAGCAATCGCCTCCATAGTTGAGGCATTCAAACTAACATTCTCATTCTCCTCACTTCGGCCATGAACCTTAGGGTTGTCATGAGTCGTCTCAGGAGCCTTAGCACTTCTCCTCGTCACACATGGCCGTCCCCTGCCTCTAGAAGCCTTGGAATATTTTCATCCAGCCATTCCATTAACGCTATAAGATTCAAACACTAACACAGTCATTCGAGGTAATAGCTCAGTTTATGTTAAGTATAGTAAGTCCCTAATGACAGTGGCCAGTTGTGATTAGCCATTTACTTTACTCTTCACACCCCAAGCCTTTCCTATTCTGACTACATCAGTATCTAAACCTACTAAGAACATATAAGTCATATAGCACACTCTCATAATACTGATTAACTTTAAAGAAGGAATTACATGATAGCACGTAGCTACTCCGGCTGACATCCCTCTATCTGTCCCATTTTCAGTTTAAGTTTAGGTTTTTAAAAATAATTTACCCAGTTCACTTAAACTATGACTCAGATACCAACTTGTAAGGCCTCGTTCCTGGACACCTCACAGTTGATCATTCATTGCATCATAGATACATATTAATATACATTTCATAAGATAAACAGTAGAATTACGTTAGCAAAAACCATTCTCTATTATTGATAAATACTGTTGTTAAGCAATACAATGGGGTTTAATTACAAAAGATTGTTTAATTGTATTACAAAACAACAATATCTTAACATAAGAATGGATGTCAGTCTTTTCCCGCCAAGTAGCTTCACCCTTGTGCCATCCTCAGCAAAATTTACCTGCCAACTGAAAATGTATAAAAGTCAGCGTTGCTAAGTGAGTTCTAGTTTTAAAAGTGTTAAAATACCTTGTATGATTTATGTATGAAAATACTCTTTCAATAAAATATTTTTCTTTACTTTTGTACGTGAGCACGCATCAACTATACAACAAGATAATGCTTTCTTTCTTTACTGTATACCTTTGTTCATTTCGTACTCTTTAACTTTATCTTTCACTGTCTATATGGACCAATGAGCAATACCCTAAACTATGTGCGTGAAAAACTGGTGCTGGGCCTATGGACTATAAAAAGACCATGATCACTGTGCACGAGGCTGACCCAGTCACCTAGGGTATCCTACAAAGGTCCGTCAATCTCAATTGATTGACCCTGTATGCATCCTTTGGGGTAGCTAACCCGCATCACAGTTGAGCTAACGACAACATGGTCGTGCACCTCCTATATGCTTGCAAGACTTTCATTATTTTAATTATGTTTCACTTCTTTTTATCATTACTCTTTCACTTTGTTAATGATAATACTTGCATTTATGATCATAAACATACCACATAAGTCATACATTAATAATTTATTATGGACATATGGACAACTCATAATAATGCCATTAATGACAATTAAAAACCCTAAGTCAAACTTGGGTCAAACCTCAATGATTCTGTTTTTCTCAAAATTTCAGAAAATAGTCTAAGTATTCTAGGCGCATGGGCACTATGCAGGCGCATGAGGCCTGTTTAGGCGCATTGCAACTATGCAGGCGCATGGGCTTATTTGGGCGTTTCTACACTTATACTCATGAGCCATTTCAGGCGTATGGGAATTATTTAGGCGTTTGGGTTATAATTAGGCGTCTGAGACTAAGTCTTAGACGCATGATCTACCGTTCACGCGCATGGACTACCACTAAGAAATTCTAAGGCATTTCTAGACGCATGGGGTACTGTTTGGTGCATGGGCCCTATTTGGGCGCATGACCCTACTTAGAACATTTCTAAGGTAATTGGGCACATGATCCCTATTTGGACGCATGGCCAACCTGTTGAACACATTTCTAAATTGTTTCCAGTCCCGAAAATCATATTATCTTATTCTAAGCTTACTTATACCATTCTAAGCATGAATGGATACATATGGTTACTCATACAACATTTGTAAAAATCATTTACATACATTTTCAGCCCTAAGAATTTATAAAAACATGTAAAAATACGGGGTCTAGAACCCACCTTTGTTGCTTTCAAGCTCAACACCCTCAAAGCCAAGAATTCTTGATGTTTCTAACACCTATTTCCAAGAGAACACACAATCCGAACACACCAAACACATGAGAACATGAACTCTCAGTTTTTTAGTCGAAGACATAACCAAAACTGAGCCAATTATGCACAAAACACATACCTAATGCGAGTGCAGCCTCTTCTCCTTCTTCTATCCGAGAGAACTTCAAACTTTTATTCTTCTTCTTTTTTGGTTTAGAAAAAGCAAATGGGATGGGCAATTTAGGCGGCTATATCCCCATATATATTAAAATAATGGGTTGTTGTACCATTTTACACTTTAACCCCTTCTACTTTAGCTTCTTTTCCTTTTATGAAAGATACTTTTATTTTCTCTTTTATTTTGACTAAGTTTCGGGTGTTACATATGGTTGACTTATCAGAACTAAAGATGATACAAGACGTTGATAATTATAGACTAAGTGGGAGTACTGTTGGGTCTGAAAAGGATAGTCTTTATTATCAACACAGTCAAAGTCAACAAAGGTCAAAGTCAAAGCCAAAATCAACACAAAGTCAAACATAACGCGTTTGAGATGAAAAATCGAGACAAGACTTTGAAGAATTTATAGACTAAGCAATTATAATGTAAGAAATATATATGGCGTAAACAAAATATATTTAGTCTTTTATTAGTCTTTTAACTGTTTTATTTATTAATTTATAGTTTATTCTAAGTCTAGGGGGCTTGATGTCATCAAGTCTAATTGCCATTAGACTATAAATAGCTAGAGTAATTAGCTAGTCATTGTAAGACCTCGATCCTGTAGACCTCACAGTTGGTCATTCGTAGCACTAAACATACACATTAATATAATTTTCATAAAATATTGCGGCGAAATTTAATTATCAAAAGCCATTCATTTCATTCATAAATACTGTTTATATGCAATACAACATTGTTAAGTTACAAAAAGAAGACATTCATTAATTGTATTACAAATCAACAATAATAACATGTGTGAATGGATGCCAATCTTGCCCTTGCTGAGTAGCCTCCCTACGCGCCATCCTCAGCAACCTTTACCTGCCAACTGAAAATGCATAAAAGACAGCGTTGCTGAGTGAGTTCTAGTTTTATAAGTATCAAAATACTTTATACTTTTCATATGTAAAATCTCTCTTTTCCATAAAACACTTTCTTTACTTTCACACATGTTCATTCATTATCGCACATGTTCATTCGTTTCATACTTTATCATTTCATTCATTATCGCTCGTTTCATACTTTATCCTTATCTTTCGTTAACGTTCGTCTCGTACTTTATCAGTATCTTTCATTAACGTTCAATTCGTACTTTATCACTTTGTTCGTTTCATACTTTATTATCTCTCTCATTTCATACTAATTCTCGATCATGTCAGGCTTTTCCCCCATCGCGGTCCAAAACCGCCATTTCGAGCACAAAGCTCCTTTACTTATTGGCACAAAGCCCGTGGCCCGAAGCCACCATTCTAGGCACAAAGACCCATTTCTAACTGGCATGAAGCTATGTCATAACTTGGCACTAAGACCGGGTTTGAATGACAAGGATCCCGTTTCGTACTATGGGTTCAGTCACCTAGAGTAATCCCCCTATGTGTGAACCCTCATGGGTTAAAATCGCACGTTATCATACACACAGTTGAGCTGACAACTCTCAAAGAGTTGTGATCATCCTTTCTTTCTGCTTGCAAGCCTTTTTTTTCTTTCATTGCGTTTCACTTTTCATCTTTGTTATCTTTCTCTTCATTACGTTACACTTTATGTTCATTCACACATTCATCATACTACGTAAAGTTATAACATAATACTTAACGTATATTATATTATAATATAAATACGTTTCGAAAACTAATAAAAGATAAGATCTCATATACATATGAATATAATACATTCATCATCACATCATGCATATTCTACTTATAAACCCTCACTTATTCATGCTTAGAATAGTCCAAAACAGCCCATAAGTCAAACTAGGGTCAAACCCTTTAATTATGTTTTTCCTCAAAATTTCAGAAAAATTTCTAAGTGTTAGGCGCATGGGAACTATTTGGGCACATCAGCCCTGTTTGGGCGTTCTACTATGTAGGCGCATGAGCCTACACTTAACCATTTCACCACTTAGGCATGAGTCTCTTAGGCGCATGGGCACTATTCTGGCGCATCAACCCATACTTAGGCATTTCTTTCAAAACTTAAGCGCATAAACTACTATTCAGGCGCATGAACTTACACTCCATGAGAGTACTATTTGGGCGCATCATCTCATCCTTAGCTTTCTAAGATATAATTTCAGGCGCATGGGCCCTGTTTGGGCGCATCGCCTTACTTAAAATCTTTCTAAGGCAAAAACTTAAGCGCATGGGCCCTGTTTGGGCGCATGAACATCATCTTAAATGTTTCAAACATATGTTTCAGCCACAATTTATCTTAAACAGATTCTAAGCACAATATATCCATTCTAAACATCATCCAAGTATGAACAACCATAAAACGTCCAAACTCATACACATATACATACGGTTTATACATTAAAATCATAAAATAGTTTTGCATGTATTTTCAGCCCTGAAAATCTTTAAAACATGTAAAAGATAGGGTCTAGAAACTCACCTTAGTTGCTTCTCAAGCCTCAACTCTCGGACTTGAACTTTCCAAAGAATTCGAACACCTATATGTGTCTAAATACACAAAAACCGAGCAACATACATGTAACACCCGATATTTTCCTTGTAACCGACGAAAGAAGAAAAAGAAATAAAGTCCAAAGTCGGGGAAAAGTTGTAAAAATGGGAGATTTAGAGGGGGAGGGCAGCCACACCCTCCCCACACTTGTAAAAATCTACAAAAAGAGAGAAGAGAGGAAGAAGAGAGGAAGAAGAGAAAAAGGGGTGATTCGGGTCGATTCGGGCTCAAAATTCATCGTGTAGCTAGTCCAAACGAAGCTCTTCATCTTATTCTTGTTTGTGTGAGTTATAGGACCCCTGTTTTAGTTGTTTTCAATTGATTTTGGGGCTGGAACACATAGAAACCCATTTTTGAAAATGTGTGTGTTTGACCCATTTGGGTGTGATTGTGTATAGTGTGTTTAGAGTGTGATTTCGGGCTTGTGTGTGCTTGAATGGTATCATAGTATGTTTCCCTAAGGTTTAGGAAGGTTGATTTGGGCTTAGAATGAGTTTGGAAGGGGTTTGGAGGTCAAAACCGCGACTGCAGTTCGGGATGAACTACAGTCTGCGCCCAGCTAGGGCTAGGCGACTGAGGGGCGATTGAGGGGCGACTGATGTTCAATCGCATGACTGAGTTTCAATAGCATGACTAGGGGTCCAATCACATGACAGGTCATACGACTGAGAGCCTAGTCGCATAGGAGCTCAGTCGCATAGGTGTCCAATCACACGACTGAGAGTCCAGTCGCATAGGTGCTCATTCGCATAAGGTCCATTCGCCTAGGTCCATTCGCTTAGTGTCCAATCGCACGAGTGAGGGTCCATTCGCACGATTGGAGGTGCAGTCGCATGGGACTTCATCCGCATTAGTCTTGTCGCGTGATGTTCAGTCGCATGGAGGCCATGCGACTGAAGGGTGCCCATTCGCCCAGACAGGGCTGTTGTACTCGGGGACGAACATAGTTAGAGTACTGACTTTCGAGGGAAGTGCAAAGGTGAGATTTGGACGTAGAAGTTCCCGTAAGTGCATGTAAGATGGTCGGTGAGGCCTTGGGAGAAACGTTGGGCATGATGGCGATAGTGTTGCATGATTATGCGTGATGTATGCATGTTAAGTATGTTGTTGCCATGATAGATGGTGATGACTGATGACTGGTAAATTTTGATGTTTCTTGGGTTTGGCGGGCTATTACAGAAGATTCATCCAAGACTTTTCCAAGATCGCTTCTCCACTAACCAAGTTGACCCGTAAGTATGTAAAGTTTGTATGGGGTCAAGCTGAAGAGAAGGCGTTTGAAGAATTGAAGACGAGGTTGACCCAAGCTCCTGTGTTGTCATTACCCGATAGAAGTGAGGATCTGGTGGTTTATTCTGATGCTTCCTACTCGGGATTGGGGTGCGTGTTAATGCAGGGGAAAGTTATAGCCTATACATCCTGACAGTTAAAGGTTCATGAGGTTAACTATTCTACTCATGACTTGGAGCTAGCAGCTGTGGTCTTTGCATTAAAGATTTGGAGGCACTATCTATACGGGACTAAGTGTACCATTTTCACCTACCACAAGAGCTTCAAGTATTTCTTCGAGCAGAAAGATCTGAACATGAGACAGAGGAGATGGTTGGAGCTCATAAAGGATTACGATTGTGAGATCCATTATCGTCCGGGCAAAGCCAACGTGGTGGCGGATGCCCTTAGTCGAAAGGAACGACCCGAGCCGATTCGGGTGAAAGCATACAAGCTGATCATGACCTCCGATGTGATGAAGCAGGTCAAGGAGTTTCAAGATGAAGCCTTAAAAGAAGATCATCTTAACTCTGAAAGAATGAGAGGTCTGGTTACGGAATTGGGTGAAAACACACTCGGTGTTAAAACCCGATTCAGGCGGATGTGGATTCCTCGTTTTGGGGATCTACGGGTGAAGGTTATGGATGAAGCTCACAAGACTCGATACTCCATTCATCCCGGTACTACAAAGATGTATCAAGACATGAAGAAAGATTATTGGTGGCCGGGTATGAAGCGTGATATGGTGGAGTATGTGAGTAAGTGCCTTACTTGTCTGCAAGTGAAGGCGGAGCATCAAAAGCCGTATGGAAAGATCCAACCTTTGGATATACCGGAATGGAAGTGGGAGCACATCACCATGGATTTCATTACGAAGCTGCCACGTACTCCGAAGGGGTATGATGCTATATGGGTGATTGTTGACCGCTTGACGAAGAGTGCTCACTTCCTACCGATGCACGAGACATATTCATCCGAGAGGTTGGCGGATCTTTTCATTAAGGAGATTGTAGCTCGTCATGGTGTGTCGGTGTCTATTGTATCTGATCGCGACACCCGATTTACATCCAAATTCTAGAAGAAATTTCATGATGCCATGGGGACGAGGTTACATATTAGCACGGCTTATCATCCCCAGACTAATGGTCAGTCAGAAAGGACCTTTCAGACACTGGAGGACATGCTTCGGGCATGCGTGATTGATTTCGGGGGAAGTTGGGATGACCACTTACCGTTAGCTGAATTCTCATACAACAACAGCTATCATGCCAGCATTGTATGCCACCTTATGAGATGCTATACGGTAGGAGATGAAGGACACCCGTATGTTGGGGTGATATTGGTCATAAAGAGTTAGGGAGCGTCGAGGTGATCGAGGCTACGACTGAAAAGCTTGAAAGGATCAAGGCCTTCATGAAGGCAGCCAAGGATAGGCAAAAGTCGTATGCTGATAAACGACGCAGGCCGATTGTGTTCCAGGTGGGTGACCGGGTTATGTTGAAGGTCTCACATTGGAAGGGTATCATTCGGTTCAGAAAACAGGTCAAGTTGAGCCCGAGATACATAGGACCTTTCCGAATCATTGCTCGAGTAGGAGAGGTGGCCTAAGGAAGTGTTACCAGATGAGTTGCGTGGAATTCACCCGACATTCCACGTATCTCATCTAAGGAAGTGTTTGGCAGATGAGGATATGATTATTCCAATGGAGGATATTGAAGTAGAAGAACGACTCAACTATGTGGAGCAACCAGTGGCGATTATCGATCGAAAGGAGAAGAGGCTGAGAAATAAAGTGGTTCCTCTTGTGTGTGTACAGTGGCAGCATAGGAAGGGATCTGAGTCAACGTGGGAAACCGAAGAAGAAATGAGGCAGCATTACCCACGTTTGTTCGAGGAATAACAGGTTTCGGGGACGAAACCTATATAAGGGGGGTAGACTTGTAACACCCGGATATTTTCCTTGCAGCCAACGAAAGAAGAAAAAGAAATAAAATCCAAAGTCGGGGGACCAAACTTGCCAAAACGGGAAAAAGTTGTAAAAATGGGAGATTTAGAGGGGGAGGGCAGCCACACCCTCCCCACACTTGTAAAAATCTACAAAAAGAGAGAAGAGAGAAAGAAGAGAGGAAGAAGAGAAAAAGGGGTGATTCGGGTCGATTCGGGCTCGAAATTCATCATATAGCTAGTCCAAACGAAGCTATTCATCTTCTTCTTGTTTGTATGAGTTCTAGGACCCCTATTTTACTTGTTTTCAACCGATTTTGGGGCTGGAACACATAGAAACCCGTTTTTGAAAATGTGTGTGTTTGACCCATTTGGGTGTGATTGTGTATAATGTGTTTAGAGTGCGATTTCGGGCTTGTGTGTGCTTGAATGGTATCATAGTATGTTTCCCTAAGGTTAGGAGGGTTGATTTGGGCTTAGAATGAGTTTGGAAGGGGTTTGGAGGTCGAAACCGCGACTGCAACTCGGGATGAACTGCAGTCTGCGCCCAGCTAGGGCTAGGCGACTGAGGGGCGATTGAGGGGCGACTGATGTTCAATCGCACAACTGAGGTTCAATCGCATGACTGGGGGTCCATTCGCATGACAGGTCATACGACTGAGAGCCCAGTCGCATAGGAGCTCAGTCGCATAGGTGTCCAATCGCACGACTGAAAGTCCAGTCTGATAGGTGCTCATTCGCATAAGGTCCATTCGCATAGGTCCATTCGCTTAGTGTCCAATCACACGAATGGGGTTCCATTTGCACGATTGGAGGTGCAGTCGCATGGGACTTCATCCGCATTAGTCTAGTCGCGTGATGTTCAGTCGCATGGAGGCCATGCGACTGAAGGGTGCCCATTCGCCCAGACAGGGCTGTTGTACCCGGGATGAACATAGTTAGAGTACTGACTTTCGAGGGAAGTTTAGAGGTGAGCTTTGGACGTAGAAGTTCTCGTAAGTGCATGTAAGATGGTCGGTGAGGCCTTGGGAGAAACGTTGGGCATGATGGCGATAGTGTTGCATGATTATGCGTGATGTATGCATGTTAAGTATGTTGTTGCCATGATAGATGGTGATGACTGATGACTGGTAAATTTTGATGTTTCTTGTTTCGATACGTGTTTATCTTTCCGTGGCTTTACGTGTTGCATTAATGAAATGAATCGAAAGTATTATGTAACGTAAAGTGAAAGATAATGAAAAGAGGAACATGATGAATGCATGCATTAATGAATGACGAACGAACAAAGGAAAGGCTTGCAAGCAGATATTGAGGTGAGAGACTTTGTGTTGCAACAGACTCGGTTAGCATGCAATCGTGAGATTGCCACTGAGGTGAGCAACCATGTCGTTGCAACAGACTCGGCTAGCATACGATCGTGAGAGATCGATATTGAGGTGAGCGGCCCTGTTGTCGTAACAGACTCGTAAGAACGAATGTAAAGATGAACGAATGACGAAGATAATAATAATATTATCTATGTGTACGTATGGTGTATGATCGCATGAAAGTAATGAACGGTTTTACGAAAGAAAAGTATGTTTTATTATAAAACTAGAACTCACTCAGCAACGCTGACTTTTATGTGTTTCCAGTTGGCAGGTAAAGGTTGCTGAGGATGGCATGAGGCGGATACTCAGCTCTTTTTAGGATGGCATCCATTTATAGAATGCTTTTGTGATGTAATACAAGAATGTATTTTGTAAACTAACTGACGATGTATTATTTGGCAAAAGTATTTAAAATAAAATGAGATGTCGTTTGAATGTTTCCGCTGCATGATTTTTGTAATGATTATAAAATGACGTGTTTTATGTGCGATGATGACCAGCAGTGAGGTGCCCGGAAAGGGGGGCCTTACAATACACATAAGAACATATGAAATTCGGTTACACGACCAACAGTCTATAAAACCATACCAATTATGCTAAAACTTACTCACCTTTTAAAATTTCAGCTTCTTCTCCTTGAATAACCGAGAGAAACTTCGGTTTCTTCTTTTCGCTCTTTCTTTTGTTGAAAAAGCAGATGGGATGGGATGATATGGGCGGCCATCCCTTTTTAAACATAATATAATAATATTTTGTCCTCTTTACACTTACACCCCCTCTACTTTGGCTGCTTTTCACTTCTTTCAAAAATACTTTTCTTTTACTTCTCTTTACTTTCCTTTCTTATTATTTTTTCTTTCCTTTTTATTTGACTAGAAAGTTCGGGTGTTACAGTCATTAAGCTTGCAAGAGCTAGATTTGAGGGTCCCCATGTAAGTAACATCTGATGCAAATCAATATGGATCAAATAGGGTTTTTCATTGATGTTATTGAGTGTTCATCCAAGTTCTTTATATTTTATCAATTTGATCCAAATCTTCATTGTAAGTTGATTGATTCAAGTGCTCTTAGGACTAACACTTCATTATTTCATGTCAACACATAATATATATCAATAGTGAGTAGGCAACCCGTAATCAGATCTTGCCGACTATATTGGGCCAAGTAAGATGTAAGTTGTAGTACACATCTTACCCACTTCAATATAGAAGCTCTTACTGTCAGATTTAATACTTCTCATCGCGTGATCAGTATTATATAGATAAGAAAAATATGAACAAGATAGTAGAACCATGTGAATCCAAGGATCTCAAGTCAGGAATTATCAGTATTAAAATAAATCAATTCAATGATCGCGGAATTATCATTAATTGACGTTTAATTGTTTTAATGATTAATGATGAACACAACCACAGAAACACAATAAATGCAAACTCAATAATTATTCAAACGTAAAAAGAATAATAATGAATAACTATGAACAACGAATTCAGTGAATCGAATAATGTTGATGTTGATGTCACGGCGGTTAGGGTTGCACGATGATGTAACTCTTGACAGCCGTGATATTGATTGATTGTGTTCCCCGAGATGTGAAACCTAGGACTCATATTTATACACGGTTTGAGTCGGCTAAGGAAACACCAGATCTCTTGGGATTTGTTATTGATTGTGTTGACTTGTTTGACTTCTTGGTATTTGCAATCGCACAAGTATAATGTTCTTCCGCAGCAGTCTTGTCGTCCGCAGAACTTTTGTTCTTTCGTAGATGAATTGGTCTTCCGTAGAAGTGTTGTTCTTCCGTAGGAAATCCTTCTTCCGTAGTAGTCTTCACTTCATGGTACTTCATCATCCGCAGGAACATTCACTTGGTCATTTGGTCTTATAAGAAACATATCTACGGATTAACAATAAAGTTCATCCGTAGATGTTTCTTACACTTGGTCAATTTCAGAAATCTGTCCAAGTATGTTGTTTCTCCCTGTCAAGTCACAAATCAACACACATATATATGGGGTTAACCTATAGATTCAAAGCACATATATATATATATATTGACTGTTACAAGTGTTAATTACAAGACTTGATTCAAGTACTAAGCCTATACAAAAATGATCTAGCCCTATACAATCTAGATCCAACAATACTCCCCCTTAGGCTTAGCTCCTTGTAATTAATCCTTCAAAACTGCAAGCTCTTTTACTCTTGCTATCATCTTATTGTAGAAGTAAGATACAACAGTCTTCAGATCATCGTACTTGTACTTGATCTTCATCTTGCTGATCTTCTTCAGGGTATCATAACTCAGTCCCAAAACATCTTCTTCAGTAGTGAGTGTTTCCACTACACTATCGTTATGTACAATTTCCAGTTCATCTTCTTCTGAGATCCTGAGCTCTGACACTTCATTTATTGATGTTCCTTTTAGCAGCCCAGCTTCATGCTTTCTTCTCTTGTGTGCCTTTGCATGCAATTTATCTACAACTTGTATCATGTGCACATACAGGCAGAGATCATTCTGAGCTTTTTCATCTGCTAGCTTTGGGAAGAATTTATTGTGTAGATATGATGTGTAGCTTGGATGCAGCATCTTTATCTCTACTGGGTCAAAAATTCTTATCTTTTCAGCCTTCTTCCTAACAGCATTTCTCAGCAATACCATCTCTTTATTTCTTTCAACATATCCCATTCTGTAATGGGATAAGTGAATTGATTTCCTTTGATGCTTTTGATGGTATCTGAGTTTTTGTCACATCCAACTCTCTTTAGCATATCATCATCTATAAGAGATGAGACTTCAGCTGTTCTTCTTTTCTTACTTAGTTTGATTCTTTTGTGCTCCTTATCATCTTTCTTTTCTTGTATGAGCACATCATCAGTAAATCTGGTCTTCATACCATTTACAGCTGCAGAGAAGTCTCTCCCCCTGAGATGGATTGGATAGTTGAATATTGGGATGCTTTGTAAATCCCTGATGTCTTGCTCCGGAAGACTCAACAGAGCTTCCACATCATGGAAGTATTGAATTCTTCCAGATTTCCTCTTTATTACTGCACAATCCCAGTCTGGATCATATTTCCAGGCCATAATCCTGTGTTCTTCCACAGAACTGGGAGTTGTGATATGATCATAAAGTTTAATCAGAGTAGATTTATGTTCTGTTATTTCTCTGACAGTTGTTCCCAGAGGCCATACCTTTCCGGGGATTACTGCCCTTGGCTCTCTGATCAGTTTTTCTTTTTCCTTGTGCTGATCTTTTGGTTCAACTGTTATTGGATCAGCAACAAGTTTACTTTGTTGTTCTTTTGGATGTGGAGCAGTGGTTCTTAACTTGACACCGGTTTCTAATTCCACCTTCATCACATGCTCCATCATCCTCCGCAGATCTCTAGTAGATCTGCCTTTTAGCTCATGCGGTTTGTAGTTGTGGCCCTGTAACCAGCAAGTCATGTTATACTTGGTCAGTTTGGCTGTGTCACAGTGGCCCAAGTCTTTCTTGATCTTTTCTAATGACTGAAAGACAGTGAAGGCTTCATAATCATAGTTTGGGATTATGAATCTGGCAAATTCAAAGTCTTTCAGTGCATTCTTCATTTCCGTAGAGTTCATCCTCTCAACCATGTCATAAGGAAAACCATGGTTGATGAGGGTCATGAACATGCTTGAATCTGGCCTCTCTTCCATAATATCAGCTGTGGTTAGAAGGTCATCGGCCTTTCCTCCCTTTTGGATAGTGGGGGACTCAATCCTGGTCAGCTCCTCCCCCCATTCTTTCTCACTATCATCATCATCTCCGGATGATACCTTCACAGTAGACACATCTACTGAACGTGTAGGTTCAGGGGATGGAAGCTTTTGTCTTTTTGGGGAGGCTTCATCTTCAGATTTCCTTTTGAATGAACCCAAGTATTTTCTTTTCCGGGAATAAAGAATTAATTGCTTTGAGGCTTCCGCTGAAGGTTTTGATTGTTCAACACTTGGGGCCTCTTTTGTTTTCAGAGCAAATATCTTCCTTTTCAGCTCCTCTATTTCTTCATCTCTCTGTTTGATCAGTTGAGCCTTATCACTTTGCTCAATTTTCAAAGATGCCTCCAACTCTTGTTCTTTTTGCAACAATGCATCAATCACTTCATTGTTGCTTATAGCATCCTCTCTCAGCCTTTTCAGACTTGCATCTTTCTTCATCAGTTCTTCATCTTTCTCTTTTATGATACCTTTCAGCTCTTGTATTCTTTCCTTTCGCTTGTTTGATTTGAGTACTAACTTGTTGTACTCAGCAACCAAAAAGCTTTTGCTGACTAGAATGTCACTGTCACTTAAGTCATCTTAATGATATGCAATGACATTCTCAGCAGTCTCTTGATATACATCCCTGTGCTCATCAGCATATTGATCATTGAGAATTGGGGAGATGGGTTCAGTATGGTCTGATGGCACTTGTTCTTCAGTATGTGTGGGAGAGATAGGAACAGTGCTGGCTTGAGATAATATCTCAGTCTCTCCTGAGTGTACAGAGTGTACAGACTCAGTTATCTCAAAAAGTTCAGTCCCAGCACTTTCCGGTGATGGATGTTTAGGAGATTCTGGTGGTGGTTGTATAGGGGATTGGATTTGTAGTGGAGAGAAAGGTTGAGTGTGATGTGAGGATGAATGAGAAGGTGATGGTGATTGTTCTTCAACTGGAGAGATTGGCTGAGTGTTTTTGGTGGAGGATGAGGATATCAGCAGTGGAGATTCATGGTGATGAATTGGGGATATTGGTTGGGTGTTGATGCTGACTGGTGATTGTGATTGATGAGGGGGTGTTTGGCTAGGTGATTGGTGTTGGAGTGGTGGAGTTTGGATTGGTGAGTGATGTTGGGGTGGTGAGTGAGATGCTTGTGCAGAATCAGCGGATGACTCTGCTTCATCTACCCATACCAATTCTTGTGGTAAGTCTGCTTGGGCATCCACAACATGGGCGAACATTTGCATGTCCTCACCCTGGTACTTCCCACTGAGTTTGTTCAGCACTGATTTGCCCAAGTGTGCTTGCACAAACACTTCTCCAACTCTGTCCAGCCTTGGAAGTTTTGAGTTGATCACAAGTTGTAGAAATATTGGGAACATGTACATCTTATCATTCCGCTGAAGTTTGACTTGTTCATTTAGACAGTTAAAGATGTACTTGGCGTAGTTATATGTTCTACCCTCGAATATCCCAATGATTCCAGATTTTATGTGCCGAGAAAATCTGTCGAGCCCCGACTTCCTGTTGGACATGCACTTCAGGTAGGTATGGCATAAGATTTGGTACGGTTTGCATAGCCTACCCTTTTTGATCTCCCCTTTCTCATAATCTCCATCGTACCCCATCAGGTTGAACACTTTCTCAATGTATTCATTCTCGAATACATCAGGGTGCCCTATCTCTCTATCACCCAACTCCAGACATCTTCTTATAGTGCTTTCAGTGATTCGAAGTTGCTCATTCAGAATCTCAGCAGCAATCACTTCATCATCACCTTGTTGTTCGACCCGTGCTGAGTTCCAAAAGTCGATTATGTGTGCCTGATGGATCACAGGCTCTGCCGTTAAGGCGTAGAAGAGCCTGGACCGCCGAAGATATCTTATGATATCTCGACATCCTTCAGCCGCAGGATCATCAGCGTTTAAGAACGTGCACACATTGTGTTCCTTTGCGAATCTGTTAGCCATCTGTAAACAACAAAAATCGAGTTAGCATACATGAAGTTGAATCGTTTTAATGGCAATAACCGATTAATCAGTTCCGTACTGATGTTTAGAACATGATTTACCTTCGCAATAACAGTAATTGATTACTGGATAATGTTGATTATGTTTTCTTGGAACGGTTTTTTTTAAAGTTTGAAAGAGAGGGAAAGTGGGCGATTTTCTAGGTTAAAAGTGAAAAAGTACTCTGTAAAATTGATTAATGAATTCTAAGAGTCAGAAACCTTATTTATAGGCGAACACATTAATTTCTTTTATTAATTATGTTGGGCCCACTCCCATTTATTCCTTTCCGCATACCAAGTTTATTTAGAATGCATTTCTTCTTCCGCAGAACATCTGCGGAACCTTAACATCTGCGGATGTCTTAACATCTGCGGATGCATTAGTTCAAACAATGCATTTGTTTTGCTACTGAATCAGAAATCACACATAATACTTCTACGGATGAGAGGTATTACTGAGACTTCTACAGATGCAGAAATTTCACTGTTACTTCTACGGATGAGAAGCATTACTGAAACTTCTACGGAACTTAAAGTTCTGTTAAAAAACTTTAACTGTATGATGTCTACTGAGTAGAATCAATTGTTGATGTTGGACATTGTTGACTTTATTTGCATGGCAATTAAGTACAAGAAAGCAAGTGTCCTGTATCCTGTATTCAAGTTGGTGCTCAAGTTCCAATTCCTTCAAAGTAAATTAAATCAATCAGCTTGTTATTGTTTTTCATGCATGAACTACTCCTCCTAAATTTGTGATTAATGTTAAACGGTTGCATTCATTAGAAATTTAAGTTGTAAACAAGCATGACAGGCATATGACAGTCGAAGTGAGAGAAAAGCAGTTAGTAGGACAAAGTAAACATCTTGCTGAAACAATTACATGCATGCATATATATAGAGGGATCATACTATGACTTGGCTTCTGCTGATGTTGATTAGTTGATGCAATACACACTTGATGGTAAGTATATAGAGCCATTGAAATTCATACATGAGTAATGTATCAACTAGGCATGCTATTTATCATGTTTTGAAGTTTGTTAATCAGTAACTATCATGAGGTTCACATTCAATAGTCATTAGAGTATGTCTTCCGTAGATGATGCAAAGCACTACTTTCCACACTTAAGGACTATGTACATTAAGTTATAAATTCTATCTTGAGACATATTACAGTCTCATGAATGCTTTGATGTTGAAGCTCTTTGAATTGATGTACAATTGATCACAAGTGATTCTGTTTAGAGATGAGATATGATCTTCATAGTCACCAGGTCTTTACTTACGTAAAACAGAGGTGAACTTGACCCAGGTCTTTGTTGACACAAAACAGAGGGAAAATGAAGATCACAATCTTTAATCACATTCCCAGGTCTTTGTTTACACAAAACAGAGGGAATATGACTTTGCAAAGATAGAAGATTATAAAGTATTTTACATAGTGTGCTTGTGTAAGTGATTTGATCACATCAGGAGATAACATACCTTCCTGATTTTCAAATGGAATTCCCATTGACAGGTACCTATATCTTTTAGTTTGACATGCTCATAGCTTTGTTTCCACTCAAGATGAACCTACTCACATATCAGTATGATATAAGTCAGAATGAGTTTTTGTTTAAAAACCAAGTATAGTCTACTATCATTTCCCATATATAATGCATGCACAGATGTTCGATCAGACTCTTAAATCATCCCTAACTATTACTCTACACACAGTCAGTCATATGATTTTGTTGATTTAGTCTAAGTTAATCATCCCCAAAGATTCTATCAGAAAATTAAATCTAACAGAATCAAAGGCTTTAGTGAACAAATCAGCAAGCTGATTTGTTGTGTCCACTTTGACTAACTTGATTATTTCCTTTTCTAAATAGTCTCTCAGAAAATGGTATCTGATTTCAATATGTTTGGTTTTACTATGTTGAACTGGGTTAGCAGTTATAAACATAGCAGCTGAATTATCAATATGAATTGGTGTTTGAAGGAAATTGTAACCATAATCAAGTAATTGGTTTTGCAACCAAAGTACTTGAGAGCAACCTGCTGAAGCAGCTATGTACTCTGCTTCAGCTGTGGATACAGATACATTTGTTTGCTTCTTGCACTGCCAAGAAACAAGTCTTGGTCCTAGAAACTGACATCCACCAGTTGTGGATTTTCTGTTGTTGTTGCACCTTCCGTAGTCACTATCTGAATAGGAGTAGAGGCTGAAATCTCCATCCTTTGGATACCAAAGTCCTAAAGCAGGTTTGCCTTTCAGATATCTGAAAATCCTCTTCACAGTATTCAGATGGGACTCTTTTGGGTCTGATTGATACCTGGCACAAACACAAACAGCAAACATTATGTCAGGTCTACTGGCAGTTAAGTGCATTAAAGAACCGATCATTGATCTATACAATCTTTGATCTACTGATTTTCCAGCAGGGTCAGGCACAATCTTGTCTATTGTTGAGGCTGGTGTCTTGCATGAAGTGGAATCAGCAAGATTGTACTTCTTCAGAATTTGATGAATGTACTTCTCTTGATTGATGAAAATGCCATCTGTTTTCTGATGAACTTGTAAGCCAAGGAAGAATGTCAATTCTCCCATGGAGCTCATCTGAAATTCAGATTTCATCAAGTCTTCAAAGCTTTGACACAGTTTCTTATTGGTCGATCCAAATATTATGTCATCAACATATATTTGAACCACCAAAAGATCTTGATGTTCATGTTTGAGGAAGAGTGTCTGATCAATGGTTCCTCTCTTGTAGCCATTCTTCAGCAAGAAGGATGACAATGTGTCATACCACTTTCTGGGTGCTTGATGAAGACCATACAAAGCTTTGTCAAGCTTGTATACTCTATGTGGATAATCAGGGTCTTCAAATCCAGGGGGTTGAGCCACATAGACTTCTTCATCAATTTGCCCATAAAGGAAAGCACACTTCACATCCATTTGATAGACTGTGAACTTCTTGAAGGATGCATAAGCTAGGAAGACCCTTATAGCTTCAATCCTTGCAACTGGTGCAAAGACTTCATCATAGTCGATCCCCTCTTCCTGAGTATATCCTTGAGCAATAAGCCTAGCTTTGTTTCTCACGATTATACCCTGTCATCCAGCTTGTTTTTGAATAGCCACCTTGTTCCAATTGGATGTTGACCTTGAGGCAGGTCTACAAGATTCCACACCTTCTGTTTTCTGAATTGTTGAAGTTCTTCTTGCATAGCCTCAACCCAACTGTTGTCCTTTAGAGCAGCTGTAATGTTTGCAGGAACTGTTTGTGACAAAAAGGAAGTGAACAAGAAAATGTTTGCCACACCTCCTTTGCTCCTTGTAGTTCTTGCATTCAGGTCTCCAATAATATTGTCTATTGGATGAGACTTGTGGATTCTGCTTGTTGAGACAGCATCAACTGGAATTGTGGATTCTAAGTTTGAGAATCCCATTGAAGCAGATGGAGTCAGCTGAGGAGTTGAGTCTATGAAGTAATCAAAAGGCTCATGGTCATTAGGATCATCTTGTATGTCAGTTGCTGCTGGGTTGTTTTATTCCGCAGGAAGTTCTACGGAAGCATTTTGTACTTCCGTAGGAGTGACAGCACCATCTACGGATGAACATTGTTGAGTTGCAGGCATGGTTTGTTGATTCAACACCTCTTCTCTCTCACTTTGATCAGCGGCTGAAGCAGGACTTACATCTGCGGATACTGATGCATCTGCGGATGTGTTTACTGATGTAACTTCATGCTGCTGACTTGATGCTTGCTGAGGTGCAGTTGAAAGTTGTGCCCTTGGTGGGTCAGATGTCAGGGGCACTTCATTCAAACTTGGAGGCACAAATGGATAGCATGTATCCGCAGCACCTGCATTGATCAGATAACCAGTGTTAAATGAATCAGTTAATGCATCTATATCAAATAACCAAGATGATCCTTTTACATTGGTAATAAACATGGATTCATCAAAAGAAACATTGGGAGTCTCTTCAATTATGTTATGTTCTGGAATATAGACCCTATATGATTTAGAAGTGGATGAATATCCAACAAAGAAACCATCATAGGCTTTTTCAGAAAATTTTCCCAATTGTTCTTTAGTATTCAAAACAGACACATGACATCCAAAGGCTCTAAGATATCCTATAAAAGGTTTTCTTTTAAATAAGAGCTCATAAGGGGTTTTATTATGTTCTTTGACAATTAATGTTCTGTTTTGAACATTGCAAGCTGTACTCACAGCTTCTGCCCAGAAGGTTACGGGCAACTGAGAATCAGCTAGCATTGTTCTGGCTGCTTCTATGAGTGTTCTATTTCTTCTTGCAGCCACTCCATTTTGTTGTGGAGTTCTTGGTGCACTGAATTGTCTAGCTATCCCTTTATTCCTGCAAAAAGAATCCAAATCAGCATTAACAAATTCAGTTCCATTATCACTCCTAAAAATTTTAACTTTTAGATCAAGTTGATTCTCAATCTTGATCACAAAGTCCATTAATGTTTCAGATGTTTCACTCTTATTTTTTAAGAAAAAGACCCATGTGAATCTAGTGAAATCATCTACTATCACCAAACAATATTGCCTTTTTCCAATGCTCAGCACATTGGTTGGACCAAAGAGGTCCATGTGAAGCAATTTGAGTGGTGTAGTGTTAGTGTTGATTGTTTTGGATTTATGAGACACTCTGTGTTGTTTTCCTTTGTAACATGAAGAGCAATGATTAGAACAATGAAATTCTTTCTTTGGTAATCCAATGACTAAGTCATTTTTCACCAGTCTATTCATGTTCTTCATGTTGGAATGAACAAGCCTTCTATGCCACAATTGTGATTCATCTTCTGAAGATTTAGACAGCAGGCATGTCTCATGTCTTGTGAGTGATGTGTTGTTCATATCCAAAACATATGTGTTGCCTTTTCTTGATGCTTTAAGAAGGATCCAATCTGCTGGAACTGCAAAACCTGGCTTAAGAATGTAACAGTTAGTGTTATCAAATAGTGTTAAGTAATTTTGATCACAAATTTGGGAAACACTAAGTAAATTATACTACAAATTTTTACAGTAATTTACTTTATCAAATGTTAAAACACCATTAGTTACCATTCCCTCACCAACAATTTTACCTCCCTTCTTATCCCCACCAAATGCCACATAAGAGGCATGTTTGTGTTTGAAGTCATGGAGAAGTGCACAGTTGCCTGTCATATGTCTGGAACAACCACTGTCAACATACCACTTGTTGTCAGCTCTCCATGATTGTTCCTCTCTGGCCATAGGAGGGACTTTGTTTTCCATATGTGCCATTAATGCTTGATTCTCCTCTAACACTTCCTTCTCATACATACTCCAGTCACATGTGCCATCTTGAAGTATGATCAGCCCTGACTCCTTAGAATTGCTTGGTCCTGCTGATGTATTTGTGGCTGGTGGGGATGTTAGCTGAGGTTGTCTATGCAGAGGTCTTTGAGAGGTTGATTGTTGATTCAGATATTGTTGTTGCTGCTGATGTTGTCGCTGCTGCTGCTGATACTGCGGAGATGATTGTTGGTTGCATTCTCTAGAGAAGTGACCATAGATATTGCACTTAAAGCATCTGACTTTTGACTTATCAACACCAATCTTTGATGTTTTGCTTGCTGCTGCCAGATTTTTATTTCTCCGCAGATATTGCTTAGCTCTCTAAGCAATCATTGCCATCTGCCATTGTAGATCCATCTCTTCTACTACATCAGGAGAGAGTTCCTCCAAGTCTTGCTGACAGATGTTTGCTGATGTAAGTGAACTTCTAAGATATGCTTGAAAGCTAGAACTAAAGGCTGCAAAAGCTGCTTTTTGTTCTTCAGAATCCAATATCACAGTTATTGGTTCTGACTGTTTGTTCTGTTGAGAAGAGTTTGCAGTTGCTGGTGTGTCTCTTTTCTCTGCAAATCTTCCCTTTTCCTTTTGATTTTTACTTTGAGATGATTTCTTAGTGGGTTTGGATGCATAAAAGCTGACTTCCTCTTCATCATCACTCAAAATACAGGAGTTATCACCTTCATTATTTGAGATAAATGCACTTCCAGCATTTTTGGTCTCCTTGAAGTGATAAGGTGAGACATGAGTTCTCACACTCTTGTTTCTTGATTGTTCATCCAGTTCAAGAGCTTCTACCTTAGCAACCAATGTATCTAGACCAGTTGTCTTGAGATCTATGGTGTTCTTGAACATGGACACTGTTTGCTTCCAACTTTCAGGCAAAGTGTGGAGCATCTTCTTGTTCAGTTCCTCAGTGGTATACTTTAACTCCAAGATGTTTATCTCAGTAACAAGTTGCATAAATCTATGGAGTTGCTGAGGAATTGATTCACCCTCAATATGATGAAATGTTTCATATTGTGATCTGAGGGTATCTTTCCTTATGCTTCGAATCTCATCACTCCCTTCACAGAGAGTGTGAAGAATCTTCCACAAGGAATTTGCTGTTTTGTAATTCTCGCACCTGATTAAGATCTCTTCTGGCAAAGCTATACTAAGCAAACTGTATGCTTTAATATCGACTTTGACCCTCTTGACATCATCAGGTGACAAGTCCTTCGTGCTGATTGGCTGATTCTTGTCATTATAATCCGGCCCAAGAGTGGGTGGAATATAAGGACCCTGAGTGATGGACTCCCACAAGTCAGAATCTGTGTAGTTCACATGATTCCTAAACTTGATCTTCCAGGATTTAAAATCAGCTTTGGTTTCCAACTTTGGCGGTTGATAAGATCCTCCACCAAAAGTACTCATGTTTGATGCAAAATTATGAACCAAAACTTAACTGTTAAAATCGACAAATCTATCAAAGACTCAGATCTAGTATTCAATTGATTTGAATATAAATCTAAATCAAACAAGCAATGAGAGAATGCTTGCTGAATGACAAGTCGTTGATTTAATTGTTTGAAAATCAATTAAACAATTTTAATACTGATAGATCAATTGATCTAAATCAATGAGCACCAATGCTCTGATACCACCTGTGAATCCAAGGATCTCAAGTCAGGAATTATCAGTATTAAAATAAATCAATTCAATAATCACGGAATTATCATTAATTGACGTTTAATTGTTTTAGTGATTAATGATGAACACAACCACAGAAACACAATAAATGCAAACTCAATAATTATTCAAACGTATTTCATTGACTATCAAGCAATGATTTCAAAAGAATAATAATGAATAACTATGAACAACAAATTCAGTGAATCGAATAATGTTGATGTTGATGTGACGGTGGTTAGGGTTGCACGATGATGTAACTCTTGACAGCCGTGATATTGATTGATTGTGTTCCCCGAGATGTGAAACCTAGGACTCATATTTATACACGGTTTGAGTCGGCTAAGGAAACACCGGATCTCTTGGGATTTGTTATTGATTGTGTTGACTTGTTTGACTTTTGTTGATCTCTCTGAATCTTTGTCTCTTTGTCACTTTCTGAGGATTGAGAATCTGATTCGGATGAAGCAGCTTGTGACTTCTTTTTGCTCTTTTTCTTATTCTTCTTATTAAAATAACATTCCTGAGTGGAATGGTTATTTTTGTCACATATGGCACAGTGTTTGTTAAAGAAACAATCATCAGTCATGTGATTGTTCATATTGCAAATGGAACAATAGCTGCTGAAATAGCATTCATCAGTATTGTGATTCTTCATATCACACCATTTGCAATATTTTTCTGAATTTTCTTCAGATTCAACCTTCTTTTTATTGTTCTTTTTCTCACTTGCTGAAGCATCAGTTGATTTCTTCTTGTTTTTGTTGGGAGCATCAACAACTGTTTCTTGTTTGTTTTTGGGTGCCTTTTGTTGCTTGAGATTCACCTTTTTCTGTGCATGTTTGTTGGCATCCGTTTTGACCTCGTCCGTAGATTCAGTTTCTCTCTTCCGTTGCTTTTCTGCGGATTCAGTAGATTTTGCCTTCCACAGATGATCTACGGACTTGGTAATTTTTGCTTTCCGCACATGTTCTACGGATTCTTCAGATTTCTCTTTTCGCAGATGTTCTACAGATTCCACTGTTTGTGCTTTCCGTAGATTCTTGTTTGTTTGTTTCTTACCTTTATCTGAAGATGACAAAGGTACCTCAGCACTTGATCCGCAGCTATCAATCTTGTGAAGGTTCAGTTCTTGAAGTCCTTCATTCAATTCAGCAATCCTTTTGCAGATAGTCTTCAGCATGTTTCGTTGCATTGGAGGATACTGCAGCTTAGATTCTTCAAGAACTCGCGGAAGACCAGTTTCAACTTGAACATTCTTACCAATGTTCAGTTGAGCAGTATCATGTTCATCAGAATCATCCAAGTCATCATATTTATCAAAATCTGATTCATTATGTTTAAGTGATTCTGATTCAGTAGATTCAATTTCACTCATCTCAGCTTCATTATTGTTTATATGACTGGTTCTTATGTCAATTTTGGTGCTTGGCACAAAATGATTTGACAAATTATTAGTCATTGTTTCAGGTAATGGTGTGTAGTTATCATTAATAGGTGGTGCAACAGCATTATAACCCAACCCGGACCTGTTCTTTGAATCAATATGAGAGTTTAGCAACTTCTCATATTCCTGAGATGATAATTGAAATTTCTGAAGTTTCACTTCAGTGGATGCATGATCAGCCATAGATTTTGTTAAGCAAGTGGTCAGATGCTCAACTTGGGCTTTGAGGCTGTAATTTTCAGAAACATATTTTTCTAAATCTTTTTGTAAAGAATTGATTTTGATTTGATATAATTTTGTTCTCTTAAGTGTGATTCATTCAAAATCATTGTTTCCTTTACTTTATCAGCCAATTGTTGAGCATGGACTCTATATCGTTCAACTTCCTCAACACATGATGATGAACATAACCTGTCTTTTACCTCTCTGGCCATAGGAGGGACTTTGTTTTCCATATGTGCCATTAATGCTTGATTCTCCTCTAACACTTCCTTCTCATACATACTCCAGTCACATGTGCCATCTTGAAGTATGATCATCCCTGGCTCCTTAGAATTGCTTGGTCCTGCTGATGTATTTGTGGCTGGTGGGGATGTTAGCTGAGGTTGTCTATGCAGAGGTCTTTGAGAGGTTGATTGTTGATTCAGATATTGCTGTTGCTACTGATGTTGTTGCTGTTGCTGCTGATACTGCGGAGATGATTGTTGGTTGCATTCTCTAGAGAAGTGACCATAGAGATTGCACTTGAAGCATCTGACTTTTGACTTATCAACACCAATCTTTGATGTTTTGCTTGCTGCTGCCAGATTTTTATTTCTCCGCAGATATTGCTTAGCTCTGTAAGCAATCATTGCCATCTGCCATTGTAGATCCATCTCTTCTACTACATCAGGAGGGAGTTCCTCCAAGTCTTGCAGACAGATGTTTGCTGATGTAAGTGAACTTCTAAGATATGCTTGAAAGCTAGAACTAAAGGCTGCAAAAGCTGCTTTTTGTTCTTCAGAATCCAATATCACAGTTATTGGTTCTGACTGTTTGTTCTGTTAAGAAGAGTTTGCAGTTGCTGGTGTGTCTCTTTTCTCTGCAGATCTTCCCTTTTCCTTTTGATTTTTACTTTGAGATGATTTCTTAGTGGGTTTGGATGCATAAAAGCTGACTTCCTCTTCATCATCACTCAAAGTACAAGAGTTATCACCTTTATTATTTGAGATAAATGCACTTCCATCATTTTTGGTCTCCTTGAAGTGATAAGGTGAGACATGAGTTCTCACACTCTTGTTTCTTGATTGTTCATCCAGTTCAAGAGCTTCTACCTTAGCAACCAATGTATCTAGACCAGTTGTCTTGAGATCTATGGTGTTCTTGAACATGGACACTGTTTGCTTCCAACTTTCAGGCAAAGTGTGGAGCATCTTCTTGTTCAGTTCCTCAGTGGTATACTTTAACTCCAAGATGTTCATCTCAGTAACAAGTTGCATAAATCTATGGAGTTGCTGAGGAATTGATTCACCCTCAATATGATGAAAGGTTTCATATTGTGATCTGAGGATGTCTTTCCTTATGCTTCGGATCTCATCACTCCCTTCACAGAGAGTGTGAAGAATCTTCCACAAGGAATTTGCTGTTTTGTAATTCTCGCACCTGATTAAGATCTCTTCTGGCAAAGCCATACTAAGCAAACTGTATGCTTTAATATCAACTTTGACCTTCTTGACATCATCACGTGACAAGTCCTTCGTGCTGATTGGCTGATTCTTGTCATTATAATCCAGCCCAAGAGTGGGTGGAATATAAGGACCCTGAGTGATGGACTCCCACAAGTCAGAATCTGTGTAGTTCACATGATTCCTAAACGTGATCTTCCAGGATTTAAAATCAGCTTTGGTTTCCAACTTTGGCGGTTGATAAGATCCTCCACCAAAAGTACTCATGTTTGATGTAAAATTATAAATCAAAACTTAACTGTCAAAATCGACAAATCTATCAAAGACTCAGATCTAGTATTCAATTGATTTGAATATAAATCTAAATCAAACAAGCAATGAGAGAATGCTTGCTGAATGACAAGTCGTTGATTTAATTGTTTGAAAATTAATTAAACAATTTTAATACTGATAGATCAATTGATCTAAATCAATAAGCACCAATGCTCTGATACCACCTGTGAATCCAAGGATCTCAAGTCAGGAATTATCAGTATTAAAATAAATCAATTCAATGATCGCGGAATTATCATTAATTGACGTTTAATTGTTTTAATGATTATGATGAACACAACCACAGAAACACAATAAATGCAAACTCAATAATTATTCAAACGTATTTCATTAACTATCAAGCAATGATTACAAAAGAATAATAATGAATAACTATGAACAACGAATTCAGTGAATCGAATAATGTTGATGTTGATGTGACGGCGGTTAGGGTTGCACGATGATGTAACTCTTGACAGCCGTGATATTGATTGATTGTGTTCCCCGAGATGTGAAACCTAGGACTCATATTTATACACGGTTTGAGTCGGCTAAGGAAACACCGGATCTTTTGGGATTTGTTATTGATTGTGTTGACTTGTTTGACTTCTTGGTATTTGCAATCGCATAAGTATAATGTTCTTCCGCAGCAGTCTTGTCGTCCGCAGAAATTTTGTTCTTCCGTAGATGAATTGGTCTTCCGTAGAAGTGTTGTTCTTCCGTAGGAAATCCTTCTTCCGTAGTAGTCTTCACTTCATGGTACTTCATCATCTGCAGGAACATTCACTTGGTCATTTGGTCTTGTAAGAAACATATCTACGGATTAACAATAAAATTCATCCGTAGATGTTTCTTACACTTGGTCAATTTCAGGAATCTGTCCAAGTATGTATATATATATTGACTGTTACAAGTGTTAATTACAAGACTTGATTCAAGTACTAAGCCTATACAAAAATGATCTAGCCCTATACAATCTAGATCCAACAAACCATTTTGATCAGTATTATGTGGATAAATTAATATTGGTGTTGCAATGTGTAGGAAGGTTTTGGAGGAGGAAGTATGTGAAAGACGAATAGCATTTCTTTTAATGTAGAGTAATAAGTTTAATGAAGATAGATAATGGTAGGATGAAGAAAAAATTGGTTGTTGTTGAATGAAGATAGATAAAGGTAGGATGAACTTTTATTGGTGAGATAAATAATGTAGGATGGCATGTCTTTATGGTGAGATAGATCCATTGCCCTATTTATAGGGAGAGAATGGAATTATAATTCAAATATGAATTTTTCATTCTAATAATTTCAACACCAACATAAAATGTTAATACAAACATGTTTTGATAGAAAATCAAAAATCATTTCTTCATTATGGTTCATTCAAATAAAAATCCCACATTTTTTATGGTTGGCTAGTTACATCAAAGAAGTATTCATGAAAATCTTTTTGGTTGACATATGTTGTTGGTTGATATGGATTATTGCTTCCATATACCCTTGATTTTGATGAAACCTGTGATGGCAGTAGGGCTCTGCATTGGTCGCAGTTATGACTCTGTGTACAACATCTACTACATACAACTTTTTTCACTACCTCCCCACGTGACGGTATGCGCTTATTTTCTCACAGTCTGCTAGCTTGTCTTTTATTCATCAACGGCAGCTGCACAGGCACAAAATCATAAGGTATCTCCCAATCAGATTGTACTGGTAAAGGATTTATTGACCCCTCTTACGTAGCCTTATATATATTTACTAAACTAGTTTAAAGCCCAGTGACTAGAATCTGTTATATCTAAAAACCTTGAAACAACAATCGCATGACCACAAGATAATCCAGAGAGTTTCCATTGTCTACAGCTACATGTTTTGCTCCACAAATCAACAAACCTTTTTTGCCTCCGTTTGCAACCTCAAATGTGTGATCATCGATTCCGGTCACTGTCCATGTTGCGCTTTTTGCAGTTCTTCTTGTTATTTTATTTTTTGCCCATTTTGTAAGACTATGCAGCAAATCACCTATAAATATTAATATGTTAATATTTTTATCAAAAAAACCTAAAAGATTATATAGTAGGTTTATATAAAAATATTACCTGCTATCTGTCTACGATTAAAATACCACTTTTGTAGATATTCTTGAAAATTTTCAACGAGCCCAATATTTGGTAGTTTTCTAGCATGTCGTGACAAAGCATTGATAGACTCAGTGCTATTAGACGTTATGATATTATAACGACTTCCTGAACAGTGTGCCCTTGCCCATTTTTCAAACACGAGATTGACTAAAATATTTTGAATGCGTGGAAGTACAGCGGTGTGTCTGTAAAATCGCTATTCGAAATCAGAAACTCTATAAGCTTTACAAATTTGCCATCATAATGACTCGTAATTTTTTTCCTTTAATTGACTTTAAGCGTAGATTTACCATCAAATGACAACAACATAACCCGAGTAATGCATGTGGAAACACAGTTCTAATTGTCATATCAATTGAGGCAGCTCTATCAGATATAATTACTAAATTTGGATTATCACCAACACAATCTTTAAGTTTTGATAAAAACCATTTCCAAGACTCTTCGCTTTCTGTTTTACCAACACCGTATGCAATTAGTAAAATCTGATTGTTTCCATCCATACCCATTGCCAAAAATATGGTGCCTAAAAACTTTCCCTTCCTCATCCATCACAATTAAAGGCCGTAAAAATTGCACCAAACTTCAAATCTGAATATATAAATAATGATAGTATTATTAAAATATTATTAAAAATATACTTAAATATTTACTTACCGCTGCACTGATCGCGACAAAGAATATTTCAAAACGTCACATTTCATCTACAGCAATATCAGTGACCGTACTCGGGTTTGCTTTCTTTAAGTTGTAGCAGTAAATAGGAAAATCCGAAAATGAATCTTCTGGAGATCCTTTTAAAAGTTCGAGTGCGTAGGCCTTGCCACGCCAAGCTTGAGCGTACGATATGTTAACTTTAAATCTCTCTTTAATATCATTCATAATTTCTTTACCCCTGTAAATTCTACCGTTATCTTTTAATTGGTCTTTAATGATATAACTCAATACTTTTTTGTTTGCTTAATTAATATTGGGATAAGTTTGTGTTCTTGAACAAATATGTACTGATTTAAAATATCTAACTTGAAATATACTTGTATTTTTAAAACAATACTCATGGATACACCAATCGCAACCATCGTTACGACATGACGCCTCAAATCTACTTTTTTATGATTTAACCATTTTATACTCAAAACATTCAGTAGGACACATCGTACTCAATTTCAGTTGTAATTCTTCTTTGTGGTTGAAACAATTACCTTCAAAAATAGTTGGCAACCCAGAGCTAGTATTTTTTAGTGTATTATTTGTAAGATCCGCTAATGACTCCGGTTGTGAAAAAAATATATCTTCATGAACTTTATACTCGAAATGATAGGGAGGCGGATCCTATTTTTCATGAAAATCCTTATTTTTTTCATTTTCATAATGACATTCTTGCTTAACATCAATATACCTCTCGCCATCCACTAGACTATCACTTAAATCATAAATAAACTTTTCATTGTTATTTGTAAAATTTAATTTTTTTCGTAGACAACAGAGCTACTACCAACACCGGATTTTTCACTGACGAATAATGTAAAAATTTTGTTTTAACCATGAAGAACAATATTCATAAAATATAATAAATCTTTATCATCAGATATACCAATAAAACGAGTATAAGTAGACATTTTATTTGATAACATTATATAACTTTGAATTCTCAGTTTTGAAGAAATAAAATCCTTTAATTCATCAAACGTTATATTACTAGATAAATTAAGAACACGTCTAACACATTTACCTTTTAATGGTAGATATTCTTCAACATCGTTTACAAAATGTCATTTACCACCACTATATAGTATGATATTAACTGACGTTTTTACAAAGTTTCAGAGAATTATAAGAAGAAAGTAACAAGAAGGTTAAGAAGAATGTAAGATTTTTTAAGTGTAAACACTATATTATATAGGGCAAAATAAAATTAAATCAAACTTTAAGTATTTAAAAAAATAAATAATTAAAAATCAGGTATTTTTGTAATTATGGGTGAGGGATTCTCATAATCCCTTGCTGACTTAGCGAGGGATCAAGGCACGTCAATGAGGAGGTACACGCGGGCGAGAGATTATGCGAGATCCTCTCTGAGCACGCTTTTCTGGGAGAGGGATTCCCATAATCCCTCAGCAAGGGATGACATGTGGTGGGCTACGATTGGTTGCTCTTTTGATAACCTTCAACTTTGATCGGTTATTTTAGTAATTCGATTTGGTCAAATGGCTATTTTCGTAATTTTCCCATTATAAAATTGCATAACCAATTCCACTGTGTTCTTCTTTTAATGGTATGCCATTGTCATCAATGGTCAAAAGTTGGTATGCAATTGACCGGTGAATGAAAGTATAACAACATAAGAGATTTTGACCTTCTGGTAGAACACTAGAACATCCTAGTAGTCAAAGCATGGTAAAAGCGGAGATACCTCAACAAACTTATTGTGCTGTTTATGGTAAGTATGCAAAAGAAGAGGCAAATTAACCTTTTGGTATAACATTCCTAGTGGTCAAAATCCATGTGATAAATTTTACTATTCATTAAGTTAACCATGTTATTTGTGATAATCAATTTTGGTTTAGCCACTGCATAAAAATTTATATTGCATAAGATGTTGAAACATCAAACCATTCAATTACAAACCATTCAATTGCAAAGATGATGTATACTGATACAAAACCAACAAACACCTAAGATGTTAAAACATTAAACCATTCAATTACAAAGATGTAGATAATGATACAAAATCAACAAAGACCTATTACTAATTCAAGCTTCTTGTTCTTCCTTTCATACTACCTTCTTCTCCTTCTTCCAACTTAAATAGATCTTTGACACATCGTTGGGTCGACCCAAATGACAAACCCATAACACGTATAGTACGGAGAACCATTAATAGATGCTTTGAATGTTGTTGAAATTAAACAACTCTGCCTACCTGTGTAGTGCAGAGAACCATTCAACTTACCTGTATAGTGCAAGAAAGATTAATAAAAGCTTGAAAGTTGTTGAATAACTTGAGTAGAGAACCAATTAACATGTTAATATCGAATAACCCTGCTTACCTATATAGAGCAACAAAAGGAGTTTAGGGTTAAGCTGTGTCCATGACATCGATTTCTCCCTCACGGGTTAAAATCAAACAACCCAACCCAATAAAGTCGATTTCTCCCTCAAATGATTTCATTGGTACAACCAGAAAACTTGATTTCTACTCTTCAAGATTTGATTTCTCTACAGAGTTGATATCTCCCTCACAAATAGAATAAAACTAGATTTACCCTCGGCACGTGTTACGACGGGATACATTCTAACATATTTTTGTGCTATATGTACATTTATAAGTACGTGATAGTAAATTGTTTAATAAATGGCTTACGGACCATATTATTAGGTACATAAGAACAAATTTTATCTAATATGGTTTGTTTTTCTAGATGAAAATATCTAAATTGTGAAAAAAATTAATTTTCAAACCACTAAGATAGCCATCCATTTCTAGAGCTACTAACCAAGGCTTGCTCTAGCATTCTTCACTTTCTACTTGGAGAGAAACTTGTATTCCAAGAAAAGATCGATTTGATATACATTTGAAAGTGTTTTAGAAGAGAGGGAGGTTAACAAGTGTGGTTAACTTGGTATACAAATTTGATTCTTAGAGTGGACGGAAAAAATATTTCAAAGTTATTAGTAGAAGCCGCTCCAAAAGATAGTGCTAACTCTTATCACTCAAAAATTTGGCTACGAAATTTTGGAGTGTTTTTATATCGTTGCCTCGATAAAAAACTCTTTGTAAACGGTTACGCACAACCTAAAAAGACATACTTATCAGAGCGAATAGTTGGAAGTGCTTTAAAATATGTCTTTTTGGAGTGATTTTATCACATAGACATGATTTTTTAAACAATTTTTCAAAATCACTTTAAAACTTTCTATAAAATAAAATTTCAAAACCGTAACATTTATTTTCAGGATCTGTCATCTTTAACCTCCATTCTTCCATATTCAATACTCCGATATCCAAAACATTTCTCATATTCAAGACTAGCAAGTTCAACATCGTCTTTTGTTTTTAAAGATATTTGTTTATTTTTGTATTCGTAAAGATAAGCACCTGAAACATCAATAGCAACTTGAATTTTCAAGTAACGACAAGGTTTTTAGATTTTCTTGTCTTTTAATGGTTACAATAGTTCTTGACCTATATACGGTCAAGAATTCGGAAACATCTTTTATATTGATTAACTTTCAAGTTTGACACCAACCTCTTTAAGTATAATAATCATTTACAAGTATCTCTTGTATTCATCCATTAAAGATTTTGTATTTGCTCATGAAAACTAAAAAAAATATTTTCTTCAATAATACTTGTTTTTCTGATGAAGTTCCACCAAAATCTGTATTTGAAACTCACAACTCGAAAACTTTTTAAACTTGTATTTTTTTGTAATTTAAAGAAAATTTCAATATAGTAGGAGTCATAATTGATATCTTGTTAAATATCTCAAAAGTTATAAATATTTTTGTCCAAAACAATACCCTTTTTCGCCTTAGAAATTTTCGCTTGAAAATTCCAGACAAGAATTTGAAACGGTATGTTTCAAGATTTTTCATTCGAAAAACTTTGAATCGAAAGTTTCTGCCAACATAAGAAATTTTCTCCTATTGTAGAGATTTTTCATGTAATTTAGAGAATATTTTGTTCACTTCAGTCAAGATCTAGTTTCAAACCAAAATGAATAAAATTTAGCAAAAACACAAAAAAAATCTTGATTTCTTAATCATATTGCTTTGAAAACACCTTAATTCTTCAAGAAAACTTCAAATCTTCAATAAATCTAATTCTTGTTCTTCAAACCACAAACCCTAAAAATCACCAAAAACCTCAAATTCCAATCCAAATCTCAATCCTAACTCCAAAATCTATTCATAACTTAGATTCCTAGCACCATCATCATTAACTCTTTTCAACTTGGGTGATAATTGATGAGCCATCAAAAGTGGAATGAAAGTCTTTATATATAGAGCTAGATACCTTCCCTATATCATATGCATTTTAAAACCATGAGGGGAAGACTTTGAAGACCAGCTGGACACTAATCTAGACAACAAGATTAATGTAAAGTCAAAAGGCAGATTGTATTTTGACTAGTGACTATGATATGTCATAGCTCACATCCTATTCTATTACAAAAAGGATAAAAGTAAAAGAGTTAAAACTTATATACTCAAACACCATAATGTATTGTTGACAAAAGTATGGAGATAATCAACAACTTGTATATGTTGATGAGTCTTCAAAGCTGGCAGCGGAATGTTGTTCAACTTTTGTCAAAAGTAATGTCAGAGAAAGCATGTCTTCTTTGTCTTTGGAAGAAATTAATCTTCAAGATTTGGAAGACTTTGTCTTGAAGCTTCGAAATACTTCACTTTTGACTTCAGAAGATTTGTGTATTTGGCTTCAGAAGATTTGACACTTTGTGAATTTTCTTTGTGCATTGTCAAATCTTCCAAAGTAACTTCCTTGTACTTCAGAATGCATGCTGAGAGATCTTTAGTTAGCATCAGCCATTAAGATAACTCTTATAAACTCCCCCTAGGCTGATGCTACCCAAACTTGAAGATCACTAGACATCTTTTCTTCACTTGTTTGTAGCCATCATCAGAACCAGAGCCATTCCTCTCTTCATCAGTTGGTCTGGATTTCTCAGGCTCTTATAGTATCTCAACATGTCTAAGATATCATGAGTAGGGAGGTCAAGTATTAACTACATGAAGAATACTTGTGGACCTCCTTGATCTTTTATGACATACCTTTTGTCTAGGTTTGGAGAGTATACCTAAGACAAGATAGGTCTCTCAGCAGCAAGGGACTCTACAATTAAGGGAGTCGGTTGAGTAGCTTCTTCTTATTCACCCTACGGATGTTCTAACTCATCCTGAGGTGTAAATATAGATGCCTTAGACTTTTTCTTCTTCTTTAGATCTTTTCTAATGGCCATCTTCTTCCTCTTTCTGTACTTCAACTAAGAAGGTTGGTCTTGATCACCATGTCTTTATTCTTTATCCTTCTTAGTTTGGTCCTTCCCCTTCACAGATTCAGAAGAAGGTTCAGGACCCTATTGTGGGTTAGAAGATAAGGCTTGCTATGAATCAGCACTAGGTCTAGGTTATGTTGTCTGTTAGGGTTCAACATTGATCTCAGCTTCTGGTGTAGCTTGACTTGGTGGAGAATGCAAGCCTAGAAGCTCACCCCTCTTGATCTTCCACTTGATCACCCTAATATGCTCATCTACTATGGATAGAGACATGGGACCAAGCCTCCTTCTGGAGAACCCATACAACTTCAAGAAGCTCACTATCTTTTGTCTATCCTTAGATTTCCTCTGGTTAGCTCTGATGGTGACTCTTGGCTTTGTAGCTTCCTCCCTCATCTTTCTCTTAGCAGTTTTCCTTTCCTTGATGAATTCTTGTTCAACTTGCTTGAGATATTCAAATTTGATGTACTTATAAGATAGAAGGAGCAGAGTTGCTGCCTGATAAAGACCTGTGGCTCGATTGTATGTCGTGTTCTCTACCTATTTGAGTTTCTTCTTCAACTACCACAGACTCTACTTTAGGCCTTTCTTGAATTGGAGAGAGGACAGGGGCTTTATATAGTTTTCTACTTTTTCTTTCTTCTTTGATCTTGAGGAGCAAATCAATAGCTCAGTCTCATTCCTCTCTTTAGATACCTCAGTATCTATTAGTTCATTTAATTCTTCCAAGTGAAGAGAGATTAATTCTTCTATATTATAATTCCTAGACCCCAGATAGTTCAATCTGGCTACCCTTAACTCATCTTCCTGAGTTTTTAGCCTAGGGGCATCCATGATTGCCGCTTGCATGAAGCTGGGGTTCTCTCTCATCCTCTCTTCCCTTACCTTCCTCTTCCTCTCCCTCTTCTCCTCCTCAATCTATTTAGAGGTTACAATCCTCTTTCATTTGTCAATGCTGAGCCTACCATTTGTGACCTTGCCCTTTCTAGTGATGTAACCACCATATTCACCTCCAAAAGCAACCTGCCCTCCATCAATTTTCTCAAAGTCTTGAAGCAAAGAGCCATTACCACTCATGTGCCTAGAACAAACACTATCAATGATCCATACAATTCTTTCGGTGTTAAGTTGTTCCTGTATATAAAAAGAGATGATTAGTTACATATGGAAACCCAAGCCTTGCTGGTCTTGGGCTTATCAAGATGAGCTGTAGATAGTTTAACAGTTATTAATCCTGTATGCAAGCTTTGATGATCCATGGGTGTTGTTGATGAAGAAACTTCAATCACATGACCTTCCTTAATCTTCCACACCATCTTTAGAAGATTAAACTTAGCCTTCAAAACTTTGGAAGTTTTTATGACTTTGGAAGTTTTGGAGATTGAACCTTCGGAAGCTTTTGCATCCACTGTGGTAGACTTCAGTGCTTGCGCAAATTCATTTCTTCCAAGACCAAACTTGCTTTCGAAGATAGTTTTCCACCTATCTTCTTTTTGTTCACCTTGAAACTTCTAAGGAAAGTGATTTTCCTTTCAAAGTTGTTTTCTTCTTCCTATCAAAAGTCTTCTTGTTATTCATGTGAATAGTACTCTTAGAATTGTAAATGCAATTCTTAGCATAATGAGTTGTACCACCACACATGATGCATTTCACAGCCATACTGTTGAGGGTCTTGTTATAAAGATAAGGTTAATATTAATCTATTTCCATCTCATTCTTTATCTTGTTAGATGATGCAACAGGCTTCTGAGGGTGAAGCTTGCCTTTTGAGTTGGATGGTTTAGGCTGTGCAGTAGTGGTGTACACTTGTTCTACCTTCTTCTCTTGACCAGGATGGTTTGAACTTGAACTAGAACTCCTAGTGTTAGAGTCCTTCATTAAGTCTTTAGTCTTCATTAGCTCAAACCCAGTAGAGATAAAGACTTATTTTTGCTTGGGGTTGAAGGTGGGCTTGATCTCTTGGACTTCCTTTGTTTTTCTTTTAGCAGGCCTGGTCAAAATCTTTCTAGAAGACTTAGCCATCCATGGTATCTTTTTTCTCCATGAATATAATGTCCCTTCTTAGGATGAACCTCTTCACTCACCTTTAGTTCATCCTATATTATATCCTTTTCATCTTTATCCTCTTTTAAATAGGATCAATGAGAGGTAACTCATCTTTACAACTACCACACCTTGGAGATCTGACTGATAATAATGTGTGTGGGGGATTTATTTCACTTGTTCCTAGTCCCTGCCTCTTCTGGTAACAAATCTTTGCATGCAACAATGAAGATATGATGTTCTTGAAGGTTTCCTCTTCAAGAATATATTTTTCTGCCTTGGCTTTGCTGATCACAAGCTCAGCCTAGCATTCTGGTAACTTGATAACAAGATCTTTGATCTGAGCTTTGTAATTTATGTGCTCATGTTTTAGAGTAGAAAGGGTTTTCTCTAAATCTTCTATTTTAAGTTTATAGTTATTTTCTGCTTTTTTAAAATCAGCTTTTAAAATATTTAAGGACTCAAGATCAGATCTTACTTTGAAGTTATAGGACCTACACATGTTTACTTTAGCAATGCTTTCAGAAATAAAAAGATGTTCCTATAGCTTGGGTTCATCATGATCTGCCATTAGTGCTTGGTTTGAAGACACATCTTCTACCTGAAAGCTATAGTCAAAGCCTCTTTCTTCAACAGCAACTGAAGCTTGCTGCTTTGGTTGGCTTGGCTTTTAAGTTCTTGGAGTAGCATCAGTGTAGTTTGGCTTGAACTATGTTTGGTCACCATTTGTTCATGTTGCCTCACTCCCTAGCAAAGTGGCTTATTTGGTTACAGTTGTAACACTTTACTTTGCTTTTATCTAGCCTAATCTTTCCACGGTTACATTGCTTGGAAACTTTCTTCCTATTCTCTTGTATAACTTCTTGGCTTTATGAGTGTGGAGAGCCATCTGCTGGACTATCTCCATATACTCCTGATCATTTGGATGGACACAGTCCAAGTCTTCAAGAGTGAAGTAAGTTGCCACAACTTTCATCTGAAGATACAAAGGCTTGAAAAGAGCTTGCCTCTTGGAATAGGCTTCCTTGAGTATATCTCTCCCTTGATGTCTCCGGGAAGATGAAGAAAGGACCCTTTTATGAGTTTTTAGGTTAGTAGATGAGATGATGTTGTGGTTCTCTACTATCCAATTCAACCATATGAAGAGCTGAACTCTGTTGATTGTTAGATGAGCTGGTAGATGGATTTGGCATGTTCATCTCCATATGGTAACCGTTCAAGATACCATATAGCTCAATGAGAGTGAGGGCAGAGAAATTTTTAGTTCTCTTAATGGCCACACAGTAGTGTGTCCATTATCTGGGAAGAGAGAACATGAACTTTCTCACAATGTCCCTATTCTCAAGTTTAACTCCAACATCCATCAGAGTATCTATAATCTCAATATACCTAAATGTAGGACCAGTTAAGGGTGGTCAATACAATCAGTCTCATAACTAGGAGAGTGTTAGAACACTTAACAGATAAAATAGGGAACCGGGTTTGAGTAAATGATACTAATAATACAAGTAAACAAGAAAGAGAACAAGAATAAGAACATCATAAGTATGATTTTCAAGAATGTTGTATATATTACTCTCAAGTTCTATTACCAGTGTTACAAAGCATAAGATAAAATACAAGACCTGAGATACTTTATACTACATCCTACATCCGGCTATACTTTGAAAGCCATCTAGTCACAAGTCAAAAGGCAGATTACCTTTTGACTTGTGACTATGACATGTCATAGCGCACATCCTAATATATTACAAAAAGTATAAAAGGTACAAAGTCGAAAGTTACAGACTCTAAACCTTAATCTATAGTTGTTAAAGCATAGACCTTTTCACCAACTTATACAAGTTAGCAAGTCTTTAGAGTTGCAACGGAAAGTGGGTCAGCATTATGTAAAAGTTGATCAGAGAAAGCATGTCTTCTCTGTCTTCGAAAGCAGTCTTCACTTCATTGGCTTCGGAAGACTTTTTCTTGGAAGTTTTGGAAGACTTCATCTTTGGCTTCTATAGATTTGGTCTTTGGCTTCGGAAGATTTTACACTTATAATATTTTTCTATGAAGAATGTAAAACTTCCGAAGTAACTTTTACCTTGTACATCAGTGCATGCATGCTAGAAGCTCTTTGGTTGCTTGGCTGCATCAGTCTTTCTAATATAACCTTACAAACTCCCCCTAGGCTGATGCTACCAAAACAGAGAAGGTTATTCAGATATTGACAGTCTTCATTAGGATCAAGACCATTCCTTTCTTCATTAATTGGTCAAGATCCCTCAGAGTCTCATAATTACTTCTCATGTCATAGAGATCGTGTAGAGGTAGATCAAGCATGTCTTACTAGAAATAGACATCTTGACTCCTTTGATCTCTGATGACATACCACCTGCCTAGATTTGCAGCAAAAGTCCAGGACATGATAGGTCTTCCAGCTGCAAGACGTTATGCTTGAGTTGCAGTTGGTTGAGCAGCCTCCTTTTGAACTTCCTCAGGATGCTCTGACTCATCCTGAGGTATGAAGGTGGATGCCTTTGACTTCTTCTTAGAGACGCTTTTCATGGCCATCCTGTTCCTCCTCTTTGAAGTCTTTAACTGAGAAGACTAGTCTTCAGTACCAGGTTATTCTGTTATGTTTTCTCAGTTAGGTCCTCTTTCCTCACAGGTTTTGCAGGAGATGGAGCAGGACCCTACTATGAATTAGAAGATGAAGTTGGGTAAGATGTAGCTCTAGGTCAAGGTTGTGATGTCTCAGTGGGTTCAACCTTGACCTCAACTTTAGGAGGAGCTTGACTTTGTGGAGAATGCAAGACAATAAGCTCTACCCTTTTAATCTCCTGCTTGATTACTCTAATGTGCTCATCCACAGTGGATAGAGACATTGGACCAAGCCTCCTTCTAAATAATCCATACAGCTTCAAGAAGCTCATCATCCTCTGCCTATCAGCAAAAAATTTTTGGTTCTTTTGGATGATGGGTCTTGACTTTGCAGCTTCTTCCCTCATCTTTCTCTTAGCAGTCGTTTGTTCTTTAATAACTTGTTGTTCCAGCTGCTTAAGATACTCGAATTCAATATATTCATATAATAGGGGAAGAAGTGAAGATGCCTGATAGAGACCCGTGGCACTCACGTAGTTGATCAAATTTTATCTATCAACTTCCTTGTCTACCTGAGGTTGTTCAGTTGCCACGGGCTCTGTCGCAGAGCTTTCTTGAACTGGAGTGAGGGTAGGAAAATGTTTGTAAAGCTTTTCTACCTTCTTTCTTTCGTAATCTTGAGGAGCAACTCTGCATCCTCTACCTCCTTCCTCTCTTTTAACATCTCTATATCTGCCAGTTCATTAAGTTCCTCTAAGGGAAGAGAGACGAGTTCATCCATATCGTAGTTCCTAGTCCTTAAGTACTTTACCCTAACCGCCCTTAACTCATCATCTTGAGTGTTTGTCCTAGGGGCCACCCTGATAGGAGCTTCCAAGAAGCCTGGGGACCCACTAGAACTCTCTCCTCTTATTTTCCTCTTCCTCTCTCTCTCTCCTCCTAAATCTCCTCAGTAGTTAGTTTCTTTTTCCCTTTGTTGTTCACATGCCTTGGTGACTTAGGATGGAAAGAGCTTTACCCTTCATTGCTTGATACAGCAGTTAATCTTTAGCCAGAGAAAGGTTGTGAGACACCTTCACCAGCTGGTGCCTCACTGAGGGTAGTGGGTGCTAAGGAGGTTCCTGTCTCAAGGTTCACAGGTTCAACTACTAGGCCTTCAGCCAAGCTTCCCTTCAAAACTAATCTTATGGTCTACCTCAACATCCAGTTGAATAATATTTTTACCTGCTAGCCTCTTTCTATATAGTCTAAATTTTAGCTTGAACTCTTCTAGCACCCTTTCTTGAATCATATCTACTAACCTTACAACTTGCCTATTTTGACTTGGGTTGGAAAGTGGAAGGTCAATCAGATAAGTACTCTCATAGAATCTTAGGTTGAAGAAGTTGAAGATTTTTTGTTGCCCCTAACATCTAGAGATTATCAGAGCTCTTCTATCAATTCCATACCTCCATCCCATAATTGGATTTTCAAAGTGATGAGATAGGTTAGGCATAGCTCTTAGTATACCCTCCTCAAACAGACTCTGTATGAGTGAGTCCACATCAATATGGTTTTAAGGAGGTTGCTGAGTATGGACAATTGCAAGTAAGGGTGGTGAATCTTCAATGTCCATACTCTGTGAAGAACTCCCAGGTTCTGCGATTGCTTGGATTTTCTCCCCTTTTATGGTTGCATAGGTGAGTTGGGGGTTAAGTCTATCACATCCACAGGTTCATGTGTTCCTGGTTGTCTCCATATTAAAGGTCCCTGTAACACCTGAAAATTTCAAGTAAAAGAAGACAGGATCAAGTTCTCGCGTGACATGAACTTCTTGCGCGAATTGAACTTCTTATGCGAGAAGTCTGGGTGAAAGGTATGGCTGAGTATAAATAGCTAAGAGCACCCATGCCTGACCCATACTCACATGAAAAGTGTTGCTACTAGAGACAGAAAATGGCGTTAGAGAGAGAAAGTGCAGAATCGAGGTGTTTAAGGTATGTAACTCGTGTAGTAACTCGCGTTATGTACTAAGAAATGATTATTGATGAATATAATGCATGGTTATGTATTTTTCATTCGGTAAAAGCTTTAGGAAGATCGTGTTTATGCTAGAACTTCATGTGGTGAGTTTCTAGTACCTTTTTTACACGATTTTTATGTTTTCGGGCTATTATGCATACTAAAATGCTCGTATTATGCTTGTATGATGTTGTTTATGAGGTCAAGCATGTTAGAATAGCCTTAGACGCGATAAGTTGTAACTGGGCGGGACACAAACATGGTTTTCGCGTGAGTAGTTTAGTGTATAGTATGAAATTTGAATCTGCAAAGTTCTCGCGCGATAAGTAGCTCTCGCGCGAGTGGAAGTTCTTGTGCGATAGGTAGTTCTCAAGCGATAGGTAGTTTTCGCATGGTTTTAATAGGAAGATGGAATTTTCTATAACAAAAAATGCTATATAAATGCTTCAAAATAGAATTTCTTCACACTGACCTGGGAGCCCGGACCCAGCTAGGGGCATTGCCCCTTCGACCCTACTAGGGACTGCTGCCCCTAGAACACCCGCTGTTAGGGGCTGCTGCCCCTGAACCGAACCCATGTTGTCCCGTGTAAGGTCGGATACTATTGTTTTTATTCAATTCGATAAGAATACGAAGGTATGTTTCATGATGTTTCTTACTTGGTGTGATATATACTAATTAAGAATAAGTATTATGTAATGTAATGAAAGTTAATATTAATGAAAAGTGAAACCTAATGAATAAAAGAAAGTCTTGCAACAAAAATGAAAGGAGTTTCACAACCGTGTGTTGTTAGCTCAACTGTATGGGGCCTAGCTAGCCTATGAGTATAGGCGTGAGATTGACCGAAAGTACGAAATAGGACCCTTGTCACTTCCCCCGGTACTGGAGTCAGCTTCATGCATAACATTAGGGGTCTATTTATAGACCTTAGCCCAGTACCAGTTTCTTGCACAATGTTTGGGGTATAGCATACGACATTGGTCTAGATGACAGTGAAAGATAATAATGAAAGTTCAAAATGTTTGAAATGAATTAAACGAATGATAAGAAATGAATATGATGATATGTATGTAATGATGAATGATCATGCACTAAATGTAAATGTTTGGAATGTATGAAAATGTATTTTGTTATAAAACTAGAACTCACTCAGTGTAGCTGACTTTGTGTGCATAACAGTTGGCAAATAATGATGCAGCTGAGGAGTGCAGGCATGGATGAGATAGCTACTGGAACGATCCAAGTGACATTCTAGATTTTGAGACAATGATTGTAATTGTTAAGTTTTTGTGATACGACTAAAAGAACAACATTTTGTTATGTATTTACAATTTATATATGAAAATTTTAAATTCTACTACCAATGTCATGTTTTAAATGTTTTATGATATGAATGACCAACCGTAAGTGTCCAGGAGATGAGGCCTTACAGTCTCCCAACTAGTTTTTCCTTGAGATCAAAAATCTCAAGTTGCTGATCATGGACCCTTCTTTGCAAGGTAGTCACTTGAGATTCCATGTGCTTAAACTTGGAGACTAAATAGGTGCATGTTTTAGTCAGTTTGTGCACCTTTAGTCTGATCTTCCCCTCATCTTTATAAGAAGAATCACTGGGGGATGAGATAATAGGACCTGAGTCTTCTTCCTCATCACCAGTTTGTTGTTCGTGGCTGATGGATTTCCCCTGCACACTGAGAGCTTCAGTTGAAGTGTCAATGGGCTAGGTTGACATGGTTGAAGTCTTAATGATGTAAACACTTACTGAAGTGAGAGCCTCTTCCATATGGATCTCCTGAACAGGTTGCGGGAGATCCACCTAACTAGTAGGTAGATGATGGCAGGAGTACTCATCTCTCCTTGAGAAGGGGTGGAGAAGAGAGACTCATGGTACTCACTGAATCCCATATCTTCATCATCATAGAATTCTAGGTTAGGAATGGGTTGGTTTAGATCAAGAGTCTGGGGATGGTAACCGTCCCCTGAAGGTTGTTTAGTAGAGTTTTAAGACTCTAAGTGAAGGCTTAAGGCTGTTATGGTTATGAGCTCATCAGTCTGAGTATGAGGAACCTCAGCAGTGATCATTGGTGAGATGGGAGTGGTTTGCTCCTCAGGGGAAGTAGGAGCTCCAGTGTCAGCTTCCTCCTACATAGGTGGTGATATGGGTGCCTGCATAAGTAGCTTGTGTAGGGGTTCATTTAAATTTTCTTTGGTAGGTGATGGTTATTTGTGGCTGTGTGGGTTGTTGCGAAGTAGAAGGTGTGGGTTCAATACTAGCTAGTGATGCTAGGTTGCCACATTAAGCAATGAGCTCTAACATTTTTAGGACAAAGGTTGTTTCTACCCCTGAAAAGCCTACAGTAGACTTTTTATTGTCTTAAAGATATCGGGCTTTATCTGTCCCAATTTTAGAACATTACATGTTACCCTCAACTGTAAGTCCAGTTCATAGTTAAGAATGTGTCGGACATATCTAGGGAACATGTAATATTCTAAGGAGTCCAAGTTTGCAAGTAAATTAGTATATACAAATTATGAATACTTGAACTTGAACCCATGAACCATACTATGAACTATAAATGAAAGGTTTTTAGGAATCTGGTCTCATCCTCCATGCTTGTTAGATAAACTGTGAATGATCACATAGAGTAGGTATTTCCATTGAGAGGAGACCTTCCCTTTCTTGAAGGTTCTAATTGAGAAGTCACCTTCATAGCCCATCTATCCAAAGGACTAGTTAACAACAGATTTAAGGAAGGGCAATTCACCTTCTACATCATCCAGCTGAAGATGAGTGTTTATTGAGGCTGGAGTGATGAAGATTGTCCTCCCCTATATAGTGGTAGACATTGCCTTCTCCGCATCCATAGTGACCTCTTGGCAGGTCCTCCATCAGTCCAACAGTTGATCCTCATAGAGTGGAGGATCTACGGTGAGGGAGGTGAAATAGTTGGATAGAGTAAAAAGCGGCAAACCTCTGAGAAACCTGGATCTTTCTCAGAGTCCAACAGAGCAACTTGATTATGTTTCCTGTGAAGGTGTATGGAGAAATCTGGTTGGTTTTTTCGGTCAGGGTTGGCCATTTGAGCTAGCTTTGTTGTGAAGGAAGATAAGAACAAAGTCGGTTAGTAGGTGAATTTAGATTAGAGAATTTGTAGATGAAAAAGATAGTGAAAGAGGGGGGAACCGTGGGTGAATATATATGAAATGGATTTGAGACGAAGTTAATGCGAAAAGATAAACTTTAAAATCTGAATGTCGGTCCCACCTCTGAAAAAGGTGCCCAAAAGTTAGTTTTCTTGGAAGTCAAAAATCTTCTGAAGGTATTTTGTCTTCGGAAGTTTTATAAAAACTTCTGAAGCCAATTCTGACTTCGGAAGATATTCCTTAGCTTTATGAAAATTTGCTTCGGAAGAAAAAATACTTAAATATTTTCTCTTCTGAGACATATTTGGTTTCGGAAGAGATTAAAACTTGGAAGTTTTATTCTTAAAGAAATAAATCTTCCGAGACCTAATTGCTTTCGGAAGAAAATTGTTCTACTAATACATATAAGTACTTCGAATCATATTTTTGCTTCGGAAGACATATCAAAAAATCTTCTGAATTTGAATTTCTTATAAGTAGTTATTTGATTTGAAGACTTAATATTCTTCCAAAGACCATATTAATGTGTTTCGAAAGAAAATATGTTTTTATGATTTTTAAAATTCTAAGGAATATCGTTTGAAAAAAGTGTCTTCCAAAGTAAACTGGGCTTATGTAGGTGATAGTTTAGACAACTTAGGACACACATGTTTTAGAAATAGTTTTGAATTAAGCTTTAAGAAAATCTACTCAAAGTTAATCATCTCAATAGCTGATAGAAGATATTTAAATCTTTGTTCATCAAAGGCCTTTATGAATAGATCAGAATATTGTTCATTTGTGTTAACTTTAACTAGTTTTATTAATCCTTTTTCAAAATTGTCTCTAATTAGATGATACCTTATGTTGATATGTTTTGTCCTTGAGTGCTGCACAGGATTCTCTGTAATAAAGATAGCACTGTTGTTGTCTATATGGATTCGAGTCTCCTTGAAGTTAATCTATAGTCTAGCATCTGATTCTGAATCCAAAGCACTTGAGCACAGTAGCTAGCAGCAGCAATGTATTTAGCTTTAGCAATTGATGCAGATATACAGGATTGTTTCTTGCATTACCATGAGACTATCCTTCCACCATGGAATTAACATCCCCAGATGTAGACTTTTCAGTCATATTGCTTCCATCATAGTCACTATCTGTATAAGCATACATATTGATGTCAGAATTCGTTGGATATAAAAGGCCTAGCTTAGGAGCACCTTTGAGATATCTAAGAATCCTCTTGACAACAAGCAGGTGTGACGTCTTGGGGTTGGCTTGATATCTTGCACAAATACATGTAGCAAACTTGATATCAGGCCTGCTGCCTGTGAGGCACATAAGAGACCCAATCATAGCCCTGTAAAAATGTTCATCTACACACTCCCCCTCAAGATCAGGTCCAAGGGAGTGGTTTCTTGCTATGGGTGTCTTTGCAACCTTACATTCAGTCATGTTGAATCTTCTAAGTATGTCTTGTACATACTTTGATTGACTAAAGAAGATGCCATTTTCAACTTGCTTCACTTGAATTTCTAGAAAGAAATTGAGTTCCCCAATGACACTCATTTTAAATCTATTCTTCATCATCTTCTCAAATTCTTTGCAGAACTTTGGATTAGTTGACTCAAAAATATTATCATCTACATACACTTGAACCAACATTAAGTTAATCCTTGTTCCTTTGATGAAGAGAGTTCCATCTATAGTACCCCTTTTGTAGCTATGCTGATAGAGATACTGATATAGTGTCTTATATCACTTCCTTGGAGCTTGGGGCAACCCATAGAGAGTTTTATCAAGCTTGCAAATAGAATCAGGATGATCTGCGTCTGCAAAGCCATGTGGTTGTCTAAGATACACCTCTTCGTCAATCACCCCATATAAGAAAGCACACTTGACATCAAGTTGGTAGACCTTGAAATCCTTGGATGCTGTAAAAGCCAAGATTATCCTAATAGCTTCAAGTCTTGACATAGGAACAAAGACATCTGTGTATTCAATTCCTTCTTCTTGTGTGTACCCTTGAACAACTAGTATTGCCTTGTTCTTGAAGACAAGTCCTCTATCATCCTTTTTATTTCTAAAAACCCACTTGGTTCCTATGTTAGTCATCCTTTGAGGAAGAGGACATATGTTCCAAACTATTTGTCTTTTGAATTAAAGCAACTCCTCTTGCATTGCTTCAACCTAACTTCCATCCTTCAAAGCTTCATCAACTTTCTTTGGCTCTCTCCGGGACAAGAAACAAGAGTATAGACAAACATTTTTGTCATGGGTTTGTCCTCTTGTTCTCACCCCTTTGTCAACATCTCCAATGATGTTTGTGGTGGGATGTTATTTATGGATCCTAAGTTGAGGTATCACAACAAGTTGACTGGACAGATCTAAATTTGTGAATTTTAAATCTGGAAATGAGGTGTTACCCACCATATCAACACATTTATCAAGAGAACTTGATCAAGTGAGTGTATGATCTCATAAATGTTGTCCTCCATGGAGTGGTTATCAGCATCAAGAAATTCTTGACCACTATCACCGCCACTATTTTCTCCTATATTTGAAGTTCCTTCATTTGAGTTTTCTCCTTATGAGTTGGAATTAGTAGGCAGCTTAGATGTATCAGCTGGATTTGTCATAGTTGTGTTGATAGGAACTCCATTTGCAGGATTAGTTACCACAGGAGCTAAAGTAGTATTCTTGCTTGGTCTTCTCAGCTCAGATTTTGGGTCAGGATCTTCTATTGATAAGTTACCTGTAGATACTGAAACATTCTCTCAAGATTTTTTAAAACAATTAGTAACTAAATCGAGATAGCCAATCAGGTCCAGAACCTTTAACACTGGGAGTATGCTCATTGAAGGTCATATTGGTCGTCTCTTCAACTACTCTAGTTTTGAGATTGTATACTCTATAAGCCATAGCTTGGGAAAAATATCCAATAAAGTGTCCATCATCTGATTTCTCTACAAATTTAGCTATTTGATCTTTGGTATTCAAGATGGTGCAAGGAAATCCAAATGATCTAAGGAAACCAATGAAAGGTCTCCTTTTGTGCCACAGTTCATAAGGAGTCTTACCATGAGTCATAACTACTAAAAATGCACATAGCAAGCAGTGTTGATTGGCTCTACCAAGAAGGTGATGGGCAGTTTAGAGTCAGACAATATGGTTCTTGCAGCTTCAATAAGTGTCATGTTTCTCCTCTCAGTAACACCATTTTGCTGAGGAGTTCTGGGAGCACTACATTGTCTTGTAATACCCATTTCATCACAAAATGTGTCAAGGATTTGGTTCTTGAATTCAGTTCCTTGATTACATCTTATGTTCTTGACCTTATAATCACATTGATTCTCAATTTTGATAATGAAGTTCTTCAAGATCTCAGGACTCTCATCCTTAGTTCTAAGGAAGAAGACCCAAGCGAATCTTGTGAAGTCATCTATGATCACTAAAAAGTACGAGGTCCTTCCTAGACTTATTACACTAGTGGGGCCAAAGAGATATATGTGTAATAAGTGTAGGGAAGTAGTGATGGATGTTTTTCCTTTGGTTTGTGAGACACCTTGTGTTGTTTCCCTTTCAGGCATGCAACACAGTGATCATCACTTATAAACTCTTTATTTGGCATTTCAGTTACTAAATCATTCTTAATTAATTTATTCATGTTCTTAAAGTTTACATGGAACATTTTTTATGCCAAAGGAAAGACTCATCACTATTTGCTTTAGATAGAAAGCAAGAAACTTCTCTTGAGGGAGATGTTTCCTGCAAATCCATCTTGTACGTGTTCCCTTCCTAGGCCCTCTGAGCAGGATATGCTCTTGAGGAATGACCACCCCAAGCTTGAAAACAATGCACTCATGGTCAGTGATTAGCATGTTATGTTTCTAATCATAAAATTAGGATACAGTTAGTAGATTATACCCAAGCTCCTTAACAAAGTTTACCTTTCCAATGTTGAGCTTACTAGTTGTGACCCCGCCCCTTCTAGTAATGTAACCTCCTACATTTCCTCTAAAAGCAACTGGCCCTCCATCAATTTTCTCAAAGTTTTAAAGCAAAGAGCCATTGCCTGTCATATGCCTAGAACAGCCACATTTAATGATCCATACATTCCTCTTGGTCTTTAGCTTTTTCTGCAAAACAAGGAGAAAGTTAGTGACATTTGGAAACTCAAGCCTCATTAGTCTTGGGCTTTTCAAAATGGACTGAAGACAATGCAACAGTAATTGATCCTATGTTAAGTCTTTGAGGATCATTTGCTGTTGTTAATGAAGAACTACCAATCACTTGGTCTTCATTTATCTTCCACACCATCTTTGGAAGATTAGACTTGACCTTCAACACTTCGGAAGTTTTAACAACTTCGGAAGTTTTGGAGATTGACCCATCAGAAGATCTTGCTTTCACTACAGCAAGCTTTAGTGCTTCGGAAGCAGTCCTTTCTTCTGAGACCATTTTATCTTCCAAAGGCAAGTTTCACTTGTCTTCATTTCCATTTTGGAGCTTCCTAAAGAAAGAGAATTTCCTTCCAAAACTTTCTTCTTCCTTTTCTTCTTAGAAGTTTTTTTCTTGATTATGTGGATAGTACTTTTAGGATTGTAGATACAATCCTTGGCAAGATAAGAAGTACTACCACACATAATGCAATCAACTGGCTTTCTTATGACTAACTTCTTGTGAATAGAAGGTTGAGCTTGATCACTTTCCATTTCCATCTTCATCTTCTCAAATGTTGCAGCAAGCTTCCTAGGGTGAGACTTACTCTTGGAGGTGGATGGTTCAAGCTGTGTAGCAGTGGTACATAGTTGATCAGCCTTTATTCGTTCACAGGGATGAGTTGGACATAAACTTGAACTCTTGGTACTAGAGTTAAGAGTTGAGTCCTCAGTCTTTACCACTTCAAACCTGTAGAGATAAAAGTTATTTCTGCTTGGAGTTGAAGGTGACCTTGAACCCTTGACCCTTCTTTGATCTTCTTATAACTACTCTGATAAATTTCTTCCTCTTAGAGTTTGTCAGGACTGATTTCTTCCTCTCCTCAGCAGAATAGTAACCTTTGTTAGGATGATCTTCTTTACTCATCTCAGATCTATCCTTCACTATCTCCTCTTCGTCCTCTTCTTCATCCTCTTCTTCAATAGGGTCTATGAAAGGAAGCTCATCTTGACAAGTTTCACACCTAGGAGATCTTACAGACAATAGAGTGTGTGGAGGAGCTATCTCACAGGATCCCAGTCCCTACTTGTTCTGATAACACACTTTTGCATGCAAAGATGATGATTTTATGTTCTTGCAGGTCTCTTCTTGAAGAAAACGTTTCTCTATCCTGGCTTTATTGATCACAAGCTTAGCCAGACATTTAGTTAACTTAGTGATGAGATCTTTGATCTGAGTTCCATAGTTGGTATGTTCATGCTTAAGAGCAGAAATGGTTTTCTCAAAATCTTCTATTTTAAGTTTGTAATCATTTTCACTCTTTTGAAATCTGTTTTTAAGATGTTTAAGGACTCAAGATCAGATCTCATCTCTAAGTTATAGGACTTATATCTATTAACTTTACCAATGCATTTTAGGATACCAAGATGTTCCAATACCTTGGCTTCTTCATCATCAGCCATCAGTGCTTGGTTTGGAGATGCATCTTTAACCTGGAAACTCCAATCAAAGCCTCCTTCCTTAACAACAACTGTAGCTTGCTACTTGGGCTTCTTAATGTGTGAAATTTCCTCAGTGTAGTTTGGTCTGAGTTGTGCTTGGCCACCATATTTTCTTAGTGCCTTGCACTCCCTAGCAAAGTGTCCCATCTGCTTACAGTTGTAACAGTTCACTTTGCTTTTGTCCAGTCTATACTTTTCACTGGATACATTATTAGGAAACTTTCTCCCTGTCCTCCTGTAGAATTTCTTTGCTTTACAAGTGAGAAGAGCCATCTATTGGACTATCTCTATGTACTCCAGGTCATTTGGATGGATGCAGTCCAAATCTTCAAGGGTGAAGAGAAAGTTTCCTATGCTTTCATCAGTAGACATAAAGGCTTGTGATGAGCTTGTCTCTTGGAATGGACTTCCTTGGATTTAGCTCTCCCTTGGTGTCTCCGGAAAGGTGATGAAAAGACCCTTTCGTGAGTTGTCAGGGTAGAAGATGAGATGAAGTTGTGGTTCTCTGCAATCCATTTCAACCACATGAAGGGCTGAACTTTGCTGATTGTTGGAGTTACCAGATGGATTTTGCATGTTCATCTCCATCTGGTAGCCACTGAGAATACCATATAACTCAATAAGAGTAAGGGTCTTGAGGTTCTCAGTCCTCTTAATGACAACACAATTGTGTGTTCTTTTTCTAGGACGAGAGGACATGAACTTCCTTACAATATCCCTGTTATCAAGAGTTACTCTAACATCTATTAGAATATCCACAATCTCAGCGTACCTGAGATATTGTTGAGTTATGGTTTCACCTGTCTTGAAGGTGAAATTCTCAAATTGCAGCTTCAAGAGGTGCTTCTTGTTCTCCTTTGCTTCAGTGGAACCCTCATACATGAGCTTTAGTGCATCCCATAGTTGTTTAGTAGTCTTGCACTTCTTGAAACCTCTATATATGGAGTTTGGAAGAGCAATTTGGAGGGCGATCATGGCTTTCTGATCTATATCTATTTTCTTTCTGTTTTCTTCAGAGTAGTCAGCTAATTCCTTTGGTATCATACCACCTCCAGCAGCAGCTGAAGAGGTACATGGTACATGAAGTCCAGAAATGACATATCCCCACATCCTACTGTCTTGAGACTTGATGAAGCCTTTCATCCTTTGGCACCAAGTATCAAAATCATCAGGAGTGATTAGTGAAGACTTTGTCATGGTACCGGTTTCCATATCAGCCTTTGTGATAGCTTTCATTTGGGTTGTTAAGAGATTTGTGAAATTGAAAGGATTTAATATGGTGAGATCTTACAATCAAGAGCCTGAAATGCTATGATACCAATTACATGACCAATTGGGTGGTCAATACAATCAGTCTCATAATGAGGAGAGTGTTAGAACACTTAACTGATCAAATAGGGAAATAGGTTTAAGTAAATGATACTAAGAACACAAGTAAATAAGAGATAGAACAAGAACTGGATAAGTATGGTTTTCAATAATGATGTATATTGCTCTTAAGTTCTATTACAAGTGTTATAAAGCATAAGATAAAATACAAGAAACTGAGATAATTTATACTACATCCTATAACCGGCTTTACTTTGAAAGCTAGCTGGAAACACTAATATAGATAACAAGATCAATGTAAAGTCAAAAGGCAATCAGCCTTTTAACTAGTGACTATGACATTCCAACGGTCACATCCTATTCTTTTACAAAAAGATAAAAGTACGAGAGTGAAAAGTTACAGACTCAAAGATATTAGGATTATTGAACCATAGTGGACTGCTATGGTAATTATAACGGTCTGCCATGGAATGCGGTTCAAACCTAGGAAATTAGGTTTCATTGTAAGCCATTAAAGAATTAGGATGACACTCCACTAAGGTCGTTGTGGACCACTAAGGATGGCATAATAATCCATGAGGATTATTCATGTGCAATATGTGAATATCCCACTTGAAGGATACAAATATGCCATATGTATGTTGGTAGTAGACCGGCAACTTGGGGTTAGTGGACCACCAAGTTGGGTTAGCGCCACTTAAACTCTACCCGAACTCGATTAAAGTATAACCTGAAAAATCCAAACTCAATTACATAACAAACCCAAACCCAAAGTTTTCGGTCATTAGGTTGTGTTTTGGCAATTCGGGTTGACCCGAATAACCCAAATACCATATCGTCATAATTGATAATCCATATTCCAGGACTTCAATCGACATAATTTCTCTTTTACTTTTTATGAACTCAATCAATCATTCCTTCACTCTATTTCAATCGATGACACAAGTCTTAAACTCGATAATTCTATCAGTCTATCTTCCATACTAAATTATCTAAACCGATTATAAATAAGGTATAATAATTCCATATTCAATCATTCTCATGTATTTGTTTAAAATATATGTATGTTACTCATTGTACATGTAAGGTTTATATAAAGGCTGATGCTACCAAAACAACCAAAAGGCTTCATGCATGCATGCACTAAGTACTAGTAGAACTGCTACGGAAGTTTTATACTTTGCATGAGAATTATACGAAGAGTAAAATATTCCGAAGCCAAAGTTCCTACGGAAGCTTTATACTTTGCACGGAAATCATGTTAAGTAATAAATCTTCCGAATCCAAAGACCAAATCTTCTGAAGCCAAAGATGAAGTCTTCCGAAGCTTCAGAGACAAAGTCTTCTGAAGCCAAATAAAGTGAAGATTGATTTCTTTAGAAGAAAGAGAAAGAACATGCTTTTCTCGAATGTACTTTTGCAGAAAGATGACCCACTTTCTGTTGCAACTCTGAAGACTCACCAACTTGCAAGAGTTGGTGAAAAGCTCCATGCTTTTGCAACTGTACATTGAGGTCTTGAGTTTGTAACTTTCTCTTTTATATGCTTTTATCCTTTTTGTAATATATTAGGATGTAAGTTATGTCATGTCATAGTTACTAGTTAAAAGGTAATCTGCCTTTTGACTCTACATTGAATTTGTTGTCTTTCAATGTTCTAACTGGCTTTCCAAGTATAACCGGTTGTAGGATGTAGTATAAAGTATCTCAGTGTCTTGTATTGTGTTAATAACTTTATGCATTGTAACTCTTGTAAGAGAACTTGAGATTAATATACAATATCGAAAACCTTATATATTGTTCTTGAAGTTCTATCTCATACTTACTTGTATTCTTTGCATCTTGTTCCCAAACCCGGTTCCTTATTTGAACTGTTAAGTGCTCTAACAATCTCCTTATTGTGAGACTGATTGTATTGACCATCCCTTAACCAGTTCTGCAATTGGTATCAGAGCATTCTAGGCTCTTGATTGTAAGATCTCACCATCTTAATCTCCTTAGTTCTTACAAAACACTTAACATCTCAAATGGCAGCATCCAAGGCTGATATGGAAGTCGGTACCATGGTAAAGTCCCTGCTAATCACTTCTGATGATTTTGATACTTGGTGGCTAAGAATGGAAGGCTTCATCAAGTCACAAGATAGCAGGATGTGGGAGTCTGTTACTGAAGGACCTTACATTCCATGCACCTCTTTAGCTGCTGCTTGAGGTGGCATGATTCCAAAGGAAGTGGCTGACTATTTTAAAGAAGATAGAAAAGGAATAGATATAGATCAGAAAGCCATGACAGCTAGAAAAAGAATAGATATAGATTTGAGTGCCATGACTGCCCTTCAAATTGCTCTTCCAAATGCCATCTATAGAGGCTTCAAGAAATGCAAAACTGCTAAGCAGCTCTTGGATGCACTAAAGCTGATGTATGAAGGATCTTACGATGTTAAAGAAAACAAGAAGGGTGTTCTAAAGCAACAGTTTGAGAATTTTATCTACAAATCAGGTGAAACCATGACTCAGCAATACTTCAAGTATGTTGAGATTGTGGATACTCTACCAGATGTTGGAATAAAACTTGAGACCACGGATATTATGAGAAAGTTCATGTCCTTTCTTCCCAGATAATGGACATACTATTGTATGGTCATTAAGAGGACTGAAAATCTCAAGAACCTCACTCTCACTGAGTTGTATGGCATACTCAGTGGTTACCATATGGAGATGAACATGCAAAATTCATCTAGCAACTCCAGCAATCAACTGAGTTCTACCCTTCATGTGGTTGAAAGGGATTGTAGAGAACCACAGCGCCATTTCATCTCTTACCCTGGCAACTCACTAAAGGGCCATTTTAAAACCTTCCCTGAGACACCTAGGGAGAGCTACATCCAAGGAAGCCCATTCTAAGAGACAAGCTCATCACATGTCTTTGTGTCTCATGATGAAAGCACAATAAACTTTCTCTCCACCCTTGAAGACATGGACTGTATCCATCCTGATGACTTGGAGTATATGGAGATACTTTAGCAAATAGCTCTTGTCACTCACAAGGCCATGAAGTTTAATAAAAGGACAGGAAGAAAGTTTCCTAGCAATGTATCCAGTGGAAAGTTTGGGCTGGATAAAAGCAAGGTGAAGTGTTATAAATGTAACCAAATGGGTCACTATGCTAGGGAGTGCAAGGCACCCAGGAAAAATGGTGGCCAAGCACAACCCAAGGAAAACTACACTGAGGGAGCTCCACACGCTGAGAAGCCAAAGCAGCAAGCTGTAGTTGCTATTAAAGAAGGAGTCTTTGATTGGAGTTTCCAGGTAGAATATGTATCTCCAAACCAAGCAGTGATGACAGATCTAGACGAAGCCAAGGTATTGGAACATCTTTGTACCCCAGAATGTATTGCTAAAGTAAATAGATACGGGTCCTATAACTTAGAGATAAGATCTAATCTTGAGTCCTTGAACATCTTAAATTTCTGATTTCAAAAGAGCTAAAAATGAGTATAAATTAAAAATAGAAGACTTAAAGAAAACCATTTCAACTCTTAAACATGAACATACCAACTACAGGACTCAAATCGAAGATCTTGTCACTAAGTTAACTGAATGCCAGGCTGAGCTAGTGATCAGCAAACCCAAGGAAGAGAAGCATGTTCTTGAAGAAGAGACCTTCAAGAACATCATATCCTCATCCCTGCATTCCAAAGTGTGTTATCAGAACAAACATGGACTAGGATCTACAGAGATACCTCCTCCACATGTTCTATTGTCTGTAAGATGCCCCAGGTGTGGAACTAGTCAAGATGAGCTACCATCCATAGATCCTAGTGATGAAGAGGATGAAAAGGAGGTAGTGAATGATGGATCCGGGAAGAGTGAAGAAGAACATCCTAACAGGGGTCACTACTCTCCTGAGGAGAGAAAAAAGTCAGGGATGACCAAGTCTAAGAGGAAGAACTTGATCCGAGTAGCAAAAAGGAGATCAAAGAAAGCTCAGGAGATCAAGGCCACTTTCAACTCCAAGCAGAAATAGGTTTTTATCTCTGCAGGTTTTGAAGTGTTAGAGACTGTGAACACAACTTTGAACTCTAATACCAAGAGTTCAAGTACATACTCAACTCATCCTTGTGAAGGAATAAAGACTAATCAGCTGTGCAACACTGCTGCACTGCGTGAACCATTCACCTCCAAATGCAAGCTTCACCCTAGGAAGCCTACCAAAACATCTGCAAAGATGAGGATGTAGATGGAAAGTGATCAAAATCAGTCTTCCACTCACAAGAAGACTCTCAGAAGGAAGCACATGGATTGCATTTTGTGTGGCAATACTTCTCATCTTGCTAAGGATTGCTTCTATAATCCCAAGAGTATTGTCAACACAACAAGGAAGAGGACTTCTGAGAAGTACAAGAAGAAGAAAGCTTTGGAAGAAAGCTTTGGAAGAAATCTGTGTTTCTTGGAAGCTCCAAAGTGAAAAGGAAAACAAGTGAAAATTTTCCTTCGGAAGAAATTTTGGTCTCGGAAGAAAGGAATGCTTTCGAAGCACTAAAGCTTGCTGCAGTCAAAGTAAGATCTTTTGAAGTGTCAGTCTCCAAAGCTTCTGAAGTTGTTAAAACTTCTGAAGCATTGAAGGTCAAGTCTAATCTTCCAAAGATGGTGTGGAAGATAATGGAAGACCATGTGACTAAAAATTCTTCACTTACAACAGCAAGTGATCCCCATAGTCTCAGTAAAGGATCAATTACTATTGCATTGTCTTCAGTTCATTTTGAAGAGCCCAAGACCAATGAGGCTTAGGTTTCCAAACGTAACTAATTATCCTTTTATTGTGCACGCACATGATAGGTAATCGCTCTTTGAGTCAGAACTTTAAGAAAATTGATGGAGGGCCAGTTGTTTTTGGAAGAGATGCTGGTGGTTACATTACAGGAAGGGGCAGGGTCACAAATGGTAAGCTCAGCATTAAGAAGGTAAACTATGTTAAGGACCTTGGGTACAATTTACTGAGTGTATCCTAATTTTGTGACCAGAGACATAACATGCTATTTACTGAGCATGAGTGCATTATTCTCAAGCCCGGGGTGGTCATTCCTCAAGAGCATATTTTGCTTAGAGCACCCCGGAAAGGGAACATGTACAAGATGGATTTGTAGGAAACATCCCCTTCAGGAGAAGTTTCTTGCTTTCTATCTAAGGCCAATAGTGATGAGTCTTTCCTTTGGCATAAAAGAATCGTCATGTAAACTTTAAGAACATAAACAAGTTAGCTAAAAATGATTTGGTAACTGGAATACCAAAGAAAGAGTTTACAAGTGATTATCATTGTGTTTCTTACCTAAAAGGAAAACAACACTTGTTGTCTCACAAGCCAAAGGAAAAGAACTCAATCACTACTCCCCTACACTTATTACACATGGATCTTTTTGACCCCATCAGTGTAATGAGTCTAGTAATGACCTCATACTGTTTGGTGATCACAGATGATTTCATAAGATTCACTTGGGTTTTCTTCCTTAGAACTATGGATGAAACTCTCGAGATCTTGAAGAACTTCATTCTGAAAATTGAGAATCTAAGTGATCACAAGGTCAAGACCTTAAGATATGATCAAGAAACTGAATTCAAGAACCAAATCCTTGACACATTTTGTGATGAAAAGGGTATACAAGACAATATAGTGCTCCCAGGTTTTCTCAGCAAAATGGTGTTGCTAAAAGGAGAAACATGACACTTATTGAGGCTAGAAGAACCAGGTTGTCTAACTCTAAACTGCCCATCACCTTCTGGGCAGAGGCAGTCAACAATACCTTCTATGTGCAGAATAGAGTTTTAGTAGTTAAGACTCATGGTAAGACTCCTTATGAACTGTGGCACAAAAGAAGACCTTTCATTGGTTTTCTCAGGTCATTTGGATGTCCCTACACCATCTTGAATACCAAAGAGCAAGTAGCCAAGTTTGCTAAGAAATCAGATGATGGACATTTCATTGGATACTCTTCCTAAGCTAAGGCTTATAGAGTATACAATCTCAGAACTAGAGTAGTTGAAGAATCAGCCAATGTGATCTTTAATGAGCACACACCCTGTGTGAAAGGTTCTGGTGTTGATTGGCTATTTGATATTGATTTAGTTACAAACTGTTTTAACAAATCTTATGAAGATGTTTTAGGATCTACAGGCAATACTGCAACAGAAGATCCTGATCCAAGATTTGAGCTGAGAAGACCAAGCAAGACAACTACTTTAGCTCTAGTTGTAACTAACCCTGCAGGTGAAGTTCCTATCAGCACAACATTGACAAATCAAGCTGATACATCTTAAGTGCCTGAAAATTCCAGCTCAGAGGCACAAAACACAATGGGAGGAACTTTAAATGTAGGAGGAAATGCCAGTGGTGATAGTGATCAAGAATTTCTTGATGCTGACAACCACTCCATTGAGGAAAACATCAATGATGTCACATACTCATTAGATCAAGCTTCTCTTGATAAGTGTGCTGATATGGTGGGAGACACTTCATTGCCAGATCTAAACTTCTCAAGCTTAGATCTGTTTAAACAACTTGTTATGATCCCTCAACTTAGGATCCACAAGTCACATCCCACCACAAACATCATTGGAGATGTTGCAAAGGGGGTGAGAACAAGAGGACAAACCCATGACAAAAATGTTTGTCAATACTCTTGTTTCTTATCCTAGATAGAGAAAAAAAATGGATGAAGCTTTGAAGGATGGTAGTTGAATTGAAGCAATGCAAGATAAGCTGATTCAATTCAAAAGGCAAAAGGTTTGGAGTCTATGTCCTCTTCCACAAGGGAAGAATATCATAGGAACCAAATGGGTGTTTAGGAATAAGAAGGATGATAGAGGACTTGTCATCAAGAACAGGGCAATACTGGTTGTTCAAGGATATACACAAGAAGAAGGCATTGACTACACTGATGTTTTTACTCCAGTAGGAAGACTTGAAGTTGTTAGGATGTTCCTAGTGTTTGCTGCATCCAAGGACTTCAAGGTCTACCAACTTGATGTCAAGTGTGTATTTTTATATGGTTTGATTGATAAAGAAGTATATATCAAGCAGCCACCTAGCTTTGAAAACCCAGATCATCCTGATTATGTCTGCAAGCTTAATAAAGCTCTTTATGGCTACACCAAGCTCCAAGAAAGTAGTGTGAGACACTGAGATACTGTCAACATGGCTACAAGAGGGGTACAATAGATGGAAGTTGATGAAGAATAGATTTGAAATGAGTGCCATAGGAGAACTCAGCTTGTTTCTATGAATTCAATTAAAGCAAGTTGAAAATGGCATCTTCATAAGTCAGTCAAAGTATGTGCAGGACATACTTACAAGATTTAATATGACTGAATGTAAGATTGCAAAGACACCCATAGCCAGAAACCACTCCCTTGGACCTGATATTGAGGGGGAGTGTGTAGATGAACATCTTTACAGGGCTATGATTGGGTGTCTCTCATGTATCTTACAACCAGCAGGCCTGATATCATGTTTGCTACTTGCATATGTGCAAGATATCAAACTAACCTTAAGATGTCACACCTAGTTGTTGTCAAAAGGATTCTTAGATATCTCAAAGGTGCTCCTAAGCTTGGCCTTTGGTATCCAAAGAATTCTGACTTTAATCTGTATGCATATACAAATAATGACTATGGTGGTTGCTACATGACTGCAAAGTCCAAATCTAGGGTATGTCAATTCCTTGGTGGAAGGATAGTCTCATGGCAATGCAAGAAACAATCCAGTGTATCTACATCAACTGCTGAAGCTGATACATTGCTGCTACAAGCTGCTGTGCTCAAGTACTTTGGATTTAGAATCAAATGCTAGACTATGGATATAACTTCAAAGAGACTCCCATCCACATAGACATCAACGGTGTCATCTCTATCATAGAGAATTCTGTGCAGCACTTAAGGGCAAAGCACATCAACATAAGGTATCATCTAATTAGAGATAATCATGAAAAGGGGTTGATAAAACTAATCAATGTTAATACAAATGAATAATATGTTGATCTTCTCACAAAAGCTTTTGATGAACAGAGATTTAAATATCTTATATCATCTATTGGGATGAACAGAGATTTAAATATCTTGTATCAGCTTTCGTAGATAAAACTACCTTTAGAAGAGTTCCAACTTCCAAGAAAACTACCTTTTTGACACTTTCTTAGAGATGGGATTGACATTTGGACTTCAAAGTTTATTCTTTTCCATTAATTTTGTCTTAAGTACATTTCATATAAATATACCTAACGGTTCCCCCCTCTTTCACTTCCTTCTTCATCTACAAACTTCTGTAACCTAAAATTCACCCTCACCACCTTTGTTCTTACCTTCCTTCACTACAAAGCTACCTCAAATGGCCAACCTTGACCATAAAAACTTACCAGATTTTTCCATGCAACTTCATAGGCAACACAATCAAGTTGCTCTGTTAAACTCTGAGAAAGATCCAAGATTCTTAGAGGTTTGTCGTTTTCTTTCTCTATCAAACTACTTCACTTCTCTCACCATTGATCCTCCACTCTATGAGGATCAACTGTTGAATTTTTAGAAGACCTGCCAAGAGGTCACTACGGATGGAAAGAAGGCACTGTCTGTCACAGTGTACGGGAGGACACTGTTTATCACTCCAGCCTTCATTAACTCACACCTACAACTGGGTGATGAAGAAGGTGAAGTGTCCTTTCTAAAATCTACTATAAACTACTCCTTTGAGCAGATGGGCTATGAAGGTGACTTCTCAGTCAGAACCTTCAAGAAAGGTAAGGTCTCTCCTCAATGGAAATACCTCCTCCATGTTATTATCCATAGTCTATTGAACAAACATGGAGGTTGGTACCAGATTCTAAAACATCTTTCTTTAATAGTCCATGGGATGGTTCATGGGGTCAACTTCAGGTATTCATAACTTGTGTATAATAATCTACATTGCGAACTTGGGCTCCTTAGAATATTACACGTTTCCTAGACATGTAAGGCCCTGTTCCCAGAGACCTCACAGTTGGTCATTCATAGCTCTAAACATACATAATAATATGCATTTCATAAAATATCATAGCGGAAGTCATTAACAAAAAACATTCATTTTAATAATAATTACTGTTGTTATGCAATACAACATTGTTAAACTATAAAAGCAAACATCCGTTAATTGCATTACAAAACAACAATAATAATATACATGAATGGATGCCAGTCTTACCCTGCCGAGTAGCCTCCCATTGTGTCATCCTCAGCAACATTACCTTCCAACTGAAAATGCATAAAAGTCTGCGTTGCTGAGTGAGTTCTAGTTTTATAAGTATTAAAAATACCCTGTGTGTTTTATATACAAAAGTAGGCTTCCCAATTACTATACATTACTTTCGTAAGTTAGCACACATCATACATACATTCATATTATATTCATTGTTCTCAATTCATCGGATGAATTGCAGACTCGGAGGTTAGACAGACTCTCTTATTTTGCTTCCCAAGCCGGCATTCAGGCATGGGGCTACGTTTCGTTCTTTTGTACTTTCATTGTTATCTTTCTTTGTCATATACATACTTTTGTTTCCTTCTTTTCATTAACATTCTTTTTCATATACATGATTTCGTTTCGTACTTTTCACTATCTTTTACTTTCATTCTCAATCTTTGTTTTCATACTTTTCATCATTGTTTAATTTCATATGGATCGATGAACAATACCCCGAACATTATGCATGAAGCTGATGCTGAGCCTGAGGTCTACAGATAGACCCCAAACATTATGCACGAAGCTGACCCAGTCACCTAGGACAAGTCATCTCTCCCTTTCAGTTGGACTAATATGCAATACCCTGAAGATTATGCACGAACCTGATGCTAGGCCTGAGATCTACAAATAGACCCCAAACATTATGCATGAAGCTGACCCAGTCACCTAGGGCATGCCACAATGTCCCGTCAATCTCAATGATTGATCCTATATGCATCCTTCGGGTTATTTAAACCGCACATAGTTGAGCTAACGACAACATGGTCGTGCACCTCCTTTCTATTTGCTTGCAAGCCATTCTTTCTTTCATTACGTTTCACTTTTCATCTTTGCCATCTTTCACTTCATTACGTTATACTGTACGTCCATTCATACATTCATTATACTACGTAAAGTCATAACAAAATACTTAACATATATTATAATATAATATATATATACATTTCGAAAATCATTAAAAGATAACACATCATACACATATGCATGTCATATATTCATCATAGTATCATACATATTCTATCCATAGACCATCACATATTCATGCTTAAAATAGGCCAAAACAGTCCCTAAGTCAAACTAGGGTCAAACCCTAAAATTTTGATTTTTCTTAAAATTCAGAAAATTTTCTAAGTGTTTGGGCGCATGGGATATTTGGGTGCATGAGGACTGTTTGCTTACCTTGGCTAAATTTAGCTGCTTTCTCTCCCTATATGTTGAAGATCTTCTGCTTTTTCTCTCTAAAACTGTCGAGCAGTTGATATGATCAGAGAAGTGGGCGACCATGCCCACTTTAAACAAAATAATAATATTATTTTGTCCTTTTTACACTTTCAACCCCTCTACTTATGCTTCTTTGTTTTCCTCTAATTAATTTTCTTTTCCTTTTCCTTATTTCTTTTCTTTCTTTTATTTTGTCAAAATTTCTGGGTGTTACAAGATATGTCCAGTACATTCTTAACTGTGAACTGGGCCAGTTATGATTAGCCACTTACTGTACTCTTCACACCCCAAGTATTTCCTATGCTGACTATATCAATATCTAAATCTACTATGAACACATAAGTCAAATAGTACACGCACATAATACCGATTAACTTTAAGAAAAGAAAGACCTGATGGCACGTAGCTACTCGGGCTGGCATCCCCACCTTCATCCTATTTTCAGTTTAAGTTTAGGTTTTGAAAATATTTACCCAATTCACTTAAGCTTTGGCTCTGATACCAACTTGTAAGGCCCCGTTCCCGCTTATAGTTGGTCATTCATAACTCTAAACATACATAATAATATACATTTCATAAAATATCGCAACGAAAGTCATTAAAAAAACCATTCATTTTGTTAATAATTACTATTATTATGCAATACAACATTGTTAAACTACAAAAAAAACATCGGTTAATTGCATTACAAAATAACAATAATAATATACATGAATGGATGCCAGTCTTGCCCTGCCGAGTAGCCTCCCCTTGTGCCATCCTCAGCAACATTACCTGCCAACTGAAAATGCATAAAAGTCAGCATTGCTGAGTGAGTTTTAGTTTTATAAGTATTAAAAATACCTTGTGTGTTTTATATACCAAAGTAGGCTTCTCAATTACTATACATTACTTCGTAAGCGAGCACACATCATACATACATTCATATTTTATTCATCGTTCGTTTCATTCTTTTATACTTTCATTGCTATCTTTCTTTATCATACACATACTTTTGTTTCCTTCTTTTCATTAACATTCTTTTTCGTATACATGCTTCCATTTCGTACTTTTCACTATCTTTTACTTTCATTCTCAATCTTTCTTTTCATACTTTTCATCATAGTTTACTTTCATACGGATCGATGAACAATACCCCGAACATTACGCACGAAGCTGATGCTGGGCCTGAGGTCTACAGATAGACCCCGAACATTGTGCACGAAGCTGATGCGGTCACCTAGGGCAAGTCATCTCTCCCTTTCATTCTGACCAATGTGCAATACCCCAAACATTATGCACGAAGCTGATGCTGGGCCTGAGGTCTACAAATAGACCCCGAACATTATGCATAAAGCTGACCCAGTCACCTAGGGCATGCCACAAGGGTCCCGTCAATCTCAATGATTGACCATGTATGCATCATTCAGGTTATTTAAACCGCACACAGTTAAGCTAACGACAACATGGTCGTGCTCCTCCTTTCTATTTGCTTGCAAGCCATTCTTTCTTTCATTACGTTTCACTTTTCATCTTTGTTATCTTTCACTTCGTTACGTTATACTTTACGTCCATTCATACATTCATCATACTACGTAAAGTCATAACATAATACTTAACGTATATTATAATATAATACATATATACGTTTTGAAAATCATTAAAACATAACACATCATACACATATGCATGTCATATATTCATCATAGTATCATACATATTTTATCCATAGACCATCACATATTCATGCTTAAAATAGGCCAAAACAGTCCCTAAGTCAAACTAGGGTCAAACCCTAAAATTTTGATTTTTCTTAAAATTCAGAAAATTTTCTAAGTGTTTGGGCGCATGGGCTATTTGGGTGCATGAGGATTGTTTGCTTACCTTGGCTAAATTTAGTTGCTTTCTCTCCCTATATATTGAAGATCTTCTGCTTTCTCTCTCTAAAACTGTCGAGCAGTTGATATGATCAGAGAAGTGGGCGACCATGCCCACTTTAAACAAAATAATAATATTATTTTGTCCTTTTTACACTTTCAACCCCTCTACTTATGCTTCTTTTTTTCCTCTAATTAATTTTCTTTTCCTTTTCCTTATTTCTTTTCTTTCTTTTATTTTGTCAAAATTTCCGGGTGTTACAGGATATGTCCAGTACATTCTTACTGTGAAATGGGCTCATAGTTAAGAGGAACATGTAATGTTCTAAAATTGGGACAAATGAAGCCCGACATCTTCAAAATAATAAGAAAGCCAATTGTTGGCTTCTCAGGGGTAGAAACAGCCCTAGTCCAAAAAATGTTAGAGCTCGTTGCTCAAGGTAACAACCTAGCAGCACCAGCTAGTGTTGAACCCACACCTTTTACTTCAAAACAACCGACACAGCCACAAATAACCATCACCTACCAAAGAAAATCCAAATGAACCCTTGCTCAGATAATTCAACCTGTGATGGCCTACATATCACCACCCATACAGGAAGAAGTGGACAGTGGAACTCCCACTTCTCCTAAGGAGCAAACCACTCCCATCTCATAAATGTTCAGTCATGAGGTTCTTCATGCTCAGATTGAAGAGATCATCACCCAACAAACCTTAATCCTTCACTTAAAGTCTCAATACTCTAGTAAACAACCTTCAAGGGAAAGTTACCATCCCAAGCCTTTAGACTTAAATCAACCAATTCCCAGCCTAGAATTCTATAATGATGAGGATATGGCACTTAGTGAGTATCATGAGTCTCTCTTCTCTTTCCCTGCTCAAAGAGAGATGAGTACTCCTATGTCACCCATATCTAGCCTACATCATCCACCCTCCACTGAGGTAGATCTTCCAAAACCTATTCAGGAGATCCATATGGAAGAGGCTCTCACTTTTGCAAGTGATTACATCATTAAGACCACAACCATGGCAACTCAACCTATTGACACTTCAACTGAAGTTGCAGTGAGCAGGGGAAAACCAGCAGCCAAGAACACCAAGCTGTGATGAGGAAGAAGACTTAGGTCCAATTCTCTCATCCCCGGTGATTCTTCTATTGAAAATGAGGGGAATCTGAGACTAAATGTGCAACAACTGTCTAAAACACACACCTATTTAGACTCTAAGGTTAGTCACTTGGAATCTCAAGTGACTACCTTGCAAAGAAAGGTCAATGATCAGCAACTTGACATTTCTGATCTCAAGGAGCAACTAGCTAGGAGACCCTTCAGAAGGATTCAATCAGGAACATAAGAACCTGAGGATGTAATTGACTTAACCTCTAGCTCACCTATGCAAGTGGGTGATGCTACCAAAAAGGAGGAGGAAGTTGTTACAATCACAGAACCTGGAAGTCCTTCTTAGAGTATGGACACTTAGGATTCACCACCCTCACTTGCAATTGTCCAAACTCAGCAACCTCCTCAAGTTTACATTCATGTAGATTCACTCATCCAGAGTTTATTTGATGAGGGTATACCAAGGGCAATGTCATTCCCACCCTATGGAGCTACAAATGAAATACATGGGTAGAGGTATGATACCGAAAGAAGAGCCCTCATACTGCATAGAGTTCAAGGACATCAAGAGGTATTTACTTTCAAACCTTAAAATACTATGACAGCCTTCCTCAGGCTTCATGGAAGCTGCAATCAGGGAAGCTCCCAGGCCAAACACTCAAGATGATGAGTTGAGAGATGCCAGATTGAACTATCTAGGAACCAGGAACTACAACATAGATGAACTCATCTCTCTTCCCTTAGAAGAGCTAAATGAACTGGCAGACTTAGAGCTAACCAAAGAGAAGAAGGAAGCAGAGGATGCAGAATTGCTCCTTAGAGTCAAAGAAGAAAGAAGACAAAAGAGACTATACAAAAATGCTCCTTCTTTTTCTCCAGTTCATGAAAGCCCTAAGAGAGAGGCTGTGGCAACTAAACCACCTCAGGTAGACAAAGAAGCTGACAAACATGATCAACTACCTGACTGCCATAGGCCTCTATCAGGAATCTGCACTTCTTCCCCTCTCTTATGAATACAATGAATTTAAGTACCTTAAGTAGCTTGAACAATAGTTCTTAAATGAATAAAAAGTTGTTAAGAGAAAGAAGAGGGAAGAAGCTGCAAAGGCAAGAGCCATCATCCAGAAGAGCTAAAAGAAATCTGCTAATAGACAAAGGATAATGAGCTTCTTGAAGCTGTATGGATTCTCCAGAAGAAGGCTTGGTCCAATGTCTCTATCCACTATGGATGAGCATATTAGAATGATCAAGTAGAAGATTAAGAAGGGAGAGCTTGTGGACTTGCATTCTCTACCAAGCCAAGCTCTTCCTGAGGTTAAGGTTAACGTTGAACCACAGATAACACAACCAGGACTTTTAGCTGCTGCACAACAAACTTCATCTTCTGATCCATAGTAGGGTTCCACTCCCATTCCTTCTGAACCTATGAGGGAAGAGGACCCAACTAAGAGAGGCACTACTGAACAATCTGGTACTCAAGACTAGCCTTCTCAATTAAACACTCCCAAGAGGAAGAAAAGGATAGCCCTGAAGATAGTATACAAAAAGTCAAAGGCATCTACTTTTAAACCTCAGGATGAGTCAGAGCATCCTGAGGAAGTGCAATAAGAGGCTGCTCAACCAACTCCTACTCAAGCATAGCCTCTTGTAACTGGAAGACCCATCCTGTATTGGACCTTTGCTGCTAATCCAGACAGATGGTATGTCAACAGAGATCAAGGTGGTCAAGATGTCTACTTCTGGCAAGACATGCTTGATTTACCTCTGCATGATCTCCATGACATGAGAAGGTATTATCAGAGCCTGAAGGATCCTGACCAAATGATGAAGAAGGGAATGGTCTTGATCCTAATGAGGACTGTCAATTGCTGAATAACTTTCTCTGTTTTGGTAGCATCAGCCTAGGGGGAGTTTATAAGGTTTATATAAAGGCTGATGCAACCAAAGCAACCAAAAGGCTTCCTGCAATCATGCACTAAGTACTAAGTAGAACTGTTACGGAAGTTTTATACTTTGTATAAGAATTAAGCTAAGTATAAACTCTTCGAAAGCCAAAAGTTCCTGTGAAAGCTTTATACTTTGCATGAGAATTATGCTAAGTATAAAATCTTTCAAAGGCAAAGACCAAATCTTCCGAAGCCAAAGATGAAGTCTTCCAAAGCTTCACAGACAAAGTCTTCTGAAGCCAAATGAAGTGAAGACTGATTTCTTTCGAAGACAGAGAAAAAACATGCTTTTCTCGGATGTACTTTTGCAGAAAGCTGACCCACTTTCTTCTTCAACTCTGAAGACTCGCCAACTTGCAAGAGTTGGTGAAAAGCTCCATGCTTTTGCAACTGTACATTGAGGTCTTGAGTCTGTAACTTTCTACTTTATGTACTTGTATCCTTTTTTTAATATATTAGGATGTGAGCTATGGTGTAACACCCGAAAGTTTGACTTCTCAGCATGTGATGCGACTGAGCTTCAGTCGCCTGTGATTTACGCGACTGAAGTTCAACCGCATGGCTATTCGGCCGATTGGAGCTCAACCGCACGATTGGAGTTCAATCGCCCGAATGGAGTATGAGTCGCATGGAACATGTGCGACTGAGGTCCAATCGCACAGTGTTGATGCGACTGAAGGTTCAGTCGCCCCTGGACCAGATGCGACTGAGATGTGGGTATAAAAGGGGAGCAGCTCCATTCCCCTCCCCATTTTCAGTCGGGGAGAGAGAGCAAGGGGCGACAGAGAGCAGAAAGAGGCTGAGAAGAGAAAGAAAGAGAGGAAGGTGCTGCCCGATTGTCGAGAAGCAAGCTAATTCGAAGCTCATCAACTTCTACCTGACAATGTGAGTTCTAAGACCCCTCATTTACATGTTTTTAACTGATTTTGGGGCTGGAATCACATATAAACCCTAGTTTTGTAAAAGTGTAAGTTGACCCATTTGAGTAAACTATGAGTAATGCGTTTATGGTAAGAAGTAGGACTTGTATATGCTTGTATGATGTCCTTGTATGAATCCCTGAGCCTTGGGAGGGTCAATTTGGGCTAAAAATGGGTTTTTGACGAGTTTGGGTGCGGGGGTTCGCGGCTGCTGTTCGTGATGAACTCCAGTCGCAGCCCAGTTAGGGTTATGCGACTGAAGGGCCAATCGGCCGAATGAGTGATAGTTGATGTCCAATCGCCCGACTGAGACTCAGCCGCCCGATTGAGTCTCAATCGCACGATAGGTGATGCGACTGAGAGTTTCGGTCGCATGAGTTCAATCGCAGAGTAGTTCAGTCGCACGGTTAAGGGTTAGTCGCATATAACCCAGTCGGTTAGTGTCTAGTCGTACGGAAGAAAGTCCAGTCGCACGTCTGAGTACCCATTCGCATGATAGCCCAATCGTATGGCCCAGTCGCATGGAGTACATGCGACTGGCAGTAGTTCAGTCGCCCGAACAGGGCTGATGTGAGTGAATGTAGAATTGTATGTATGATGTATGTATGTTAGAATGATGTTGTCATGGTAGATGATGAATACTGATGATATGTAAGTAATTATGTTCCATATGTGTATATGCCTTATCTTTTAATAACTTTACGTGAATGAAAGAACGAATGTAACGAATGTGTAAAGAACGTAAAGTGAAAGATAATGAAAGAAGGAACATGATGAATGAATGCATGCATTAACGAATGAATGAATGTAATAAAGGCTTGCAAGCATAAAGAAGGAGGTGCACACCCCTGGCAGGTGTTAGCTCAACGGTGTGCGGGTTAGCTACCCCGAAGGATGCACATCGGGGTCAGTCTTTGTGATTGACCAGAAGTATGTATGGGATCCTTGCTGCTTACCCTAGGTGACTGGATCAGCATTAGTGCACAACGTTCGTGATTGATCATCACAGGTCCAGCACCAGCATTTGTGCACAACGTTCGGGGTATAGCATATGGCATTGATCCAGAAGTAAAGTGAAAGATAAGTGGTGCTTGTACCTACCCTAGGTGACTGGATCAGCATTTGTGCACAACGTTCGTGGCTAACCACCACAGGTCCAGCACCAGTAGTACGTATGATGAAAGGGGGTAGTGTACATGTCACCGAATGTAATGAACGTTCGAACGAAAGTAATAAATGAATGAATGAACAGAATGAAGGTTCGAACGTATGAAGTGAAAGTATGAATGAAAGTAAAGACATACGAAAGTATGTGAAGTATGTAAAGTATGTATATATGAAAGTAAACGAGAATGAGGAAGTGTACACGAACGAAAGTAAGTAATGAATAATAAGATAGTAATAATATTATCTGCGTGTACGTATGATGTGTGAACACATGTATGAAAGAACGGTTAATAAGAATGAAAGTATGTCTTATTATAAAAAAACTAGAACTCACTCAGCAACGCTGACTTTTATGTGTTTTCCAGTTCGCAGGTAGTGTTGCTGAGGATGGCACGAGGCGGCTACTCAGCTCTTTTGGGAGGGCATTCTCCATTTTGTAATGCTGCAACGTCACGTGTTGCGGGCCCATAACGCACGCAACAAGTCACGTTGCCTGCCATTACGAGATTTCTTGAGGATCTGAATCAACGAGATTACTCAAGGAATCTCCTTTATATATTTTTGAATTTAATATCTTCTTTATGAAGAAAAATATATTTTCTTATTTCGGTAGAGGTCGCTGTACGACCCTATGATTGTTGAGGAATATGCATCAGCAGCAATCATAGTATAGTATGCCCCTATGATTGCTGAGGATTCGAATAAACGAGATTGTTAGATAATCTCGGGTTTCTATGTGTCTCCCCAGCAATCATAGTAAAGTTAGGAAGTGTAAAGCAAGTTGTATTTTGTAAATTCGTCAATGATGTAATGACTCTTATGAATGAATGAGAATGTATATATATGTTTTCCTTATTAATTCCGCTACGTATGTTATGATCATGTATTAAAAGTATGTTTATACATTGTTTATCTAAAATATATGCAATGAAGAACCAACCGTAAGGTGCCCGGTGAGCGGGGCCTTTCAAGTTGGTATCAGAGCAAAAGTTTAAGTAAAATGGGTAAATTTTTTTTTCATAATAAACCTAAACTTAAACTGAGAATGGGACAGGGAGAATGAGAATGCCATCTGAGTAGCCGCGTGCCATCAGGTATTTTCTTAAAGATTAACTGGTTATTATGTGCGCATGTGATGTGAATTATGTGTACTGTTAGACTGAGATACTAATGTAGTCAGGATAGGTGATGCTCGGGGTACGAAGAGTAGAGTAAGTGGCTAATCACAACTGGCCACTGTAATTAGGGACTTACTGTACTTAACATAAACTGAGCTATTTCCTTGAATGACCGTGTTGGTGTTTTAATCTTTCAGTGTGATAGAAGATGGTCGGTGATAGATCATCTGATGCTTCCCGTGATGGTGAACGTGGTGATGAGCCGCGTATCACGCGAGGAAGACTTAGAAAAGAGAAAGTAGTTCGTGAGGAGAACGAGGTTCCTCACCAGGAAGAGACGGACGAAAGCGCCAAGTTGAGAGCCTCGGTAAAAGAGGCAGTGATTGAGGAAGTGCACCAGGTTATGCAGACGATCTTACCGACTGTAATGACCGAAGCGATAAAGGCAGTACGTGAGGAGGATAGACGAGGGAGGAATCGGTCCTCGGGTAGGCAGCAACAGGCAGGGGTAGAAACAGTATTGTCTGATGATGAAGAGGAAGAAGAGGAAGAACAGGTACGGGAGACAGCCCGGGGTTGTGATTATGGGAAATTCATGAGGTGCAAGCCTCCAACTTTTGATGGCTCCGGTACTGCTACTGATGCTCACCAATGGGTGATGGAAATGGAAGCTGTCCTCGATATTAGTGATTGCCAGGAGGACAAGAAGGTGAAGTTTGCTACCCACTCTTTCACAGGGTCGGCTTTATGCTGGTGGAAAAATATGGTCCAAGCCGAGGGTACCAGGGCTATAGGGAAAATGAAGTGGGCTGAGTTGAAAAGGCTGGTGATCGAGGAATTCAGTCCTCGTCGGGAAATGGATAGAATAGAAAGGGAGTTCCTGCAGCTGGAGGCGGGGACGATGACCCATCAGCAGTACACGACTAAGTTTAACGAGTTGGCGCTGTTGGTGCCAGAGCAAGTGACGCCGGTGTCTCGAAAGATCAACCGGTATATTCAGGGGCTGCCATCTGAAATTCGTTGGCATTTGATTTCCGCCCGACCGAGTACTTTCAGGTCGGCGGTAGATTTGGCTGGGAGGTTGTATGATGAACGAGCTGCTTTGGTGAAGTCTGAGGGCAGTAAGAAGGGAAGTGATGAGAGGAAGTGGCAGGGAAAGAGGTTTGGTCGGGGTGATACTTCGACAAGTAGTAAAAAGGCACGGGTTGATGATCGCCGGGTGGTAGTGACAAGTGCAGGGTCGAGAAAGTGTGAAAAGTGTGGGCGAGAGCACGGTGGTGAATGCAGATGGGGGCTGAATGTATGTTTTAAGTGTGGAAAGCCCGGTCATATGGCTAAGGAGTGTAGGGCGATGAAGTGCTTTAACTGCGGGGAAAGTGGTCATATGAACAAAGATTGCAAGAAGCCGAGGTCTGGGAGTTCCGGCGGAAAGAAGGCAGTGGGTGAAGGGTCGAAGGCAAGCGCCAGAGCATTCACGATGACGCAGGAAGAGGCTAGGACGGACCCTGATGTAGTGTCCGGTACGTTTCTGGTGAACCAAACTCTAGCCTCCGTATTATTTGATTCAGGTGCTAGTAGGAGTTTTATTTCTGCAGCTTTTTGTGCCAAATTGCCCGTTAGTAGTAGACATGTGGATGTACCGTTTGATGTAGAGACCGCTATAGGTAAAACCACCAGGATTTCTGAGGTAATTGAGGGTTGCGATGTAGAACTGGAGGGTCACAAATTCCCAGTTAAACCCTTTGCGATGACGTTGGGTGGTTTCGATTTGGTGCTTGGAATGGATTGGTTGGCGGATTTCGAGGCGAACATTGTGTGTCGCAAGAAGATGATCAGTTTGACAGCGCCTGACGGTAGTCCAGTGACAGTTTATGGGAATCGGGTTACTACGATTCCGAAAGTGATCTCAATGGCAGTGGCGGGGAAATGTATGAGGCGTGGATGTAACGCCTATTTATGTTATGTGAAAGATGTAGAGAAGCCAGCACCACAACTGTCTGATGTTCCGGTCATGTGTGAGTTCCCAGACGTGTTCCCGGAAGACTTATCGGGATTGCCACCTGACAGAGAGATCGAGTTCCAGATTGATTTAGTACCAGGCGCCCAACCTGTTGCCAAGGCACCATACCGATTGGCCCCGACAGAGATGAAAGAGTTGATGGAGCAGTTACAAGAGCTACTGGATAAGGGGTTTATTAGACCGAGTATCTCACCTTGGGGTGCTCCGGTCCTGTTTGTAAAGAAGAAGGATGGTAGTATGAGGATGTGCATCGACTACCGCGAGCTGAATAAGCTGACAGTAAAGAACAGATACCCCTTGCCGAGGATCGACGACTTGTTTGATCAACTTCAGGGTGCTAGTTGGTTTTCACGTATAGATCTTCGATCAGGCTACCATCAACTGAAGGTGAAGGAGCAGGATATCCCTAAAACAGCTTTTCGTACGCGCTACGGTCATTATGAGTTCCTCGTTATGTCATTTGGTTTGACCAACGCGCCAGCTGCTTTTATGGACCTGATGAATAGGGTGTGCCGGCCGATGTTGGATAAATCAGTGATAGTATTCATTGATGACATCTTGATTTATTCAAAGAGTGAGACTGAGCATGCCGGTCACATTCGTGAAGTTCTGGAGACGTTGAGAAGGGAGAAGTTGTATGCTAAATTCTCCAAGTGCGCATTCTGGTTGCGTGAAGTTCAATTCTTGGGTCACGTGGTAAATTCGGATGGAATTATGGTCGATCCGGCGAAAGTGGAAGCAGTGATGCAGTGGAAGTCTCCGAAGACGCCGTCCGAGATCCGTAGTTTCTTGGGCTTGGCGGGCTACTACCGAAGGTTTATCCAGGACTTTTCCAAAATTGCTTCCCCACTGACGAAGTTGACCCGGAAGGATGTGAAATTTGTATGGGGTCAAGCTCAGGAGAAGGCGTTTGAAGAACTGAAGACGAGATTGACCCAAGCTCCAGTATTGGCGTTACCCGAGGGGAGTGAAGATTTGGTGGTTTATTCTGATGCCTCCTACTCGGGGTTGGGGTGTGTATTAATGCAGAGAGGAAAGGTGATAGCCTATGCGTCCCGGCAGCTGAAAGTTCATGAGGTTAATTACCCTACTCATGACTTGGAGCTCGCAGCGGTGGTTTTCGCGTTGAAGATCTGGCGGCACTACTTGTATGGGACGAAGTGCACCATCTTCACAGACCACAAAAGCTTGAAGTACTTCTTCGAGCAGAAAGATCTAAATATGAGACAGAGACGGTGGTTGGAACTAATAAAAGACTACGATTGTGAAATCCATTACCATCCGGGCAAAGCCAACGTGGTGGCGGATGCCCTTAGCCGAAAGGAGAGGCCCGAGCCAATTCGAGTGAAGGCGTACCGGCTAATCATGACCTCCGACGTGATGAAACAGGTCAAAGAGTTCCAAAATGAGGCTTTGAAAGACGAACATCTCAACTCTGAACGCATGAGAGGTCTGGTCGCGGAGTTGGGAGAAAACGCAACGGGTGTTAGAACTCGGTTTGGGCGTATGTGGATTCCTCGTCTTGGGGATCTACGAATGAAGATTTTGGATGAAGCTCATAAGTCTCGATACTCCATTCATCCCGGTGCCACCAAGATGTACCAAGATATGAAGAAAGATTACTGGTGGCCGGGTATGAAACGCGATGTGGTGGAGTATGTGAGTAAATGCCTCACGTGTTTGCAAGTGAAGGCGGAGCACCAGAAGCCGTATGGAAAGATTCAACCTTTGGACATCCCGGAGTGGAAGTGGGAACACATCACCATGGATTTCATCACAAAGCTGCCACGTACCCCTAAAGGGTATGATACGATCTGGGTGATTGTGGATCGATTGACGAAGAGTGCTCACTTCTTACCGATGCGGGAGACTTATTCGTCCGAGAAGTTGGCTGATCTTTTCATCAAAGAAATTGTGACTCGTCACGGTGTACCAGTGTCGATTGTATCTGATCGTGACACACGGTTTACATCCAAATTTTGGAAGAAATTCCACGATGCTATGGGGACGAGATTGCATATTAGCACGGCTTATCATCCTCAAACTGATGGTCAGTCGGAAAGGACCATTCAGACCTTGGAGGATATGCTTCGGGCATGTGTTATTGACTTCGGTGGAAGTTGGGATGACCATCTACCGTTAGCTGAGTTCTCGTACAACAACAGTTATCATGCTAGTATTGGCATGCCATCTTACGAGATGTTATACGGTAGAAGATGCAGGACCCCCGTCTGTTGGGGTGAAATTGGTCAGCAAGAATTGGGAAGCGTCGAAGTGGTAGAGGCTACGAATGAAAAGCTCGAAAGAATTAAAGAGTATATGAAGGCAGCCAAAGACCGACAGAAGTCGTATGCCGACAAACGACGCAGACCAATTGAGTTCCAAGTGGGAGACCGGGTTATGTTGAAGGTCTCACCTTGGAAAGGGATCATTCGATTCCGGAAGCGGGGAAAGTTGAGTCCGCGATATATAGGCCCTTTCCGAATCGTTGCTCGAGTAGGGGAGGTGGCCTATAGGTTAGATCTGCCAGACGAACTAAGTGGAATCCATCCGACTTTCCACGTGTCTCATCTGAGGAAATGTTTGGCAGACGAGGACATGGTCGTTCCACTGGATGATATCGAGGTAGACGAAAAGCTCAACTATGTAGAGCAACCAGTGGCGATCATAGATCGCAAAGAGAAGAGGTTGAGAAATAAAGTGGTTCCCCTTGTGCGTGTACAGTGGCGGCACAGGAAGGGATCCGAATCGACGTGGGAAACTGAAGAAGAAATGAGGCAGCATTACCCACGATTGTTCGAGGAATGACAGGTTTCGGGGACGAAACCTAAAATAAGGGGGGTGGACTTGTAACACCCGAAAGTTTGACTTCTCAGCATGTGATGCGACTGAGCTTCAGTCGCCTGTGATTTACGCGACTGAAGTTCAACCGCATGGCTATTCGGCCGATTGGAGCTCAACCGCACGATTGGAGTTCAATCGCCCGAATGGAGTATGAGTCGCATGGAACATGTGCGACTGAGGTCCAATCGCACAGTGTTGATGCGACTGAAGGTTCAGTCGCCCCTGGACCAGATGCGACTGAGATGTGGGTATAAAAGGGGAGCAGCTCCATTCCCCTCCCCATTTTCAGTCGGGGAGAGAGAGCAAGGGGCGACAGAGAGCAGAAAGAGGCTGAGAAGAGAAAGAAAGAGAGGAAGGTGCTGCCCGATTGTCGAGAAGCAAGCTAATTCGAAGCTCATCAACTTCTACCTGACAATGTGAGTTCTAAGACCCCTCATTTACATGTTTTTAACTGATTTTGGGGCTGGAATCACATATAAACCCTAGTTTTGTAAAAGTGTAAGTTGACCCATTTGAGTGAACTATGAGTAATGCGTTTATGGTAAGAAGTAGGACTTGTATATGCTTGTATGATGTCCTTGTATGAATCCCTGAGCCTTGGGAGGGTCAATTTGGGCTAAAAATGGGTTTTTGACGAGTTTGGGTGCGGGGGTTCGCGGCTGCTGTTCGTGATGAACTCCAGTCGCAGCCCAGTTAGGGTTATGCGACTGAAGGGCCAATCGGCCGAATGAGTGATAGTTGATGTCCAATCGCCCGACTGAGACTCAGCCGCCCGATTGAGTCTCAATCGCACGATAGGTGATGCGACTGAGAGTTTCGGTCGCATGAGTTCAATCGCAGAGTAGTTCAGTCGCACGGTTAAGGGTTAGTCGCATATAACCCAGTCGGTTAGTGTCTAGTCGTACGGAAGAAAGTCCAGTCGCACGTCTGAGTACCCATTCGCATGATAGCCCAATCGTATGGCCCAGTCGCATGGAGTACATGCGACTGGCAGTAGTTCAGTCGCCCGAACAGGGCTGATGTGAGTGAATGTAGAATTGTATGTATGATGTATGTATGTTAGAATGATGTTGTCATGGTAGATGATGAATACTGATGATATGTAAGTAATTATGTTCCATATGTGTATATGCCTTATCTTTTAATAACTTTACGTGAATGAAAGAACGAATGTAACGAATGTGTAAAGAACGTAAAGTGAAAGATAATGAAAGAAGGAACATGATGAATGAATGCATGCATTAACGAATGAATGAATGTAATAAAGGCTTGCAAGCATAAAGAAGGAGGTGCACACCCCTGGCAGGTGTTAGCTCAACGGTGTGCGGGTTAGCTACCCCGAAGGATGCACATCGGGGTCAGTCTTTGTGATTGACCAGAAGTATGTATGGGATCCTTGCTGCTTACCCTAGGTGACTGGATCAGCATTAGTGCACAACGTTCGTGATTGATCATCACAGGTCCAGCACCAGCATTTGTGCACAACGTTCGGGGTATAGCATATGGCATTGATCCAGAAGTAAAGTGAAAGATAAGTGGTGCTTGTACCTACCCTAGGTGACTGGATCAGCATTTGTGCACAACGTTCGTGGCTAACCACCACAGGTCCAGCACCAGTAGTACGTATGATGAAAGGGGGTAGTGTACATGTCACCGAATGTAATGAACGTTCGAACGAAAGTAATAAATGAATGAATGAACAGAATGAAGGTTCGAACGTATGAAGTGAAAGTATGAATGAAAGTAAAGACATACGAAAGTATGTGAAGTATGTAAAGTATGTATATATGAAAGTAAACGAGAATGAGGAAGTGTACACGAACGAAAGTAAGTAATGAATAATAAGATAATAATAATATTATCTGCGTGTACGTATGATGTGTGAACACATGTATGAAAGAACGGTTAATAAGAATGAAAGTATGTCTTATTATAAAAAAACTAGAACTCACTCAGCAACGCTGACTTTTATGTGTTTTCCAGTTCGCAGGTAGTGTTGCTGAGGATGGCACGAGGCGGCTACTCAGCTCTATTGGGAGGGCATTCTCCATTTTGTAATGCTGCAACGTCACGTGTTGCGGGCCCATAACGCACGCAACAAGTCACGTTGCCTGCCATTACGAGATTTCTTGAGGATCTGAATCAACGAGATTACTCAAGGAATCTCCTTTATATATTTTTGAATTTAATATCTTCTTTATGAAGAAAAATATATTTTCTTATTTCGGTAGAGGTCGCTGTACGACCCTATGATTGTTGAGGAATATGCATCAGCAGCAATCATAGTATAGTATGCCCCTATGATTGCTGAGGATTCGAATAAACGAGATTGTTAGATAATCTCGGGTTTCTATGTGTCTCCCCAGCAATCATAGTAAAGTTAGGAAGTGTAAAGCAAGTTGTATTTTGTAAATTCGTCAATGATGTAATGACTCTTATGAATGAATGAGAATGTATATATATGTTTTCCTTATTAATTCCGCTGCGTATGTTATGATCATGTATTAAAAGTATGTTTATACATTGTTTATCTAAAATATATGCAATGAAGAACCAACCGTAAGGTGCCCGGTGAGCGGGGCCTTTCATATGGCATGTCATAGTCACTAGTCAAAAGGCAATCTGCCTTTTGACTCTACATTGATTTTGTTGTCTTTCAATGTTCCAACTAGTGTTCCAAGTATAGCCGGTTGTAGGATGTAGTATAAAGTATCTCAGGGTCTTGTATTATGTTAAGGACTTTATGCATTGTAACTCTTGTAAAAGAACTTGAGATTAATATACAACATTCTTAAAAACATTATATATTGTTCTTGAAGTTCTGTCTCATACTTACTTGTGTTCTTTGCATCATGTTCCCAAACCCGGTTCCTTATTTGACCTGTTAAGTGCTATAACACTCTCCTCATTATGAGATTGATTGTATTGACCATCCCTTAGTCGGTCCTGCAATACGTATGAGCATAATATTATAAATGTAATAGGTTTTAAAAGCATAGTAACATGTTATTACTTTACTTTTGTTCAAGTAGTAATAGTTAAAATATTTGTTTGTGTTAATTGTTAAGCATATTGTTGGATCATGATAAAGGCTGGTGCAACCAAAACCATTTCACTTAGTCAATTTTGGTGCTACATTCAAAGACTTCCGAAGCTAAGTATGAGAACTTCCGAAGGTTGAAGAGTTCTTCCGAAGACAAGTAAAAGATCAACTTCCGAAGACAAACTCTACTTCCGAAGACAAAGAAGAAGTTCCCAAGCCTCGGAAGAAGCAGTCTTCCGAAGTATAAGTGGCTTCGGAAGAAGTTATTCTTCCGAAGCAATTTAACCTTCAGAGGACACTGCTATAAACCAGGGGACATAAGTATGGTCTCTGACATTCCGCTGCAGACTTCTGATACAGCATGGCTTCTTCCTAAAGAGCCATGTAGTTGACCATACTTTATTCCACTGTTTACCTTTTTATGATAGTACATGTTACTAACCTTAGTTGGTGACAAAAGGTAAGTCAGGGACATGTCCTGACTACCAAATCTCAGATAAAATATCCGAGATACCTTAACCTATAGTCTTGTAGTATAGGCTTTAGGTTATAGGTTTCTAGCTGGTATCAAAGTATATCCGGCTGTAGGTAGTATTATATATATAGTTCTCATTGTAACTCATTAGATAGAGAGTGTGCTTGCAAGAGTCTTGTAATCCTTTGAGTTGAGAATCAATATATAAAAGTACCTTGAAAATTTGCCTCTTGTGTTTATTATCATTTGTTACTTGTTATATTGTGATCAACTCTTGTTAAGACTCGTTCTGAGTGTTGTTCTAGGTGAGTTTGAGAGAAAAGCCACTTGTTAAGTGACCAATACCGATCCTGCAATTGGTATCAGAGCTTTGTTTGGCTATTGATTGCGTGATCTAACCATCCAAATCAACTTGTTTTTCACTCCTCCTTACAACCCACTCACTCAAATGGCCGCTCTCACTAAAGCTGATATTGAAACTGGTACCATGACCAAGTCCCCACTGATCACCCCTGAAGATTTTGACACATGGTGCACAAGAATGGAAGGCTTCATCAAGTGTCAAGACTCAAGGATGTGGGACTCCGTTGTTAATGGTCCTTTCATACCAAGCACTACTTCTGCTACGGGTAATCGTATCATTCCAAAAGATGTGGACGATTACTCAGAAGAAGATAGGAAAAGAATAGAGCTTGATCAAAGGGCTATGACTTCTCTTCAAACTGCTCTTCCAAACTCCATCTACAGAGGCTTCAAGAAATGCAAGACAGCTAAAGACTTATGGGATGCACTGAAGCTCATGTATGAAGGATCCAAGGAAACTAAAGAGAATAAGAAGGATCTCTTAAAGCAGCAGTTTCAAAACTTCACTTTCAAGGCTAGTGAGACCTTGACTCAACAATACTTCAGGTATGTTGAGATAGTGGATACTCTGGTGGATATTGGAGTAACTCTTGAGAACAGGGACATAGTAAGGAAGTTCATGTCTTCCCTTCCTAAACTATGGACACACTATTGTGTTGTGATCAAGAGAACATCAGACTTTAAGACTCTTACTCTCATAGAGTTGTATGGTATCCTCAGTTCATTCCAGATGAAGATGAACATACAAAACTCCTCTGGTAACTCTAATAACCAACTGAGTTCAGCCCTTCATATGGTTGAAAGGGAAAGCATAGAACCATAACATCAGTTGCTATGCTACCCTGACAACTCGCAAAATGGACCCTACATTACTCTACCTGAGACTCCAAAGTCTCAACAAGCTCAACACAACTCCTTTCAGGATGGTTGTGCCTTTGTCTCTGGAAGTGGACACTCTGGTGATTTTCAATATTGCTTTGATGATCTGGAGTGCTTCAGTCCAGATGATGTAGAGTATATGGACATTGTCCAACAGATGGCTCTTCTAACCTACAGAGAAAAGAAGTTCTTCAGGAGAACTGGAAGGCAATTCCCTCAAAACCCTGCCAACAGCAAGTTTGGGTTTGACAAGACCAAAGCAAAGTGCTACAACTGCAACCAACTAGGTCACTTTGCTAGGGAATGCAAGGCTCCCAAAAACAACCCGGGAACCCCACAGGCCTCCACACATCCCTCAACCTCAAAGCCTGGAGAAAAGACAACTGAAACAGCTGCAATAGCTCAAGATTTTGACTGGAGCTTCATAGTACAGGATGTGACTCCCGCTTAAGCACTCATGGCCGGAACAGATGATGCTCAGGTATATGAACATCTTTGCACTCCAGCCTGTATTGCTAAGGTTAAACTTTACAAGGATTATAATATGGAAATCAGATCTGATGTTGAGTCTTTAAATATCTTAAATCTGACTTTAAAAGAGCTGAATCTGACTATCAAAAGAAAATTGAGGAGTTAGAGAAAACTGTGTCTCTTTTAAAACATGAACAAACCAACTATAAGACTCAAATAAAAGGTCTGATATCCAAGCTGTCTGAAGCTCAAGCCCAGCTTATCACTGCTGAGGCTCAGGCCAGGAAGCAAGCTATTGCTGAGCAAAACTTCCAAACTATTCTTGCATCATCCTCCCATTCCAAAATGTTTTATCAAAACAAAGGAGGGTTGGGAACCAATGAAATCGCTCCACCATACTCTTATGAGTCTATTAGACAACCTAGATGTGGTACTGAGGAGCAAGAGGTTCCAACTGCTGACCCTTCTTCACTAGAGTTGAAGGAGGATGCAATAATAGTGGCCACCACAGGGAAGAAACAGGTAAATGTACCCATCTCCTCTTGAGAAGATCAAATCCTAACCACCAAGGCAAGAAGAAGCAGAGCTAAAGCTGCTAGAAAGATTGCCAAGAAGGTTGTTGAGTCTAAGCTAAAGATCGACCCAAAGCAAAAAGGTGTCTTTATCTTAGCTGGATTTCAAGTGTTAGGTACCTCTGATTCAGGAAAGGAGTGTAATACCAGCACTCCTGTACTATCAAAGGATCAGAAGTTGAAAGGGAAAGTTGCTGATGAAGAAAAGAAGCCCAAGAAACAGCAACCTTTAAATTCCTAAAAGACTAACATCGCATGCATAATGTGTGGTCTGCACAACCACATGGCAAAAGATTGTTACTACAATCTATCAAGCACACATTATGCAAATAATGTTAGAAAAGAAGGAGTCAGGGAAGGTTTCACATTTGGACCATTTCAAACGGTCCAAGTGATGAAAAAGGGAAAGTTGGTCTCGGAAGCCAAGTTGCTTTCGGAAGAAAGTACTTCTTCCGAAGGGAAAATGGCTTCCAAAGCCAAAGCTTCAAAGGTTCGGAAGAACAAGAAAGCTTCCCTGAAACCAACCCAGAAGAAGACTACTTCGGAAGAAAAGGTGGTGAAGACTTCTTCCGAAAAGAAAGAAGCTTCGGAAGAAGTCCATGCTGCAATAGCCTCAACAAGCTCATCCTCAAAGATCAACCAAGGGATGGATTGGAAGATCAAGGAAGATGTTGCAGCCTAAACCTCTTCTTCAACGACCTATATTGAACCCCAATGCATATCTTTTGGTTCAATTATGTCATCATCTTTGGAAGATCCCAAGACCAGCAAGGCTTGGGCTTCCAAACAAAACTAACAATCTCATCTTATGTGCAGGGCATCCATTTGACAAGAACAACAATGTCTGGATTGTAGATAGTGGACGCTCCAGGCATATGACAGGGAACAGATCTCTCCTTCAACAATTCCAGAACTATGATGGAGGGCCTGTCCAATTTGGAGTGAGACCGGAGGATATATTTCTGGCAGAGGAAGTATATCCAATGGTAGATTAAACATTGACAAAGTTCACTTTGTAAACAGCTTGAACACAATCTGTTAAGTGTTTCTCAATTCTGTGACCATAAGCATCAAATGCTTTTCACAGAACATGAGTGCATTATCCTCAAACCAGGGATGACAATTCCTCCAGAATTGGTGCTTCTTAGCTCTCCCAGGAAAGGGGATATGTACAAGCTAGATATGAACAATGCTTCTCCTATGGGTGAAGTATCATGTTTTCTTTCCAAAGCTGATAGTGATGAATCAACACTATGGCATAAATGTATGTGTCATGTAAATTTTAAGACAATGAATAAATTGGCTAAAAATAACTTGGTACATGGTTTGCCTAAAAAGGAGTTTTTCTGCAAAGATAACTGTGTTGCCTGCCTGAAAGGGAAACAACACAGGACACCTCATAAATACAAATGTGTTAACTCCATCACTACTCCATTACACTTATTGCACATGGATCTCTTTGGTCCCACAAGTATAATGAGCATTGGAAGGAAATCATACTGCTTTGTGATAGTTGATGATTTTACAAGATTCACATGGGTATTCTTTTTAAGAACTAAAGATAAAACAGCTGAAACTTTGAAATCTTTTATTCTTAAAATAGAAAATCAAATTGATCATAAGGTTAAAATCATTAGAAGTGATCAAGGTACTGAGTTTAAGAACTTTGTTCTTGACTCATTCTGTGACTCAAAAGGGATTGCCAGACAATATAGTGCTCCCAGAACTCCTCAACAAAACGATGTTGCTGAGAGGAGGAACATGACACTTATTGAGGCTGCTCGAACCATGTTAGCTGATTCAAAACTACATCTAACATTCTGGGCAGAGGCAGTCAGCACTGCATGCTATGTGCAGAACCGAGTTCTTGTAGTTAAGCCCCATGGAAAAACCTCTTATGAGTTATGGAACAAGAGACCACCGTTCATTGGTTTTCTAAGGTCCTTTGGCAGTAGGTGTACCATACTTAACACAAAAGACAACTTAGCAAAGTTTACTGAGAAGTCAGATGATGCTATCTTTGTTGGATACTCTTCTAGCTCCAAAGCTTATAGAGTGTACAACATTAAGAATCAACAATTTGAGGAGTCATCCAATATAGTTGTTAATGAGCACATTCCTTGTGTTAGGGGGAATGGACCTGATTATATCTTTGACTTAGAATTGTTTCCAAACTATTCTAAACCATCTTGTGAGAATGTTTCAGCTAGAACAGGTGCTCAAGGTGATGCTGATGCTGATGCTAATCAACTATTTGAGCTACCCAGACCTCTTCCAAATTCTCCAAGAGCTGAAATACGACAAGCTTCAACCATTCACAGATCAGATAGTGTAACTATCTCAAGGAATAGTGAAGCTTCAACAAGTGAATCACTTGATGAACCTCAAAACTCATCAGGTGATCCATTACAACACCAGGTTGAAGAAAGTAGTATTTTAAAGGAACAGGCAACTGTTAATACTACTTCACAGCCAACCATTGATGATGTTTCTCAGTCATTCAATCAGTCCTCATTAAATGACTTTGAAACAGCAGCTGGACAGAGTGTTCCAGTTCTTGATCAAATATGTCTAACCTGGACCTATCTCTGCAACTGGAAGTGATTTCTCGTCTTAGGATTCACAACACTCATCCAACTGAGAACATCATAGGGGATGTCTCTGAAGGTGTGAGAACAAGAGGACAGACACATCATGGGAATGTCTGTTTGTACTCATGTTTTCTATCCCAGATGGAATCCAAGAAGGTAGAAGATGCCTTGAAAGATAGTAGTTGGGTTGAATCGATGCAAGAGGAGCTGCTTCAATTCAGAAGACAAAAGGTCTGGAATTTATGCCCACTACCACCTGGTCAAGTACCCATGGGCACTAAGGTTTTCAGAAACAAGAAAGATGATAGAGGCTTGATTATCAAGAACAAAGCAAGATTAGTAGTTCAAGGATACACCCAAGAGGAAGGAATTGATTATACTGATGTTTTGCACCAGTTGCAAGACTTGAGGCAGATAGGATCTTCCTTGCTTATGCGGCATCCAAGAACTTTACGTCTACCAACTTGATGTCAAGTGTGCTTTTCTATATGGGGATATAGATAGGGAAATCTATGTATGCCAGCCTCTAGGATTTGAAGACCCACAGCATCCCAATTATGTGTGCAAACTGGACAAAGCTCTATATGGGCTGCACCAAGCACCTAGGCTGTGGTATGAGACTTTATCTCAATTTTTTCTGAAAAGTGGCTACACCAGAGGTACCATTGACAAGACTCTTTTCATTAGAAAGTCTGGAAACGATATTTTGCTTGTTCAAGTCTATGTTGATGACATCATATATGATCCTTCAAATGACCAAATATGCAAAGACTTTGAAAGCATCATGAAAAGGAAGTTTGAAATGAGTTCCATAGGAAGAATGGACTTCTTCCTTGGAATTCAGGTGATACAATTGAAGGAAGGATTCTTCATCAAACAATCCAAGTATGTCAATGACATCTTAGAAAGATTTGAGATGAAGGACTGTAAGCCAGCCAAGACACCCATACCCAGAAACCATAATCTTTGCCCTGACCTTGAGGGGGAGGATACTGATCAATATCAGTATAGAGCAATTATTGGTTCTCTGATGTACCTTACTGCTAGTAGACCTGATATCATGTTTGCTACTTGCATTTGTGCAAGATATCATGCTGCTCCAAAGGTGTCTAACCTAAACTAGGTCTCTGGTATCCAAGAAATAGTGATTTCAATCTCTATAGATACTCTGACAGTGACTATGGTGGCTGCAACATTGACAAGAAATCAACATCAGGAGGATGTCAATTTCTTGGTGGAAGGATCAACTCATGGCAATGCAAGAAACAATCCTGTGTATCTACATCAACTGCTGAAGCTGAATATATTGCTGCTGCTAGTTGTTGTGCTCAGCTGCTGTGGATTCAGAACCAGATGTTAGACTATGGATTCAACTTCATGAGCACTCCTATCCATATTGACAACAATAGTGCTATCTCCATCACCAAAAATCCAGTGAAGCACTCCAAGACAAAGCACATTGATATCAGGTATCATTTCATTAGAGATATTCATGACAAAAATCTGATCAAGCTAATCAAAGTTGACTCAAATGAACAATATGCTGATTTGTTCACCAAAGCTTTTGATGAACAAAGGTTTAAATATCTTATATCAGCTATTGGGATGATAAACATTGATTAAACTACCTCTTTTGAAAGCTTTTTAATGTGTAATGTCTTGTGTCAATACAATCTAAGCCCTGTTACAAAAGATCTCTTTGAAATACTCCCAGTGTAAAATTCTTCCGAAGAGAAATTAACTCTCGGAAGATATTCCTTAATATCTTCCGAAGTCAAATTCCTCCATGGAAATTTTCTTCTAGGAAGAGTTTTAGTCTCGGAAGAAGAGATTGATTCCATATCAGATCTACTTTCGAAGCTTATATCTTCATTCAAGAAAACAGTTCTTACCTTCGGAAGCAATGCTTTGCTTCGGAAGAAAGAGTTGCCTTCGGAAGACAAATTACCTTTGGAAATGTTTTTCACTCGGAAAGAGAGTTTTTCACTGTGTAACGGATATCTTTTTGGGCCCCACTCTGTAAAAGGTAAAGATTTCGCTAATTATTGTCAGATTATTTAAACTTATCCCTTGCCGCCATTGTCATTTCATAACCGCGAACCATCATAACCGCCGAAAACCACCATAACCTCCCACAGTTACTCCCCACAGTCACCCCCACTGTTTAAATAATCCAGACTTGTTCAACTTTTACCAATCTACTGCCCTAAATGTTTCCTCACTTCCAATTCACCCAAGTTCAAACTGATCTCCATTCACCTTTACAATGGCACTAAACCTTCAGCACAACCAAGTCGCACTACTTGATTCTTCAAGAGATGCAGACTTCTCTGAAATCATCACCTTTCTCTCTAAATCAACCTACCTCACAGCCCTTACCGTTAACCCCACTGTTTACTCAAACCAAATGGCCGAATTTTGGGGAAATGGTCGAGCAGAAACCCTAAATGGGGTTCGTATACTGAGGACCAGCATTTGTGGACAGGAGCTGATCCTTACTGAACAACTCATCAGGGAGCATCTAGAGCTCCAGGATGAAAGAGCTCCTACTGAGTTTCCCAAGGACGACTTAGACAGCACTTACACACTAATGGGATATGGAGGAGATGTAAGCAGGTCAACTGTGTACAAGTTTAACTTCTCCTACAACTGGAAGTTTCTCTACACATTGTTATCCACTGTCTGTCTAATAAGTCAGGGGGATGGGATCAAATTCCCTATGAACTAGGATGCTTAGTTCATGGGTTGGTGAGAGGCCTGCGCTTCAACTACTCAAGGTTTGTGCTGACTAACCTCATAGGGAATCTTCAAAGGGAAACATTCTTCATGTACCCTAGATTCCTTCAGCACATCATCAACTTAGTTGGACCAGAGTCAGCTTGTCTGTGCAGCTGCTCTGACTGTCCCTCACATGAGGCCTGCCATCTTCAAGACCATGAAGAAGGTGTCCACCAACTTCACTGGAAGACACACTGATCTACTTCCAGGTATGATTGAGCGCATAGCTCCTGGTGACATCCCTGCTAACCCCACAGGTGATGAACCCACACCAGCAATCTTCACCACAAATCTCACATTACCTTCTCCACCCATCATAATCACATATCAAAGACGCCTCAAACAAACCCTTGTTCAATCTACTCTGATTGAACAAGCTCCTCCTATTCAATCCAAAAGGACTAGAGTGGAACAATGGGCTCCCACTCAGTCCGAGGTCACACCATCCTTCACTTTTGATCTCAATTTGGGTTTTGAGCTTCCTCAGTCTCAATCCCAAGAGCCCGAAACCCAAGCCTTTAGCCCATAGGGTAAGTCTTTATACTTCCCTGTGCAGCCAATTAGGGACAGCCCCACCAGAGGCTCAATGCCTGTAGACATTGATCAAGGTCCCGGATCAGTAGGTTTAGCCTCCCTATCCTTTACTGATCTTCTTCTTAAAACTGATGAAGAGATAACATCTCTCCATGGCAATGAAGTTGATCTACCACACCCTCTCCAAGATCAACAGAGCCTGGAGACATCCCTTATCTCTAGCCCCCATCAGCAAACCTTAACTGAGGTGAGTCCCACTTATGTGGAGGGGACTCATGTAGGCTCAGCTACCACTACTAAGAGTCTCTCATTGAGCTCTCAGGACAGTGGTAACATCAATCAGACTGAGTCTACGACAACTTTGCACATTGATGTCTTTGAAAGAGATGACTTTGAGCAGAGGTATCCAGGGTGCCAAGAAGCCACATCTGGTGGTGAGACTGAACATACTAGGTATGTTATCTCATCTCCCATGATTCTTCACATGAAGATGAGGGAAGTATGCAACTCACCATTCAGTACTTGATCTCCAAGGTCTCAAACCTTGAATCTTAGGTTAGGATCTTAGAGAATAGGTCAGCCACTCAGCAACTTGAGATTGACAATCTCAAGGCTCAACTAGCTGAGACACAGATAGAGAGGTCTGTCAGGCATGTACCAGTTCAAGTCTCATTGACTTCTTCCTATAGCTCATCTATCTCTCAAGATGATGCTACCAAAAAGGGGGAGAATGTTCAGAGATAAAAACATGAGGAACCACCGGTCCAAGCTTCAATTTCCTACATCATCACTATGCCCAAGTCATCCCAATCTGTCCTTCAGATTGACTCACAGATGATTAAGGATCTCTACAAACTTTTTATCAAGTTTGTATGGAGATCCTCCGTTGATCAGCTAAGCCTTGATCCTACACTGATCTACTTTGGAGCTGAAGAGCTTCAAAGGATCACTGCACCTTCTACCACTGTGGAAGAAGTTGGTCAACCTAAGGTCCACATGGAACCTAATATTCATTTCGAAGGGGAAATGGGGACTGATGGCCCAGCAACTGAAACAATTGGTACAGAAGGTGTATCTCCTTCAACTTCTAAAGCTACAAGGAAAGCTTTGGAAGATCCAGTTAAAGCCTCGGAAGAACAAGCTGAATCTTCCGAAGCTGAAATAGAAGCTGCGGAAGGACTGTTCCAGATGTCCGAGGATCTATTATCACAGATGCAATCCTTGAAATGGCATCTGAGGTAAATAGTGAGGACTCACTCAAACCTGCTCCATCCCAAACACCATCTGAGCCTCTCTCTCAATCTGAACCCTCTATCCAAGAACCACCACAGTCAAGCTCTTCAAAAGACAAAGGAAAAAGGAAGATGACTGCAAAAGAGCTTCAGGAAGAGGAAAGGATTGAAAAGCTAAAGAATAAAGGTAGATTCCCTGCTAAGAAGCTGCTAGCTGCTAGTTCAAAGGCAGCTACAGCCAATCAGGAGGCAATCAACAAAAAGAAGAGAGAGGAACTCATTGATTAGCTCATCAACTTAGGAGCTGCAAATGAAGAAGTACTCCTGCTACCACTAGAGGAGTTGGTGACTTTGGAGAGGACAACCAGGCTAAAACAAGAAGAAGAAGCCAGGTTGGCCTTAGAGAGGGAAGAGGAGGAACAGAGGAAAGCTGCCTTGTAGCTGAGGGAAGCTAGGATAAAATTCCTACTTTCTAGAGGCTTCAACCTTCAAGAACTTTCTCCACATGATAATGATACGATCCTCTGGCTCACAACAAAAAGCAGGATCAAATGGAGAAAGAAAGGAAGAAGGTTGCAAGGGAAAAGAACAAAGAGAAGAAGAAGAAGGAAGAAGAAGCAAGGATCTCTACAACCAAGAAGCTTAGTGACAAAGCCTGGATGAAAGACTATCTCCGGGCTCATGGCTTCTCTGGTAGGCTGGTGGGTCCTATGTCTGAAAAGACACTCCAGCGGATTGTCAGTGAAATCAAAGCTGATATCCGTATGGGAAAGAAGAAAGAGATGTATAGAAGGGGACAGGGAATGATCTTCACCCCAACCACTCAACCACAACCAACACCAGAAGAACCAATCCCATTCTCTTTTCCCATCAAAACCGAGCCCTTAGATGAACCCTTCACCCCTGAACCTATAACTTTACCCATACATACTTCATCACCTCAACCACCTAAACTTCACATCCTTCAACCCAAAACACAACCCAGAACCACTGAACCCAAACCTACCCAACAGATACCCAGACCATCCCCTCAGCCTTCTTAACATCTCTCTCTTGAAGAGATTAAGGAAATCAAGACAAAGCTCAACAACTGCACAACTTTGAGCAACATCTCCTGTGAAGAAGATCTCATCAACATCACCTATGTTGATGACTCTTCAAGTTCCCTCACACTAGATCAAGTTCTTGATTTGCCTAGAGGAACTTTGGGCCAGGCTGCAAGACTTCTCAGTCTCAACTTTGATTCTCTGAATGTTGAAAACAATGGACTTAGAAGAAAACTGGCGACTCTGCTGGATATAAGGAAGGAGGATAGGATTCCTAGTCAGTCTCCTATGCCTAGGAAAAGTATAATCTAGTGGAGGTTTGATGAAACTTCTCACAACTTTGTTGTGGAAAGGGAGAATGGTGAAATCAACCAACTCAATACCACTTCTCTGTTGCACCTCAGCAGATTTGACATTGCTGAGCTTGCAGAGAAGCCATTCTCCAACCCCTCCAACTCTGAGACTGCTGCTCTCATCAGGAATCATCTCAGCAGTCTTCACTTGTCTGAGCTAACTGCAAAGGGCAGGATTGAAGAAGAGTTGAAGGTAAGAAGACAGGAAGAAAAGGAAAGACCTACCACCAAGGGCACAGCCTTTCTACTGATGGTGGAGGGTCCGAAATTAGAACCTATAGTTGAATGGGAATATGACTATAGTTCCCATCAACTAACTCTTTTCAGAGGGCTACAGCAAAGGGTACATATAGTCCAAGGTAACAGACTGGATGTTCTGTCTACCAAGGATTTGTACAAACTTCTCAGCATCACATCAAGGAAGAACAAGCAAACAGATAAGTATCTACTTTTCTTGGTGCTGAAAGTTTTGAGAAGCAAAGGGAAATGAAGTTTTAGTAGCATCAGCCTAGGGGGAGTTTGTTGGATCATGATAAAGACTGGTGCTACCAAAACCATTTCACTTAGTCAATTTTGGTGCTACATCAAAAGGCTTCCGAAGCTAAGTATGAGAACTTCCGAAGGTTGAAGAGTTCTTCCGAAGACAAGTAAAAGATCAACTTCCAAAGACAAACTCTACTTCCGAAGACAAAGAAGAAGCTCCCAAGCCTCGGAAGAAGCAGTCTTCCGAAGTATAAGTGGCTTCGGAAGAAGTTATTCTTCCAAAGCAATTTAACCTTCGGAAGACACTGCTATAAACCAGTGGACATAAGTATGGTCTCTGATATTCCGCTGCAAACTTTTGATACAGCATGGCTTCTTCCTAAAGAGCCATGTAGTGACCATACTTTATTCCACTGTTTACCTTTTTATGATAGTACATGTTACTAACCTTAGTTGGTGACAAAAGGTAAGTCAGGGACATGTCCTGACTACCAAATCTCAGATAAAATATCCGAGATACCTTAACCTATAGTCTTATAGTATAGGCTTTCGGTTATAGGTTTCCAGCTGGTATCAAAGTATATCCGACTGTAGGTAGTACTATATATAGTTCTCATTGTAACTCATTAGATAGAGAGTGTGCTTGCAAAAGTCTTGTAATCCTTTGAGTTGAGAATCAATATAGAAAAGTATCTTGAAAATTTACCTCTTGTGTTTATTATCATTTGTTACTTGTTATATTGTGATCAACTCTTGTTAAGACTCATTCTGAGTGTTGTTCTAGGTGAGTTTAAGAGAAAAGCCACTTGTTAAGTGACCAATACCGATCCTGCACATATGTTCGAGTAACATGTGGATTTAGAGATTGATATTGTTTTTCTTCAACTATGACTATCAAACTTACTTGTGAAGAGAAGCAAAAACCAAAACACTTTGAAGTATGTTGTCTTTGATTTTTAAATTTACAAATGGACCAACCCGATCACCGATTAACCCGACCCGAATAAACCCAAAATAAAAATCCGAATACCGATTAAATATAGTTCATTTGGTTCAGTCTTTTGGTTAATTTTCTACATCTAAATATAGTTTATTTGGTTCAGTCTTCGGCTAGAACCACACGTGCAAGTTTCCCAGCATATGATTTGTTCGTGCTTTTCTATTCCGCTTTGCTGTGAAAGAGCATTTCGGGATGCTTTAATGCCATGTTCTTTGTGGTTGAAGAAATGCCATTAGGAGTCAAGGAAGGTTAGATTCTACTATAAATATTTGTTTTGATTTAAGTAATTAACTCTATCTCCTTAAATAAAAAAAGTACCGCCACCACCTTTAATAATGTTGACCACTACCACCGAGCACCGTAACAATGTCTCCCAACCAAACACTTTCGAAGTGTATCCTGGCCACCTACCCTACCATTACACCTTTTGAACCACTCCTTATCATGACTAAGACCCTACCTGGCCCCATTTAAATTGCCGACCACCACCTTTGTTATCAACACCATCATCATTGCCATCTTCACCCATAAGTATCAACATCATCATCGACGCCATCACTACGTCACTACAATGTGTGTTGTTAGCACCTAACCCCCATAAACCCTAGTTCCATGTGTTTTAGATCTAATGAATCACTTAGGGTAGGTTGAGTAAGAGAATGATGAGTTAGGGTTTGAAACTTGAAGGAGAGTGGTTAGGGGCGGCTGTGGTTTTAGATTTTGTCAATGGTGTTTCGATAGTTGAGATGAAGAACAACAGGAAGATAATGAAAAATGAGGGGTGGTTTTAATTATATGGGAAGGGTTATGGTAAAAAGGGTATTTCATCTAAAATGTCTAGAATTGTTGGTTTTACACGTATCCCTCCTTCATTGTGCATTATATGTTCATTGTGTCAAATATTAATTCATTGTGTCAAATATTAATTCATTGTGTCATATATTTTATATAATTTATTGTATGTATTCATTATTATGTTTTGAGCTTTAGATAATTTTGTATTATTTTTGTTATTGTTTCTATAGATTATGTAACTTTTTCTCTATCATTGTGTTTTACAATTATATAGTACATAATGATATATTTTCACTAATGTATTTTTTAAAACTTATAGTATTAAAGATAACACAATGTGTTATTTTTATCATTGTTTCTTTGATAGATTATATAAACTTGTTGTTATCTATCCATGTATTTTACAATTAAAAGTACATAATGATGTTATTTCATCAAAGTATTTTTCAAAACCCATAGTGTTCAAGATAACACTACAACGATAAAAAAGACATAGTAAGACACTGTGTTGTTTTGTCATTGTTTTTAACGTATTAGATTAATTAGTTGTTAATTTATTATTGTGTTTACATATTAAAAACAAACAAAAATGTTATTCTAGCATTATTTCTCTAAAATTTATCATTTTAAAAAAACACAATAGTATTTAGAAAAACACAATAACCAAAAAGATGCAATGAAGACAAAGTGAAAAGATATGAGCTTATAAGTATCTTTTCACATAACAAAAATGTACTCGTTTTAATGATTAAAAACACTCGTTTTTATGGTATAAATTTTATAAAAAATAACGTCGTACATAAAAGTCACGAATGCTTAAAAATGAAAGAACTTGCAAAAAGTCAACAAATTTGATTATTTCTAAAATACCTATCTAACAAACTTTCTCTACAATTTGATTACTTCTTATATTTTTTTAATATTAAGAGCCTTTTTATATGAACCTTTCTCCAATTATTTTTGTTTTTCTTGTTTTTGAATTTAGAAAATTGACATACGATCCTTGTATGTTAGTATTTATAACTGACATGAATAGTCCTTACTTTTTGTGTTAACTATAATGGTTATTTAGACATTTCACTTAAAATTTACTGAAAAATTAATTCATGTCTCTCTTAATATCCAAACTCATTACAAAATCAAAAACACAAAACTCAAACCTCCTATTTTTAAACGTTACTAACCTAAAATGTTACTTTGCATAAAACACAAGGACCATATGTGTTATTCTTTATTATGATTTTAGGGTCCAAAGGTTAAAAATGTAATTTAACATGTCGAGACCGCCCTTAGTAACAACCATTAACTTCCCTCTTTCTCGTTCTCATTTCGTAAACCCTCTCTTCCCCAAATTAGGGTTTTACACTTCCCCCTCTTCTTTCTATGACTGCACCCCACACATACACCACACCATCCAAAAATGAACTCTCTCATTTTCTTTAGAGTTTCTTCCAAGAGACTCACTCAATTATCACCTACTTCCATTATCTTTACAGCCCTCACCGACAAATCACGAGGGCTTCCTGTAATCATCCCTAAATTTCCAAACTAAATTCTGGGGTTTTTAGGAGCTTTCATGGGCCTCAGTAAATGAATCAGGCCTTCCTTTATAATAACATAGGCCACGAGATATGTGGTTTCCGCCAATCCCTTATACTATGACAGGGTTTTATGAACAAAGTTGCATCAAAGCAGATGAAAACTATTAGAAACTTACTTGAATCTTCAAATACTTATTTTGTAACAATGTCTTGATGCAAGAAAAGATAAATATCATAATAATCGCAAGAACAATGATAAAAAGAGTGTGTATGTGTGAGTGAAGGTTCGAAATTCGCAAAGGGGAGGGATGGAGGTTGCTTTCACGATCGAGAATGGGGTTATCGGGGATTATGGTTAGAATTTTGTTTTATTTTTTTAACTGTAACTCTCCTAAAATTAATAGATTTATCATGCCATTAATCCTAAACCTTAAATAGATATTCAAGAATTTTTCTAGTATTTAACTTTCATAATATGAATACCTCATACTTGTATATTTTTAGAGTTAGATGTTTTTACAAACTTATATTACTATTATTACTCTCTTGTAATTAGTGAATTATAATTAAATGATTACTTTGAAAGAATTTCCTTTGTGTTGTTTACATTCAAATATTGGATCTATGTGTCTATGCTAAGTAGTTAATAGAGATTATTGTTAGGACCGAGTACGTACGGAGTACTAACAGATTCTTCGTTGTACCGAATCAAATAGTGCGGAATCCTATTTGATTGGCGATCCAATCAGTGAGAACGAAATCAAGATCAATCCTAACGATTAGAAAACGTTATGAATTGACTCGGAATGATCTGAAACGCTCTATGAAGTTGGAATGGTCGAACAGCACGTTCTGGGGCGATTAGGGTTTCTAGTATTCGAAGTGTCTCTTTATTCCACGAATTAAGTGGTATATATAGGTTAGGGTTTCTCATTCGGGCGACTGAACCATTCTGGTGGTTCAGTCGGGCGATTGAGCTATACGGTTGATCCATACGCACGACTGAGACATCAATCGTACGACTGGTTCAATCTCATGCTTCAGTCTTCCGACTGATCCAGTCTCATGATTCAGTCGTGTGACTGAGCCATTCGCATGAAGTTATTCATGCGTATGGTCCATTCGCATGATAACTATATCATGTTAAGTTTGAATGTGTTAATCATTACAACATTATGCATACCTATTCAAACTAAACCAAACCTATATAATTAGTCATTACTTAACCCATTAATGAAATATATAAACATTATAATATAAACAACCAAATGTATTTCATTAAGCACCATTTAATTACACATAGTCAAGACATTTTACATTCAACTCAGAATCTAGGGACACATGTATCAACAAACTCCCCCTTGGACCTAGATTCATCTAATGACTTACTTGACCCATAACCTTTTCAAATTTCTTGTACTTCTCCTCTCTAGTAACTCCTGCATGTATTTCAAATGCAAAGCAGAGTCTGATTACGTTTTGAAATTGGAGGGCTTGTACAATATCTTGAGCATCATAGAACAGTGGCCACTTGTAGAGTGTGTAAACATCATTAGCCGACAAGTTGGTGAGCCACATTGGGTCAAAAACCCGGATGACATCCATCTGTCCATCTCTGTTCAATACTATGACTGCTTCAGCTGTTCGCCAATCGTAGTACCACCATTTGAAGTGTGGAGTGATGTCCTGAGGCATTTCCCTGAGAGGGATCTTCGACATGGTGCGCGGTGGACGCCACTTCAACACTATCTTTGGTCTCCCGGTTCGTGAATCCACCTCAGACTTCCTAACATACCTTGTAAGTTGCTGAGGCTTGAAGTTAATCCACCGGGTGTGGTACTCCCTTTTCAGTGCAGCTTCAAACCATCCTGACATCTTTCTAGGATCAGCGTAAAGCAACTTCAGCTTTGCCAGTTGGTTTAGCTCACAACCAGGTAGAGTTTTTAGATCATGTGGAAATCTAAAATACTCAATACCTTTCTCTCTCTTAACTGCATAAGCATTAAGATCATCAAAATAAGCCCACGATATGATCTTGCCCGACACCTTTTGGTGTTTCTTCACTCGATACAGCTTTGTGTAGACATTTGGCTTTGAAGCATTTCGTTGAGCTCGCAGATCTTCAAAACATGCAGCCCATTCAGCCCTTTTAACTTTAACTTCCTCCTCTGTGGCTCGGGCTATTCCCTCTTGTTTATCAGATTCTGCTTCTAGTTTATCCAGAGTTTCGAAGGTCTCACTGACCAAATTGTCATCCAAGTTTGGAATGACATAACCTTCGGTGTCTGTGTACTCCGGATAATGTTGATCTGTCACATCTTCGATTTCGATCTCATCAACATCATGCAGTTCATTATCACTATCTTCTTGGACTTCCGGAGCATCGTTCACTATTTCATCAGCATTTAATTGAAACATTTCGGCCAACTGCTCTTTAGTGAAACTGTGGATTATCTCTCCCTCTTCAGGAGTGTATTCAACTGATCTCCTCACCACTCCCTGCAGATCAAGAATCATTGTTAACTGAGTCTTGACCTGTTGAAGGGGTTCAACATCGTATTGGTCTCTTTGAAAATTTGGATCTGCTCGATTTAAACATGCAACACGATACTTGTTAGTAGATAATCAACCACTGTCATTAACATACGATATAAACATTCATTAAATAAATGTACTATAAGTTGAGATACAAAAGTCTGTTAAATACATAAACATGTCTAACTAAACAGTACTTTTATCTTGAATTTCTGGAGTTTCTTCCGTTGGAGCAGACGAAGAGGGTCCTTGATCATGTCGCTTTTTAGAGCGCCTTTCGCCTGCTGCACTTTCGCTTCTATCTCCGGAAGTTTCTCCTCCTTTACTTTCACCATCTTTCTTCTTCTCATCACCATCATTGCTTTCATCACTACCATCATCATCCTCGTCATCATCCTCATCATCTTCTTCATCGTCTTCCTCATCTTCATCATTATCTTCATCATCACTATCATCACCAGCATCAACCCCTTCTCCTATCTTAAGGGGCTCACTTTGAGTGCCTTTTAACTTAAGTAACAGAGTTTTGTGAGCCTCCTTCAGCTTTCCCAACTTAGCATCTGTCTCTGCCTCATGTTGAAGTAACCCAGTGATCTGATCTGTCTGTGAGGTGATCACCTGGGCTTGGGAAGAAATCTGCTCTCTTAGCTGATGAATCTCAGCAGTTTGAGAGGAACTTAACTCTCTCAGCTGCTGTAACTGAGCCGTTTTCTCAGCATCAGATGCCATCAGCTTAACCACCATGCTGTTTAGGGCAGCAAGCTGTTCTACAACAGACACTGGTGGGATGAATGAGCTGGATGGGAAAGGTGAGGGGCCTGTTTGATGAGTAGTGGTGGTTGTGGTGGCTGTGGTGAATATGGGAGGAGAGGTAAAGGCTGTAGATGGTGGTACAGTGGTGGTGGCAGTGGATGTGGTAGTGTGAGGAGGAGGTGCAGTAGTGGTGGTGGTTTGAGGTGAGGTGGATGTAGTGACTGGGGTAGCTGTGGTAGAGGTGGTGGATGTGGTGAACCTTAGTCGCTTGCCTTTCTTACCATGCGGACGCGCCATGGTTTTCTTCCTTTTGCCCGTTGACAAAGGTGCTCCCCCTCTGTTGCTAGAATCATCAGGGGCATACGAGGGATCAGACTCAATGCGTGTGTCCCCTGATGTACCAGACTGCCCACCAACATCTCTCAGTCCTTTCTCTGTGGCAACAACTTTGCTGCCAACTCTCCTTGTCAAACCTTCTTCATCACTTTCTTCCTCATCATCGGGAGGACAAAAGTCAGGGACAAACCCTGCAGCTGCCGTGTCTGTGTGTGGTGATAACGGCTGAGCTGTAGAAGTAGATGGTCCCTCAGAAGAAATTGGTACATTATCTTCATCAAGATCATCATCATCATCTGAGTCACCCAATGATACAGTAATCACTTCAGTATCAGAATCGCTATCGTCATGACGCCATTTTCGCCTCCTTGGCGCCATGTAGTCTTCCCGGGCCAGATGCCCTATCAACCTCTTGAACACGGGCTTCACCTGCTTGCCCCTATACACTTTCATTCTTCCCAGAGTTGTGTCATCCATAATCTCTAACACCACTGCATCACTCCTCTCTTTGGGCAAATCAGGCAGTTTCTCATTAAAAATGAGCTGAAGAAAGCGTGGATACATACAGAAACCTTCTTTTCCCTTAGCCTCCAAGTTCTCAATCAGATAATTGAAGATCATGTTGGAAAAGCTGAAGGGATGGTTAAGGACCAATGCCACATAAGCATTCTGAATTTGGTCCGATAAGTCATCGAACCCACCCCTTCTTGCAGCAATGCACTTTAGAATCACATGAGCTAAATATTTGTACTGTGGGCTCAGGTTGCTCTTGTTCAGCACCCCTGAGCTTATGTCTCCACAGTACCCAATTCGCAGAAAGCATCCACGAACTGTAAGAGGGTGAATCCTGACTGGATGTGAATCATCATCTCCAAAGTCCAAAACTCTTCTAATATCTTCAGCTGTGATCTCAATTGCCCTACCAAAGATGGTACTTTGGATACGGTAGGGTTCCACAGATCGGTCTACCGAAGCTCCAGCCCAAAATGCTTGATGGATAGACTGATATGGTGTACATGGAGTAGATATTGCCTTGAAGATCCGAGATCTTCTCAGGAAGTCAATAATACCAACAAAATCACCACCATTTCTTGAGGTGGAATCCAGATTAGCACAGATATTGTGCTTTGGATTAATTTGCCAACGGTTGGCCATCTTCCTGTAACAATAACAAACGTATGTTAGAAATTTGAACAACAGAGTTTGACTAAGTCAGAAATCAGTGCAGTTCACTCGAGCGAATGAAGTGTGCGACTGGGTTTAGTCAAATGATGTAATTCTGCGATTGAGTTGTCTGACCGAATGAACTCATTCGAATGACCTAGTCGGCCGATTGAATGAATCACTTCATTCAATCGTGCGATTGACTTTCAATCGGGGCAACCAATCGTATGGCAGACTCAACCCATTCGTATCCTCCATTCGGCCGAATGAACGACTCTCCTCTTTCAATCGGTCGATTGAAGTTCATCGGGGAGTCCAGTCGTATCGCCGACCCCTGTTCCATTTCAAACTTGGTTTTATAGTTTTTACGAAATTAAAGGTTAAGTCCAGGCTCGTTAGACTCGAAATCATGCACTTAGACTACTTCAATCATTGATTTTAACATTTCATGTGATTTAAGCAGTTTATTTGGCCGTTTTGTTTCGAATCACCATTTAGGGCAAATGTGAACTGATTAACCATCAATTTTAACATTCTGATGCATCCTTGTGTTGCGTATTACCTGTGTAACAAGTGCAAATCGTCAGAAAGTGTATATCAAGAGGTTTAAAGATCAAACGAAAATTTTGCAGAGTAACGGTGCGAATAGGAGTGTTTTAGGGCGAATGATGTCTGCGATCGACTGAGGGGTCTATTTATAGACAGACTCAGCTCAATCGGCCGACTGACTCAATCGTACCTTTCATTCGTCCGATTCAAAATCAACTCGTACGATCGAGTCCAATCGCCTGTTTCATTCGATCGATTGAAACTGGGTCGTACGATTCACTCAATCGACCCGCTTCATTCGATCAACTGATCTCCATTCGCACATTTGACCTAATCGACCCTTTCAATCGGCCGATTGGGCTCATACTTATGATCCAATCGTACGATTGAGTTCAATCGTATAGCCCATTCGCCCTACTGGGTCAAATCAGATTCAGTCGAACGATTGGTCTATACTTGTGCCAATTTTAAGGTATGAGCCAACACTTAGTTTATCTACCAATGAATAAAACATTATGTGCAATTGATCATCTCAGACATGATCCATTTAACCACCCGATCACCTCAGACGTGATCCATTTATCCACCTGATCACCTCAGACGTGATCCTTTTAACCTTTCAGAAACACGTTGTTTAAATAGACATTAAGCATTTTCAGTGATGTTAAGCAGATAGCAATATACACAGTCCGACACGACACATTATACTAGGACTAAACAAAAACTTAACCTATGAATAGAAAGACCTATTTTTGTGATTTTTGTTGGGGCAGGCTTGTACAGCTTGTTAGCATTAACAGTTTATCCGGAATGGACTCTCGTGGAATCAGACAGGCATATACACCATCACTTGGAACATTTGGTGCTATTACATTTTGCATGATTTGATTGTACAGTTTTTCACTTATGGAAGACATCTAAGTTCTAACTGGGAATCATGTTTGAACTAATATGTAATTCTTATTGATTTTGAACATCAGGCGATGCAGCCACGACGATTGTCAGTATGTTTGTCCACTTAAATCCATACACAGACGTTTGACACACACCAGCGACTAATTAGATGAATTAAGTCAAACCGTATTTGTGTATTCCACAGGTATATGGTAATCAATCATCCTCAGGAGATTTTTGAGCGGTCTAGGACTTAGAAGATTTGGTTCTAAAAATTTTCAAAGAGATGCAGAACCTCAGGTCAGTGCCATCGCACAGCAGAGAGGCGCAAACAACAATGAATTCTTAGAACAAATAGGTTATGCTTAGCCTCAGGTCAGTGCCATCGCACAGCAGAGAGGCGCAATACCTATTTATCTTCTTAGAGCAGCATATTTGCATATATATTATTTTAATGACATTTGTCATCTTTTGCTCTGTTTTGCAGGTCTATGCTCACATTTGTGGCATTAGCTTGCTCCTCACCCCTTATTGGACATTGATTGATTGTGCAGACCAGGGATACCATGGGAACCCACAGCTGGTTGAATAAATTTAGTTTAAGCCTGTTCACTGATGATGTCTAATGGTCTATTGTGTTGAATCTACTGACACATCGTATTGTGTACTTACACAACCCTAGATCTACTTTCTCCAAGTAATTACAATACCAGTCAAAGCTTCTATCATATTCCCATTTTGTTAGACTTAGACTTCTCTGACTTATTATTTTTATGTTTAGAACCGAAAAACCAATTTGATATTCCAAGTAACTCGGTGCCTGTGTGCTATCACTTTCCAGTTTTCTCGAGTCGCATTTCCAGTCTATTTGTCTATGCCTTTTCAGCTTAACTTATCTTCCCCTTTTTTTTTTTTTTTTTTTTTTTTTTTTTTGAGTAAATGAATACTGAAATAAATCTCCCCCTAAAATTCTAAAACAGAAAATCTTTTTGTGTTTTTGGATTTTATATGACATGGAAACAAATAAAATAAAATAAAATAAAATTAAAAATGAAAGAAAGAAAGAAATAAAATAAAGACACAAGTCGGACTATGAATCTGCTTCTTCAGCAATCACATCACTTTTCTTTTTAACGCCGTTGACCTCTAGCAGATATAAAAATCTTGGTTTATCAAACGGTTTGGTGTAGAGGTCAGCGCGCTGAAAATCCGTGTTAATTTTAATCACATCAATTAATTGTTTTTCATAGCAATCGCGTATGAAATGATATTTAATCCCGATGTGTTTAGTCTTTGGGTGTTGAACAGGATTTTTAGTGACAGCTATGGCAGCAGAATTATCAACATAAATAGGGGTGCTAGAAAATTTCAAACCGTAGTCGCGCATTTGCTGTTGAATCCAGATGATTTGAGAGCAGCAACTTGCAGCAGCAACGTATTCAGCTTCACAGGTTGATAAGGCAACCGAGGTCTGCTTTTTGCATTGCCACGTGACTAACCGTCTTCCAAAGAACTGACACCCTGCTGACGTCGATTTGAAATTCATCTTGCAGCCACCATAATCTGAATCGCTGTACGCAGTAAGCTCGAAGTCATCGTCATGAGGATACCACAAACCCAGTGTTGGAGTACCCTTCAGATAGCGGAAAATCCTTTTTACCCCAATCAGATGATTCACTTTTGGCTTCGCTTGATATCTAGAACATAGACATGTTGCATACATGATATCTGGACGCGAGGCAGTGAGATACATGAGAGATCCAATCATCCCACGATACATAGTGGCATCCACCAAATCCCCATTCTCATCAGGAGCCACATCATGATTTGTGGCAAGAGGGGTTCCGGCAGCAGACGCATTTTCCATGTCAAATCGACTGAGAACATCGCCGACATACTTGGTCTGATGTAGGAAAATGCCGGTAGGTGTTTGATCCACCTGTAATCCCAGGAAGAACTTCATCTCTCCCATTGCACTCATTTCAAATTCTGCCTTCATCACAGATTCGAAATCTTTGCATAAAGCTTCATTTCTAGATCCAAAGATGATATCATCCACGTAGATCTGCACCAGAAGCAAGTCACCATCTTTTTCTTTGATAAACAATGTACAGTCAATCACACCCCTGCGAAAACCATGCTTCAGCAGGTGGGTGGAGAGCTTTTCATACCAAGCTCGAGGAGCCTGATGTAGCCCATACAGAGCCTTGTCTAACTTGTAGACTCTGTCCCGATGATAAGGATCTTCGAATCCTTCGGGTTGACTGACATAAACTTCTTCACGGATTTCCCCATGCAAGAATGCACTCTTAACATCCAGTTGATAAACTTTGATTTTCATGTAAGAGGCGTAGGCTAGAAAGATACGAATAGCTTCCATTCTAGCTACGGGAGCAAAGACTTCATTGTAGTCGATGCCTTCGACTTGTCTGAAGCCTTGAACAACCAAGCGTGCCTTGTTTCTGATCACAACACCTTGGTCATCCCTCTTGCATTTTAGTACCCATTTGGTACCAATCACCTTAACTCCTTTCGGCCTGTCAACTAGTGTCCAGACTCCAAGTTTCTTGAACTGGAGTAGCTCCTCTTGCATAGCATTGACCCAGGCCTCATCTTTCAGGGCGTCACAGACATATTTAGGCTCGATTTGTGAAACAAAACATGAGAAGGCCCCGTCATTGACATAACCCTTTTCCATGACTGCAGCATAATCAGCAGAGTACAGCTGACTTCTTGTTTGCACACCGGATTGAATGTCCCCTATGATAGACGAGGGGGGATGATTCACACTGATCCTAGTCACTGGTGTGGTAGGAACCACAACCTCAGTATCCATATTGGTGACTACTGGTTCAGTATCCGGATTTCCTGCAGCTGGTATAGCAGCTGATGATTCACTGTGTTGATTAGCTGTTTGCTCAGTGTTAGAAGCAGAAGCTTCTTCATCATCTGATGAATCATCACTCTCATCATGAGCAGAAGTCGAAGAGCTTGAGGCACCAGCAGTAGGTGTGATGTTGCTTGAATCCAGATTTGATGTGTTAAGAACATCATACATCATCTGGGTAGCAGTATCATCCTCTGAATCAAGCTGTGGAAGATTGAAGGATTTGAAAAAGCCATCATAATCAAAGAATGATGATGGTCCTTTTCCTGCAGGAGGTGTGGTGAATCTCTGAACATCCACATTGCACCACACCTCTACCTGACCCGTCGAATTATTGTAAACTCGCTTGTCTGGGATGCTGTATCCTAAGAATATTCCCTGATCTGCTTTTTCGCTGAACTTGCCATCCTGAGTCTTCTTCAGTAATGTACATGGAGCTCCAAATGGTTCCAGGTACTCCAAGTTCGGCTTTCTCTTCTGAAGTAACTCGTAACAAGTCTTGCCATGCCTTTTGACTACTAACACACGCATTTGCCTCATTCCAGAACTGAACTGGGAGCTTTGAATCAGCTAACATGGTTCGCGCAGTTTCAATTAAGCTCCGATTTTTTCGTTCTGCAACTCCATTCATCTGTGGTGTGTATGCTGAGGTGAACTGGTGAACAATACCCTTCTCCTTGCAAAAAGCATCCATCCACTGATTCTTGAACTCTGTGCCATTGTCAGAATGAATTCTCCTTACCTTCAGTTTGTAGAGTGACTCCAAAGTCGTGACGAGCACCTTGAATGATTCAAACGTCTCTGATTTAGCTTTCAGAAACATCACCCAGGTGAATCTTGAGTAGTCATCAGTGACTACAAAGCAGTACCAGTCTCCTGCTATACTCTTTGTGCTTACAGGACCAAATAGATCCATGTGTAGCAGCTCCAAGGGCATCTCAATTGTGTTGACGTGCTTGGTCTTGTGAGATTTCCTGGTCTGCTTTCCCTTCTTGCAAGAGACACAAAAATCAGGAAGTTGGAAGTTCTTGACTGTAACTCCCTCAACTAGGTTGTTGTGAATCAGATGATTCATCTTCCTTTGATTGATGTGTCCCATCCTTCTATGCCATGAGATGGAGTCCTTCTCTGTAGCTTTTGAGAGGAAACATTGTGCTGTAGATTCAGAAGTAGAAGCATTAGACATATCCAAGACATATAGATCATTGTACCTGGATGCAGACATCAAAACCTGCTTCTCTGGAATCTCCATCTCCTCTTTCAGTATGTAACATTTTCGGTTGTCAAACATAACTTTGAATCCCTTGTCACATATCTGAGACACTGAAAGTAAATTGTTTTCCAGTTGTTGGACAAAATTTACTTTATCAAACTTTACCTTCTCATTACCTACTTCGCCCTGAGCGGTAATGTATCCTCCTTTATTTCCAGCAAATGAAACGTGTCCCCCTTTAATTTGTTTGACATTGAAAAGAAGAGACTTGTTTCCTGTCATGTGCCTGGAAGCTCCGCTATCCACAATCCATGTATTTGTTGAAGCACTGTAGCGGACAACCTGCACATAATTGAAACCAATCAGTTAAGGAGGGGGACCCAAGCCTTGACTGGCTTGGGTTTCCCAGAGGAATCAACCATCATGAATTCGACCCACTGTCCTTTATCAGTAGGTGGAATGTCAACTTTCAGATTGCCCAGGCTGTCAGACTCACCAGATGTCTTTGCTTTCCATAAACCATCCCTGTGAAAGGATTGTTTATGATAAATTTTAGACTGATTAACAGTTTGAGCATATGGTTTAGATTCAGAAACAGTTTTTCTGGCCGGTGTCACAGACCTGTCGGGGACTTGTCTGTGTTGCCTTTCACGTGGTGGGGACGAAAACGACTTAGAAGGTGTTTTATGCCTAATGGGTGTTTTCGATCTCACCGGGGTCTTAGATCGCTGTTTAGAATCTACTTTGACTTTGTCGGTTAACTCAACTTTAATTCTTGGTGTCTGATAGCGTGGACAATTGGTTGAAATATGACCTCGCTTACCACAAGTATAGCAGGATCTCCATTCATCAGGACTAGGAGATCTCTTGTGGGGCGGTGAGTAAACCTCAGGAATGGGTCTTTTGGTCTCAATCTTTGAATATGTACCCTCTTTAACAAATTTAACTTGTTTAACATTTTGATTAATTTGTCGTTGAGGTTGAGCATTATCCCTTTTACCTGGTTTAGCTTGAGTGGATTTAGAAATCTTGGTTTGTGTAATATTTGACTTTGATTCCAAACCAAAAGATGTTTGTACATTTGTTTCCACCTGTTTCTCAACATTGAGCTTGCTCGATGTTGAAAGTTTCTGATTAGCATCCGAAGAAGCAGACTGAACTGCAGTATCCGGATCACTCACCAAAGGAGTTGTCACCACATGATCCTTAATTTGATTATTATTAACTGGACGTTGTTTTGTGTTCAAAAGGATTTCATGTGGTGGTGGAACGACCTTGTAACCCAATCCCTCCCCATTGTTGCGTTCTTTAACCAAGTTTTTCAAAATGTGCGAAGAACTCGCGAGATTATGTAGTTTTTGTTGCAATGACTCATTTTCTACCTGTAAGACTGCTTTTTCTTTTTTAGTTTCTTCAATGGTCTTTAAGTAGAATTTAATGTCATTTTCTTGGTTAAATACAACAACTTCAGTTTCCTTTAGTTGTTTCTGCAATGCATCTATCTTCTCTTTATAACTGCTCTCATTTTGTTTTAATATATGATTAGCTTCTGAGCACAGTTTTAAGTCATTTACTAAGTTATCATTGTGTTCTAATAACCTAGCAAACTTTAGATCAATGCTTTCTCTAAATTTATCACATTCGACACAAACATGTTCATTAAATAGTTCATCTTTAGATTTTACCTGTGTGGATGTCGATGTTCCAGCCATGAAAGCATTCTGAGACGTAGCTTGAGCTTCAGATTCTGAATTCAACTCATTCTTGACTATTTCATCAACAGCATCAAACGTCTCTTCCAATTCAGCAGTATCAACTTCGGCTGAACTTTCGCCTTCACTCGCTGAGTCTTCGTTCAAATCTTCCACGGAAGCTATGTTAGCTTCATCAGACACAAATCTAAAGGACCAGTCTTGTCCTTCATCTCCTTGTGCTACCATAGCTTTAGAATCACTTCCCGTGGATGCTGGTTTCTTGTCTCTATCTTGCCTGTTGAACGAAGAAAAAGGATTCCCATTTCCAGTCTTCTTAGGCTTTGAACACTCCCTTTTGAAATGGCCCTTTTCTCCACAATTGAAGCACGTGACTTTAGACTTGTCAAAACCAAAAGTTGTATCTTTAGTAGCCACGAGATTCTGCCCTGTTTTCTTCACAAATTTCTTGGCTCTTCGGACAGCGCTTGCAAGAGCCCACATGATGTCCATTCTTTCCAGCTCATTCTCATCTACTTGCTCATAATCTTCATCAGCAAGGTGGCAATTACCAATTTTGCCTGCCACCAAACCATCATAAGAATGCACAACAGCAGCCAGAAGATCCATGTGCTCTTTAGCAACCTCCACTGTTACCTTTCCCAGATTTTCTGTAGTTAACTTTGCAGATTGAGTAACAATAGGGCTTTGACTAGCTCCAGATGCACCAAGAGTTTCATTTGCAGATGATGAGCCTTGTTCAACAGTTGAAGAGACATTGGACACAAAGGCTGTTTGCAAAGGTGCACCAGATGACTTTGCAGCAGGGGTGGACGTGGAAGCAACATTGTAGAGTGAGGGGTCCTGAGCATAAGAACCCTTCTTAGCCTTGTATTTTTGTCGCACTTCCTCCTCTTTCAGTTTTAGAATAAAGTCATTGATATCCAGGGTTTCTAAAACTGAGTTGTATCGAAGAGTAGAGATGAACGAATCCCACTTTGCAGGTAGACCATCTGCCAAGCTTAAAACCTTGTCTTCCATTGAAGTCTTAACACCATGAGTGTTAAGTTCACTCATCAGATGGTAGAAACGATCGATGATCTCATCCAAGCTTTCATTCCCAATTGCTGAGAAGTTATCAAACTCCTTCTTCAAAGCTTTGCCTTTCAGTGCCTTTAAGTTAGAATTTCCTTCATACCTCTTTTCAAGGACTTCCATCAATTTCTTACTTTGTTTGTGCTCTGAGTACTGATGAAAAATAGGCTTGGGAATGGACTGAGTCAAAATAGCATAAGCCTTCTTCTCTGCATTGTAGGCAACCTTTTGTGTGTCAGATAGTCCACTCAAAGTCAAAGGAATACCATCAGCCCCTACTGGTATTTTATAACCCACCTCAATAGAGTTCCACAAGTTAGTATCTACACCATTAAGATAGATTTCAAAACGTTGTCTCCATTGTGGAAAGTCCTCTATTGTCAATAGTTTAGGTGGCTTGTTATGGTTCCCTATTTCATTTTCCAGTAACAACAAATTCTGAATTCGTGAATCCTTTCCAGCTGACATGGCATAATGTTCTGAGTCCATCTTTGAATTAAGTTAACTTGAGAATTACACTGCTGTGCGAATGGGCTACAAGCGATTGGACTCAAACGTACGATTGAAACAGACGACTGAGAGATTTAGACGACTGAACAAACCGAACGACTCAGATGTGCGACTGGAGTGGGCGATTGACTCAATCGGGCGATTTACACTGCGATTGACTCAACCGGGCGAATGGACTGGCGAATGAGTTCAGTCGTACGATTAAGATAATCGTGCGACTGGGTCGGCTGAAAACGCGATTTTTGAACCCTTTTGACCTAGAACGCAATTCTTTGCACCCTAGACGGCTGAAACTCGAAAAACACTGACTTTTCTGAACATGCAAACGTAAAGACTCGATTTTTAGCCAAAAGAATGAATCTTTTTGCGTAAAAACGTAGACTTTTTCACAAAAACGATTGAATCAACGAAGAATCAAGAGCCAAGGCTCTGATACCACTTGTTAGGACCGAGTACGTACGGAGTACTAACAGATTCTTCGTTGTACCGAATCAAATAGTGCGGAATCCTATTTGATTGGCGATCCAATCAGTGAGAACGAAATCAAGATCAATCCTAACGATTAGAAAACGTTATGAATTGACTCGGAATGATCTGAAACGCTCTATGAAGTTGGAATGGTCGAACAGCACGTTCTGGGGCGATTAGGGTTTCTAGTATTCGAAGTGTCTCTTTATTCCACGAATTAAGTGGTATATATAGGTTAGGGTTTCTCATTCGGGCGACTGAACCATTCTGGTGGTTCAGTCGGGCGATTGAGCTATACGGTTGATCCATACGCACGACTGAGACATCAATCGTACGACTGGTTCAATCTCATGCTTCAGTCTTCCGACTGATCCAGTCTCATGATTCAGTCGTGTGACTGAGCCATTCGCATGAAGTTATTCATGCGTATGGTCCATTCGCATGATAACTATATCATGTTAAGTTTGAATGTGTTAATCATTACAACATTATGCATACCTATTCAAACTAAACCAAACCTATATAATTAGTCATTACTTAACCCATTAATGAAATATATAAACATTATAATATAAACAACCAAATGTATTTCATTAAGCACCATTTAATTACACATAGTCAAGACATTTTACATTCAACTCAGAATCTAGGGACACATGTATCAACAATTATTCATTTACTAACTACTGATTTATAAAGTTCTTGTTTAACCCAATTCAACACCTATTACACCATTACCATTACCGGTTGATCCCATACCACTTCTAGTAGTACCAAATGGATGTAATCTTGGCATAGATTGATTTAGAGCCTCGGAGGACCATGTTACTGACATAACACTATCAAACCGTGTGCAAAGAGCCTACATCATCTACCATACCTCTGAACTAAGGGGAGATGCGGGGAGAGATAGAGTACGTCTAAGATATGTATCGAGAGCATATTTTGGACCTACACCATTTCCCAACAATGGTTATATGTTGAATTGGTACCTTCGTTGCTTTGATCGTCCTTGGAATTGCTATCTAACTATTAGGCTTTAGCAAAATGTGTTCACCCTTCTCTATCCATCTATCTATCTAGTATCTATGTACTAGGCATCAAGTGTATCACTCATGCCTACTAGGATGCTATCCCTAAAACCCTTATTGTGTAATCGTTTGAATATTCAAAGTATAAGTGAATCAATTTTATCTATATTGTCAATATTTATTTACGTAAACTATATTCTTATTTAACAGCATGACTACTTTAATACCATCCACACTATTTGCATGATCTTGGCGACAACTTAGCCAATTTAGCATTGAGTCTTGTTACCTTGCAAACAATGAGCCATATGATGATTCTCCACCTTCACTTACATCTATTATAGATCTAACACCTTTTGTTTCCCTAGTACCCCGATTGCATATTGATGCACACCTCATTCCCTTAGAACCTGGACCCCCTACCACAGTATAGGTATCCTATTAGGAAACACTATAGACCCAGCACAAGAGAATTGAATCAAGGATTAGGTATGTAACATCTCTCACCAGACTCATGGCATAGGTGAACATGTTATTTACCACGACGTGTTGACGAACTACTTTTGAGATTCACTACATGCAATACATGAAGAGTTTGTAGCCTAACACTAAATAGACCAGATACGTGATCGTAACTTTACAGTTGTTATAGTGTAAAGTTATACTCGGTTCCTATAATCTAGTATAGTTAGATACTAGACATCAAGTGGTACTTTTGTTTAGCTAGGTGTTACGTTCAAACTTTATGCAAGTATTGTATGAACAACGACTATTATTAAAAGTATTTTAGTTATTTTACCTAAAGTTAATAGAAAAAACATTTGTTATAATGCCTAAAATCATTACAAAAATCAAAATAGAATATCTAAACTTGTTATTTTAAGACTTGCCATAGTGGATTGAAATGGGGGTGCCATCTTTGATGAGTTGGAAATGATTGTGGCGCCAAAGCCATTACTCGGTTGTGAAAAAGGGGCACCATAGAGGATCATCGCCAACCTACTAACGGGCGTGAAACATGTAGATGACATGATTTAGAATGGGTTAGAGATTCAATCGAATTTTTTGAGAAATCTTTGTAAATTTGGTCTGCGTATCATCTATAAAATATTTTTAGATTAATTTTAAAATTGATCCAAGCCACACAAATTAGGGCTTGAGATTCAAACATTTTAAATCAAATTAATATCTGCAAATCAATATCTACAGTTATATGAAGTGAATAATGGTTCTGGAAAACATCATAATGAGATGAAGATATTTAAAAATTAAACATACCATTCAATTCTTTTAGAAACTTCGATTGCAATTTAATTTTTTTAGTTTCAAATGTTGTTTTCTTTCTCTCTCTAAAGAGAAGAGCACCGCTGCAGATTTGGGTGAAAGAAATGTGAGATGCAGACGGTCTTGTCATCGAAAGCCATGGCGGTGAGCTTGCCATAATCGGATTTGTGGTCAGTGAAGGTTTGCTTGAGCTTGTAGGATTAGGGCGTCGGAGTTGTTCCCGATGAAGCCAAGTTTCACAAAAACAGAGAAGTAGACGATGAGATTATCTGGAATGGGGATGAGCATTTTATGGGTTTATATTTGTTTTTAATACAACTAGTGTTTATCATTCGCGCGCGTTGCGCGTGTGATGGCTGATTTGAAACAATTTTTTGAAATTTGATAACTTAGGGCTCATACCACTCAGACCACCATTAATACACCTCCCTACCTCATCTCCTTCACACACACATACACACATACACACTTTGTAAATTGTAATCATGGGGTTTCATTTTCCCATTAGGGTTTTCTTTCTACTTCCACTCTGCATCATCTTCTCCACTCAAACCACCGCACAACCACCAGGTTTCCGCTGCACCACCACCACCACTACCACCTGCAACTCCCTCATCGACTACAAGCTCCCCAACGCCACCACCCTCTCCGCCGTCGCCGACCTCTTCCATATCAAAAACCTCCGATCACTCCTCGCCGCCAACAACCTCCCTACCACCACTACCCCCCCGCAATCCCAAACCCTCACCGCCTCCCAAATCCTCAAAATCCCCTTCCCCTGCCTCTGCCGCAACGGCACCGGAGTCTCAAACCGCCACCCCGTGTACACTGTCGTCCCCAACGACGGCCTCTACCACATCGCTGCCGAAGTGTTCTCGGGGCTGGTGACGTTCCAGCAGATCCAGAAGTGAACAGGATACCCGACCCGGATAGGATTTCGGTGGGGCAGGAGCTGTGGATACCGCTGCCGTGCAGCTATGATGAGGTGGACGGAGCTCCGGCGCTGCACTACGGGCACCTGGGCAGCTTCTCTATGAAAATGGGTGTAAAGAGCCACCCACATCTGTATATGCAGAAAGGGGACCATATTTGCACTAAATGACAAAATGATACTATTTATTCTAATTGGTTTTTAAATATTATGTAATTTGTGGGCTTCAAACATTAAGTTGGCAAACTCGAAAATATTATTTTATAGCAAGTCAAACCATTACATTTAAATTAGATGGGGCTTTAGTTAAGAAATTTTAGTTTACGTGGCGCCTCAACAAAAAAATAAGTAAAAACCACTACACATAATTTTAACGTTAACACCTACATATGATTTTAAATCCTAAACTAGATATTTGTGTAATTAAATCTTTTTCTTTATTATGATTCTAGGGTCCAAAAGGTTAAAAGCGTAATTTCACATGTGGAGACCGCCCTTGGCAACAGCCATTAACTTCCCCCTTTCTCGTTCTCATTTCGTAAGAGCATTCACATCCCATTCCTTATCTTTATCCATATAATTACACTAAAAATCACTACTTCTTCTCTCTCCTTTCAATTAAATAATATATTTTTATACCTTTTTCATTACCTTTTCTCTCTCCTTCACTCACAACCACTTTCAAAAATATTAAAAAATTTATAAGGATTGTACAGTGATTCTTCAAATATACCAATCCACAATAACATTTTCTCTCTCCTTCACTCACAACCACTCAAAATCATTCCATATAATATACCAAACACACTCACATAAATATAAAGCATGGGTTGTGAATGCTCTAAACCCTCTCTTCCCCAAATTAGGGTTTTACACTTCTCTACGGCTGCACCCCCACACACACACCACACCATCCAGAAATGAACTCTCTCCTCTTCTTCAGAGTTTCTTCCAAGAGACTCACGAATCTTGCTTCTCTTACCGCCTGCAACTCACTCAAGCACCACCTACTTCCATCACCTTCACACCCTTCACCGGCAAAGCCCCAAGGTTTCTGTAATCATCCGCAAAATTCCAACCCAAATGCTGGGTTTTTGAGGGGTTTTCACGGGTCTCGATGGATGAGTATCGGGCCTTCCGTTGTGACAACACAAGCTGCGGGATATGCGGTTGCCGCCGATCCCTCGTACGACGATAGGGCTTCGTCGTCTTCTGATAGTCTTGAGATTTCTAAGCTTGGGATTTCGCAGGAGATTGTCTCTGCTTTAGCGAAAAAGGGTATAACTAAGCTCTTTCCCATTCAGGTAACTCGGCATTGAATCATGTTTCCCTTTTGTTATTTCATCGTTATCTTTTAATCTTTGAATAGGATCGTTCATTTCGTTATGCTTTTTATTGGGGTTTGTATATTTCGTACTTGTATGTATGTATGTATGTATGTATATCGGTTTTAGGATTAGAGCTTTACGTTGAGCTTTAATCTCAATCTGGTTATCCCTTCAGGTCAGTTTTGATGTGGGTTTTAAACACTTTAATAACTACAAAATAGAAGTTGGTATTAAAAGGTTGAAGATTAGAATCAGAATCAGATTGCAAATTTTTTTAACTAATATCGAAATCAATCCAAAATCTTTTTTTTTTTGTGTGTCGACAAGGTAAAAGTTACATATGAAGTTGCAATTTTCCACCCCTTTGGATTAAATAAGCATGTGGTAATATAATGGTTTGATTTGGAGCATGAATGATTCACAACTTTTTGTTTATTGTTGCGCAGAGAGCTGTACTAGAACCCGCAATGCAGGGGCATGACATGATTGGCCGTGCTAGAACAGGAACAGGGAAGACCCTTGCTTTTGGCATCCCTATCATGGATAAGATCATTCAATACAATGATAAATATGGGTATATAATAGTTCTATTGTATTTTGATTCATTTTAGATATAGTTAGTTATTAAAATTACTTATATATGTGGAAAAATGTAACAGAAGAGGGAGGAACCCGTTAGCCATTGTTATGGCTCCTACTAGAGAGCTTGCTCGCCAAGTTGAGAAGGAATTCTATGAGTCTGCACCCAATTTAGATACTCTGTGTGTGTATGGTGGTTCACCCATACAACGCCAGATGAGTACTCTTGATCGTGGTGTTGATGTTATTGTTGGCACCCCAGGGCGAGTTATTGATCTGCTCAAAAGAGGTGCCTTGAATCTATCAGAAGTTAAATTTGCAGTTCTTGATGAAGCAGATCAGATGCTGAATGTTGGCTTTGCTGAAGCTGTTGAAACAATTCTAGAATATTTGCCAAAACAGCGTCAAACCATGATGTTTTCAGCAACCATGCCAAGTTGGATTGTTAAACTTACTCATAAGTACTTAAAGACACCAGTAACTATTGATCTTGTGAGTTGGTTTTGTACACATTTCTTATATAACGATAGTTACCTTTGTCATCTACAATCATAAATGCAAAATTCTGTTCTAGGTCGGTGATTCAGACCAAAAGTTGGCTGATGGAATTACACTGTATTCTATTACATCAGAAATGCGTGAGAGACCATCAATCATTGGACCACTTATAACAGTATGGGTTGAAATTTGCCGGTTGAAATTGTTAATTTTTAATTTGGTTGGTATTCACATCATTTGTTTTCTTTCAGGAGCATGCAAATGGTGGGAAATCTATAATTTTTACTCAAACAAAACGTGATGCTGATCGATTGGCATACGCATTGCAAAAGAGCTTCAGATGTGAAGCATTGCATGGAGATATTTCACAAAATCAAAGGGAGAGAACTCTTGCAGGCTTTAGAGATGGTCGGATTAATGTTTTAGTAGCCACTGATGTTGCTGCTCGTGGCCTTGATGTTCCTAATGTTGATCTGGTGAATCTTCTGCCTGTTTTGTAATCTGCAGCTTGTATAATACGGATTTTAGTTTTGCTTAATTTGTTTCACTCTCTTATCAGAATTTGATTTTATTGATGGCAGGTGATACATTATGAGCTACCTAACTCCTCTGAAATATTTGTTCATCGATCTGGACGTACTGGTCGTGCAGGCAAGAAAGGAAGTGCAATATTGATGTATTCCTCTCAGCAGTGGAGAGATGTCAAAGCATATGAGCGTGAAGTAGGATGCAAATTTACAGAGGTAATGTCTACAATTTATTCACAAATAAGTGATCATGTAGTTATTATGCTGATATAAGCATTTAAAATATTGGGGTTTTTGGGTGCTGACTAATTTCTTTTTTGATATATCAAAAGCTTCCTCCAATTGCTGTGGATGCTGGATCCAGAATTGACCTGGGTGGTGGAGGTGGATTTAGTTTTGGAGGTAGACATGGTGATTCAGGATTTGGTTCTCGTGGTGGTGGGTTTGGTTCTCGTGGTGGTGGGTTTGGTAGACCTGGTTATGGGGGAACAGGTGGTGGTGGTGGGTTTAGAGGTCCTAGCTCAGGGCGTTCTAGTGGCTTTGGTGAAGATTCGAGTCGCTCTAGCCGTAGGGGTGGCTCTGGGGACTTTGGTTCAGATCGTTCAGGTGGTTTTGGTGGAGGCCGTTCGGGTGGTGGATTTGGGTCAGATCGTTCGGGTGGTGGATTTGGGTCAGATCGTTCGGGTGGTGGATTTGGTTCAGATCGTTCGGGTGGTGGATTTGGTTCAGATCGTTCGGGTGGTGGATTTGGTTCAGATCGTTCAGGTGGATTTGGCAGTCGGCGTTCAGGTGGTGGATTTGGTAGCTTTGGTGATGACACTGGATTTTAATCTGTTTGTTGGCGGGTAATAGAAGAGAAAACTTGGTTGTGTTTTCATTATTACTTGTCCGTCCTCTGATAAATAATAGAGGTATCATGAGTTGTTTTTTGGTTATTTTTAAGCATACGTCACCTATATCTAGTAAGAACATGTTGGATCTAACATCTTAGTGAAGTCGATAAATGGAACCTGCGTGTAAATCTATTCTGGGCGAACAATACTTTAGCCATGCATTCTTTTTGGTTTTTGTGGTTGTTTCCAAGGGTTATAATTCTTAAATTATGTCACTAAAAGATCCTGGATTATGGGAGAAGTGATGTCTATGTTGCAGAATGTAGCATTGACATCACATGTGGGAAATCAATGTGTCCTGAGCAAGTTTTTGCAATTGAGTCGCACCTTTGAAATTTATTTAAGCTTTTAAAGAAGTTTGTGGCGGTGTTTTTGTTTTAAACATTCACATGCCATGAGCTGTTGCATCTTCGGTTAGGTCGGCCTTTTGCTTTTGTTTTTTAACATCTTTCGTTTCTTCATGTGTTATTGTTAGAAAATAAGTTAAAAGTTGTGATGCGTTTACTACTAGATATTCTAGATGCTCATTTCCTTCTCTTTATCTCAAAACCTACCTCCTTGATGTATGTATTCTTCGACTCCTCAACATTCAAAGTATATACTTAAAATGCTAGAAGTCTAGAACTTAATTTCTTGCTATCAAGAACTACAATGTGATGAAGTTGAGCCATCTCAAGATCTGGCGATTTTCAATTTTGGTATCATCTATAACATGTCGTCTCGTCATATTCCAACAAAATGAGAGAACCCAATGAAAAAACTTATTCAAGATTGTCCGAGCCATGTTATTTCATGTGCACCTACATATATATTACTGATGTATACGTCAGCACAAACCTTTTTTTTTTTACCTTCTTGACCCTAGTTTTACCTTTTCTATATAAGGTTTAGTTTTTGTTGAAATTTGATTACACATGTTTTACCTACATTTGGGTGTCTTAATCAATCTTTTCTCAAGTATACCAGCCAAATAAACTTTCTTTCGTTTGAATCCGATCCTTGTATATTTCTAGATGTACCCCTAGCCGTCATTGATACCTATGTTAGTTGGAGGTGGGTGTACAAGAACTTAGGTTTTAGTGTTTGCCCATCTCAGGCTAACGTTAGTTGGAGGTGGGTTTATATTAACAAACATCTTCATGTGTTCGTTAGTTGATATCAAGCCGACTTGTGTCCACATACTTTTATCACACAAAGAAAATCGATTACACTAAGACATAGCCTTGTCGTGAACCCAACAACTATTCAGCTCGTGGTTTGACAGTATCCCCTAGGGTAACTTGAATAAGATTTTGTATATGACACAATATTGTTGCTTTGTTAACTCTACGTGTCACATCATGATTGCTTGCTACAGATGACAATTTATGGTTTTAAATAAGCTTCTAGATCTTAGTTTTTTAGCTATCTGTCGCACATATAATTCATGGATTTAATTAATGCGTACATGATACTTCTCTACTTTTATATTGCTGAACTTCAGTTACATGTCATCTTCACATATATGTTGATAATGTCATTATTACCAAGTTTTGTGGTAGAAGTGATTCAGTTGTTTTATTAATTTGTTGTTGCTTTAAATTTCTCATCTTGAGGCAAGTTAAAGAAGCAGGGCAAGAGAGTAAGTGACTCATTTGGTTAGATTCATAAAGAAGCAGGGCAAGAGAGTAAGTGACTCATTTGGTTAGATTCATCTCATGAGTGACGTATGCTTATCCCTTTTTTTCTATTGCATATGAGTTGCAACAATAATAATCACGTTAGAGAGCCCTAGAGCTTGAGCTTCGATGGTACTCCAACGTTAAAATCAGTATGTGTAAATGATGTATTAAACATAAGTGTAAATGTTAAATGTAAGAATAAAGATTATAAGTGCTAAAGGTTTGATTGAAGAAGATAAACAAAGTATATTGAGTGAGAGTAGAGAAATTAAGATGGTCCTTCACTTGGAATGGAGGATGTATTTATATTGTTGAGGTTATGAGACATTAGAGAACAATTCTATTTTAAGTAGCCCGCAACGACACATTTTATTATGAACTCCTTGGGTAGAGAGTTCCACATAAAGGGTTTCTATTCGACATTAATGTTTATTATCCCACTAGTTGACCCTGGCTTCTGCTGCTACTGATCTTTGCTCCCTGTTGTGTCTTTGTTTACCTTAGGCTTGACCTTTGTCTTTTGTTATCTTGTGTCGTGACATTATTCTCTTATGATCAGTAGGATTCTTTCTTTGCTATTAAGTTTCTTTTCTAATTTCATTCATTTTCTAAATATTTCTATGTATAGAGCTTGCGCCCCACTTACTCACGTCGAATCACGGGTGACTATCTTTGACTTAGCTTATTCACATCCTACTTTCTTTCTCAGTCGGGACATGCTATTGCTAGTTTCATCCAGCCGCGGCCAAGACATTCACCCTTAGCTATAACTTAACTACTTCAATCCCAATCGTGCCCTACACCTAATTATTTATGCTGAAGCATATGTGGTTGCTCTTGTCTCGATTTGCTTGTATTATATGTCAACAGTGTTGTTTGTTAGAGCTATCCTAGCACACTAGACTAACAAGTGTTAACCATTTTCTACACTGGTATCTTCAGGCTTACATATTTTCATATATTATGGAATGGTCTGTTACTTTATCGAAGTACGAACTCAAATCGTCTATCAATGATACGATCAAAAAAGAAGAACAAAGAAGAAAGGACATTCAATCAATCAAGCTACTTCTCATTCATCATATTAGCCTATTACTAGGCAGATTAACTAACTACCATTAACTAACTAATGGTGGTTAGTTATTCGTACAACGATAAACTCAAACGATCACTAATTGTTACAATTGAGTCCCTTAACTCTGCGAATATTACAATTCCTACCCTTACAACTATATATCGTATCAAACTCCCCCGGTCGTCGGAGGATGGAATTCAGGAAACCGGAGTTGAAATTCTTCTAAATCCTCCCATTAGCTTTGGTCGCCGGTAAATGCATCCAATGAAGCAATGCACTAACAAACCAACTTATGGTGTTAGCGGACCATTCGCCGGTCCGAAATGGGTCAAGGTTGTAAGCGAAATCGAGGCTCCTCAGGGAGAGGTATAACCAAATCATGGCTACCCTTAGCTGCTTTAAGCAAAGAAACATGGAATGTGGGGTGAATTTGAGAAGAAGCTGGTAAATCCAATCAATAAGCAACTGATCCCCACTTTAGCAGTAATAAGGAAGGGCCCAAAATAACGTGGACGGAGCTTATGATGGTGATGCTTCTTCAAGGAGGTCTGCACATACGGGTGTAATTTGACATATACCTGATCACCCATATTAAAACATCGGTCAGAGCGGTGTTGATCAACCAATTGTTTCATGTGATTTTGCATAGATTCAAGGGAAGATTTTAAAGTTGCAATCTTAAATTCCCGAGCCTGAAAGAGCTCCTCTAAAGAATGAATCTTGGTATCGCGTGGAATATATGGGATATGTAATGGAGGAGGAATTCCATATAAAGCTTCAAAGGGTGACATACCAATAGCAGAATGTTTGGTGGTATTATACCACCATTTAGCAAGCGTTACCAATTTGAACCATAAAAGAGGAGTATTCATCATCATAGCATGTAGATAAGATTCAAGAAAATGATTTAAAACCTCAGACTGGCCATCATATTGGGGATGATATGCCGTAGAAAATGCCAAAGAAATGCCCTGGAGCTTCATGAAATCTCCCCAAAATGGCTAAAAATAAGGAGTCACGATCAGAAACAATTGTTGAATGGCAACCATGTAATTTGAAAACGTTTTCAAAAACCAATTGAGCTACTTGGGCTGCCAAAATATGGGTGAGTGAGACCAATAAAATGACCATACTTTGTAAAATGGTCCACCACCACTAAAATAGAGTCTTTTCCTGTTGATTTTGGTAACCCATTGATAAAATCCATGGATATATCCGTAAAGATGGATGTAGGTATAGGTAAGGGCTGTAGTAACCCTGGACTTGCAATTCGTTCATACTCACTACGTTGGCATGTCTGATAGGTTTGTATGAAGCTTCGAACTTGTTAAGAACACTTCTTCTAATAGAACAATTCCTTCAATCTATGAAGGGTAGGTGCAAAACCCGAATGGCCACCAATAGAAGAAGAATGACACAATGTAAGAATGTCTTGCTTCAATTAATCATTAGGACTGATAACTATGCAGCCTTTCCTTGTCAAAACCTGACCATTCCAATGATAATGTTGAGTGGAAGAACCTTGTTGTAAACTGGTAATAAGATCTTGTAACTGAGGATCAAGGGACCAACTATGATGAATGCGACCCTATAATAAAGGACCTAAAGAGCTTAAACCCAATTGGAATAATGAAGAACCCTTTACTCTGGATAATGCATCAACAACTTTATTAGCAGGGCCTTATTTATAGACTATCTCATAGTCGTACCCAAGTAATTTGGCTAATCAAGTTTGTTTTAATGGGTATTTATCTTTTGATCCAATGGAAATTTTAGGTTTTTATGATCTGTTTTGATTATGAAATGACCAGCTATCAAATAATGGTGCCAATTCTTGACCGCCAATAAGATAGCCAATAGTTCCTTCTCATAAACAGATAATGCTTGTTGTTTAGGCGATAAACCTTTGCTTAAAAAAGCTAATGGGTGACCATCTTGCATTAATACCGCACCCAATCCCTTGGCGGATGCATCTGTTTCCACCATAAAATTGCTAAAATGAAGGAGAGCAAGCACAAGTGAGGTAGATAATGCGTATTTCAATTGATCAAAAGCTTGATGTGCCTCCGAATGCCATTTAAACCCATCCTTTTTAGGGAGGTTAGTCAATGGTCTAGCAATAGAACCAAATGGCCGAATAAAACGCCAGTAATATCCAGCTAAACCCAAGAACCCACGTAGTTGTTTAACAGTTGTTAGAATAGGCTAATTGATAATGGCAGCTATCTTAGTAGGATCTGTTGCCATGCCTGCTCCAGTTATCATGTGACCTAAATAGTTGACTTGAGCCCCGACAAAAGAGCATTTAGACCGCTTGGCTACTAAAGAATTAGCTCGAAGCAACTGTAGAACAGACTCAAGATCCACCAAATGCTGATCTAAAGTAGCACTATAGATCAAAATATCATCAAAGAAAACTAATGCATATTTCTGTAAAAGAGACTTGAATGTAGAATTCATTAAAGCCTGAAAAGAAGCCGGTACATTTGTTAACCCAAAGGGTAAAACCAAGAACTCGAAATGACCCTGATGTGTTCGGAAGGATGTCTTGTAAATGTCTAGGGGGTGTATACGTATCTGATGGTACCCTGAACGCAAATCTAACTTGGAAAAGATTACCGAACCACCCAATTCATCTAGTAATTCATCTATCAATGGAATGGGAAAACTATTCTTGATGGTAGCCGCATTTAGCCTTGATAATCAATACACATTCTCCAAGTACCGTCTTTCTTTTGGACTAACACCACAGGCGCAACAAACGAGCTGGTACTTTCTCAAATTATGCAAGTATCCAATAATTCTTGGGTCATTTTCTCGATAGTATCTTTTTGGGATGCTTGATATCTGTACGGTTTTTGGACAATCGGATTAGTGCCTTCTTTTAAAATGATTTGTGATCACATTGTCGAGAAGGTGGTAAGGAAGTTGGAACTCTGAACAAATCCTCATAACTTTCAAGCAGCTGCGATAGAGCTGATGATGAGTGTGTTCCTGAGATCAATGGAACATGTTGAGGGGCACCATTTAAATCCGACTATAGACTAAAAAGTTATGCCTGTTCATCATGATTATTGTGGGAAAGTAATTCTTGCAATCCGACTATAGACTAAAGAGTTGTGCCTGTTCATCATGCTTATTATGGGAAAGTAATTCTTGCATTTTTTTCAATTGAACACAGAGTAATGCCCTTTGATTTTGCCCCTTTTAACCCCAAGGATACCCTATCAATTGTAATTCATTGTAAGTTCTCTGAAGTTCCAAGCAATATCATCAAGAATTTGTAACCAGTGAATTCCCAACACCATATCATAATTGGTAGGAGAAATAAGGAGGACATCAGTTTTAAACCAGTTACCTTGCATTGACCATTGAAAATTCATGCACATTTTGTTGCAAGTGATGAGGTTGCCATCAGCTACAATTATCTATACTGGGGGTATATCTTTTAACTTGCTGTGAAGCTTCTTAGCAATGCTTTCATCCAAAAAATTATGGGTAGTTCCTGAATCAATCAGGATGTGTAAGGGTTTAGTACCAAAAGCTCCTATCACCTTCATGGTTGAATAAGATGGGATCCCTATGACTGCATTAAGGGAGATTTAGGGATCATAGACTTTGGTATTCAAGCAATCAATGGTCTCAATTACTTCCCCATCCTCTGCTTCTTCACACACTTCCACTGAGAATAATTGTTTGTTCTTACACACATGTGCAGGGGTGTACTTTTCAGTGCACCTAAAACATTCTCCCTTGAGAAGTTTCTCCTTAATCTCTTTGGTTGATAATCTTCTTGTTATTGGTCTTTTTCCTTTGTTCAAAGGAGCTGGTAAATAGGGTGTATTGGCAGAACTAACATGAGTTATGGTTTTGTAATAATTGTCATAGGGTTTAGAATTGGTGAAGTTTGGGTTGGGTTTATGTGACTTAAACCAATTAGCATCTGAAAGAGGTTTAAGTGTTTCATCTTGTATTCTTGCTAACATGTAAGCCTCTAGTAAATTTTTTGGTCTTAGTAATCGTAATGGATTACCAATCTCAGGACGAACAACCCTCAAGAACAGACTGATTGCATATTCGTCACAGATAGACACTCGTGTCAATGCTAGATCAAATTCTTGACATAGATTTTGCAGAGATCCCGTTTGTCTAATAGCAGCCAAAGCCCCCATCGTATCAGGACCAATCACTGTTGCGAATCTTGTTGAGATGAATCCCTTATACTCTAACCATGACATTCTATCAATCGATCCTCCTCTTGATTGCACGAAATATTGGTGCCATAGCAGCGGCATCTCTTCCAAATGTACTATAACATAACGAACCTTCGACATCTCTTACGTTCCATCAATGTAGAAGAAATGCTCTACTTTACACAACCATCCTTCTATATTGATGCCATTGAATTTAGGAAATTCCATCTTCGTTAAGCGGTCGTGACTGCTATGGTAAGCATGCGTTTCGCCATTGCTTCCACTTGTGGATTCCATTGATCGAACTAATTAATGTTGAATGACGGGAAATTCTTGAGAATTTCAGCCATCTGATTCGAATTCTCCGTCATTTGATCCTTCATCGCTGCCATATCCGCAGAATTCTTTGTTGCTGCTGCTATAATCGCTTCCAGTTCCGTCAAATTGAGGCCGGTTGGTGTCTCTAATCGTAGCAGAGTAGCATCATGTTCTTGTACCTTCTACTCCAACAACTGATTGCGTGTTGTCGCCATGGATTCTTCAGTGACAATTTAGAGTTTTCGAGAATCAGATGCTCTGATACCACTTGATACGATCAAAAAAGAACAAAGAAGAAAGGAAATTCGATCAATCAAGCTACTTCTTATTCATCATATTAGCCTATTAATAGGCAGATTAACTAACTAACGGTAGTTAGTTATTCGTACAACGGTAAACTCAAACGATCACTAATTGTTACAATTGAGTTCCTTAACTCTGCGAATATTACAATTCCTACCCTTACAACTATATATCATATCAATCAGTAACCTACTGGTCGGTACTCTTAACAATCAAAAACGACTTAAGGCATCTTATAAGTACTAGCTCTTGTGGGTTAATTTTTTTGAACGACAGGTTAGTGGTTAGAAGTTAGTAACATTAAGTTAGTAATAATTTGTCAATGTTAAGAGTTGAACCCTGGACCTTCAAGAGAGGCAAAGCCCTCACCTCCCCTTGAACTATTTCTCGCTCATCTACTATCACTCTTCATGGATGTGTTGATGCTGACACAGTGAGTAGTCTTGATCATCATTGCTCAACTACCGGTTATTGTGTTTACTTGGCTCCAAGCTCGTGGATTGGAGTTTGAAGAAACATTATATTGTTGTGAGTCCGAATATTAGGCTCTAGCCCATGATGTGAATGAAGTGAGTTGGATCATCACCAAGTAGCACGCCTAGTTTCTGGTTTAACAAACTGAAGCTACTTATTTGGTTTTAAATCCCGTGTCTTGCTCATGCACAAATAATCTTGAGGTTGATTTATCCTTCATTAAAGACATAGTCTTGGGTCAAGGTTTGCTATGCCTTTACCACTAGTTAACTTGTATATGATCTCACAAAGGCTTCTCATATCGCCCCTCAGTGGTCCAAGCTGCAAATCGGCTGTGCTGTTCAGCTTGCAGGTGGAATGTCAAGATAGTCAATAAAGTGAATTAGTCCATGTGTAAAGCACTTGATATGTGAAGCAAAAGCCAATGTCATGATAGCTAGTCAACCTAACTAAGTTAGTAAGGTAGTTACATTAGCTCTATAAATAGTAATTTGTAATTCATTTCGAGTTAGAGAAAACTAATACAAAAAGCAAAAAATCTCTCTTTTCTTTTAATCTTTCACTTGGCATCGTCGTGGTCATTTTCTTTGTAAAGATTCGGGTGGTCATTTTCTTTGTAAAGATTTGGATCGAGCTTTTAAATTTGGTACCATTCAAGCTTCTGTCTATAGATTTTTCATTTTCATGCCAACTCATCAGTTTGAATATTGCAAAACTGTAAGTTTTATAGTATTAGTTTAGATTTCTAGTTTTTGAAAATCCAGTGTCATCGACAGAAGCATCTTTTGAGCACATCAAAATCCTCTACTTGATACAATCTTAATTCTCTTAAAGAGTTCAAGGATAATACAAAATGTTTCACACTTTTAACCACACAGAATTACTTCTGAACTCTTTACACAATTTTTAAACATATCATATATGTAGCATAATACCACCATTTGGGATAACTACTGATGATAAAAACTATCACATGTTAACGCCATCGTTTGGATGGATCATTGGCAGGAAAGAGGGGCGGGAAGACTGATGTATCAATAGTTTAATTGTCTGATTCATGGTTGATGAATGTAGATCCATGCATTCTTCAAGATCAGCATCACATGCCAACAATACCCATTCAGAATCATCATCCATGTACTCCAGTATGATATTTCCCATGTTATAGTTATTGAAACGCCTTGCCATCTCTTGCTGCAAATCTGCAAATCTCCAGTCTTTCGGCATTTTAAATCTTATTTTTTCAGCACCATAACTAGCTTTAACTCTAAAGACACCATCATTTTGTGAAATATTCTTCAGTTTATTGTTATTAGATACTACTATTAACTTGGTTTCTTCATGAACCAACGTTTCTGTTCCTGAAGGACAACTAGAACCGCGGCTGCAAGAAGATGAAGAATTGGATGGTGGTGTTGTTTCACTGTTTAAGTTGTTGACCCGATCGTTGACTTTTGGTTTAGGATTAGGTGGAACAGGAGAGCTTAATTCTGGGAAGTTTGTGTAGAATGACCCAAGGTTAATCATGCCCTCAGCACCTTGTACTGAGTCGATAACGAGTTGCAGCTTCTTTAGTGAATGGCTTACTTTCTTGATCTTTCGAGACGGCCATCTCATGATTCCATGCTGCCTGCATATCCTTTTCAAGGTTGTGGGGCAAACTGAGGGAAATATTAAGGAACAACGGTTATTTTCAAGAAATCTTGTGGCAAATTTGTGAACAAGTAGATTACAACTATAAAAGTAGTAGTGTCTAGTGTCTAACCCCCAATACTCTTGGCAGCATCTTTAAGACTCCCTGGAAAGTACTGCTGAAGAACTTGCAAACTAATGTTTTTCTCTGTTTTGACCCGACCCTTTTTGGTTGATCGTTTGGTGCCACATGATTGACCTTTTGAATTGGATCCCCATCCAAGATAAGTTTGCTTTTTTGGATCAGAGAATGTGAGTTCCTGATATAATTGGTTTATCAGTTTAAATTCTTCTTCTGGTTCTTCCTTATGACACCCCATGGACAAAATGATGTTTTCACCCCTGCGTTGGGCTTCCAGCATGTCGGAAATCCAAGAATCATCATGGGTATATGGTTCTTTGACTGCAAATGAATCTTGTTGCATTAGTTCTTCATCTTGTATTATGTGCAAGCTCCAAGAAACATCTTTCATCATGGAAACTATCGAGCTTCTAATCTGTTCTTGTTCATGGATTTTGCAGTCAGGCGGCAGGAAGAACTCCAAGATGAAATCTAATGGTCCTGTGTGGGTGCTATGAACGCGTATTGCAATAACACCTTCGATTCCAAACATCCTAGCTTCATTAGCTGCAGGATAATCAGCCCTACAAAAATCATTAATGTTAGTAAAGCAAGGTTGGTTTGTACCCAACGCTTTACCAGCAATACCTTCGCCCGCTACAAGCTGCAGTGCTGGGCATGATTCAAAAAAGCTCAAAACTTGGGGATCAAACACATATGAAGCAGATTCTATGATTGAGATGGAAGTATCAGGATGTCTGGATCTGCCTTTACATGTGCCCCATGTTTGAGCCAATGGTAACTTGAGTGTGTTACATATGGATCTCAAAGCATCTCGAATCTCCGCAAGTGCTACCTCGTATGGCTCACTGAAATCCTGATAAATTGAAACATATATGTGGTATAACAAAAGGAGTTTATAATTGCAATTGACTGTTATTGAGTTTCTTGATGTATAATGTTTACCTTTAGCTTAGGATGAAACAAGAACTCTGAACTCCTTAGATCAACAGCCTGCAAGCAAAAGTCGATTCAGAACAGATTAAACTAAAGAAAAGTCATTAAACATTTTCATGAATGTAATTCTACACCAAGACTCGATTGTGGGTCACATGAACATGATATGACGAGTAAAAGTAAAGTAAAAAAAGACACCTCAAGAGCTTTACAGATGTTTTCGACTTGATCATGGAAGTTTACTTTCTGAGATGTTGTCACAACTTCTATGACACCAAGACAAGTGTCACCCTCAAGTTCAAACACAGGGATGTTGAGACACCCATAAAGATTGAGTTTTTGAGCCCAAATCACGCGTGGATCATCCCCTTCAGCAGTGAATCGAAGATCTGTAGTGCATGTGGGAAACTTCTTCGAGTAAACTATGGCTGGTAAACCGATCATCTCAGATGAATCATAATCAGCAGCAAACTTATAGCTCTTGGAAATCTCTCTGTAATTCAAGAGATCTGCACTATCTGAGTTGATTATGAAAGGTTGGTCCTCTGCGGTTATGACTCGCTTGCCTTGTCTAGTAACAGGCAGCCATAACTGAACAAGAAGATCTATGTCCATCACACATCTTTCCTTCAGATATTCAATCGCTTGAATCAATCGATCATCAAAGAATTCATGACAATCATCAAGAGATTTCATATCAATTTCTTCTTCTGGAGATATGTTTGGATCAAAACACCTCATGTATGTGTCTGCTGAATCAAGGTAAGAGTATGAAAAATCCAAAAGGGTTGAAGAAAATAGATTAGGACTCTTTAACCACCCACCATCAGGTGAGATTTCATCAACAACAACAAATTCAAGATTGTTTTCTTGAGTGGATCCAAACGTAGTGGTATGATCATCCATATAGTACCCTTTTTTGTTCTTAAAATGAATTAAAATTCTACAACAACTAAAACGATAGAAAAAAAGGAATTTGTGGTTCTAGTCCAGCAGAGAAAAGAACTCAGGAACCACAGCGGAGAAGGTTTACGTATATGTAAAACAGAAACAGCAACTTCAACCACTTCTTATCGTCTTTCTTCAGAAACCAAACGTCTCCGTGTCTCACAAACATCGTGCTTTCGTTGAACTGCCGATTTACAAGTGAATAGAAAAAGTTTCATGCATCAACAAATATTTAATCAAAACACACAACAAATAAAAACCACAACATGTTTGACGTAATACATTGATATTATAAGTACCGAAGCAAATTGCACATAAGATGAAAAGTAGTAAGAGATTAACTTACTTTGAGAATTGAATGTTGGAAAACCGGATGAAATGAAATGAAGTTTCAGTTTTAGAAACTGAAACTGAAACTGAAACTGAAACTGAAACTGAAACTGGATCTTGATCTTGATTCTGATCTTTGATGTTTTAGACATACACAAGTTTCCGCTTCTGCTTGATTTTTATAGAAGGGATGCCAGAATCTTAAAGCAGGACCACAAAGTGACGTAACTATATAAATTAAACGTTGAACACACATACATACATGTGTTTGTATGGAACCAAGATTATTAAAAAATAAAAATATTATGAGAATAACTACAGGGGTTATTATTAAGAGAGTTATTAGATTGTAATATTTCAACTTACATTTGTTAGCCTGTATAAATTTCAAATTAAGAAATGTTTACATACACTATTAAATTTGAGTTTAATTCCTCCAACAATCTATTAATAACTGAGAGTTAAACTCTGTTAGTGTTTTTTAATGAAACGTGACCAACTTTAAGTTTATTTTCAACTTCTTTGCCTGCCGATCTCCATTAGGTTTGTTTTTCGGTGTCTAACCTCCATCATCACTTAAAATTTACCTCCAAAGTGTCAAGTGATTCAAGTTAGGAGTTGAGAATTGACGAGTTTCAGAGTGTAGAAGTTTTAGATTGACAAATCTGATGGTATATTTCATTAGTCTGCTTAGTGTTTTGGTCGCATAAACGGTTCATTTCATGTAAAAACTAACCGGGATAACTCTTAGTAAAAATTCGCTTGGGGAAAAAAACTTAGAGTTGAGAGTTTCTGTAAATATTTATTAAGTTGTGATTAATCTCCGCCTATAAATGAATGTTGGGATTATAAAATCCAATAACCCTTGTTAAAACATCTATTAGTTAATGGAACATATTTCTCTTTCTATCTCTATGTAGAGAAAGAAAAAATTGACTGGGTTTGAGAATGATATTATCTGTTGTGGTGAAACAATAAGGATCGAATATGATGATTGAGTCAGTGATTATATGACAGAATCATACAAACACAGAACATTGAATGCAAGAAATACTCATAAATGCTTCTTTGTATTGATTAAGATGAACAGTTACAACAAATACTAGGGTTTGAGCAATATACAGTAACCAGACACCTTGGGGACAAATGACAGATATTCTGATTGTCTAAGGTTATCTGAAATTCTAGAGTCTAAAGTCTTAAGTCACCTCACATACGAGGTTGTCTATTCTATTTATAGGCTGACAGGAAGACTTTACAAAAAGACTAAAATACCTCTATACCTAATCTAGTCTAAGTACAAAAGGTCTTCATCAACATTTCTTTTGTTCATCCACATTGACTAATGCGGATATGTTGAACTCCATCAGCATTTGTTTTTCTTCAACCGCATTGGTGTTTGGTCATCAGCATTGATAAATGCGGATGAACAATCACTTAGCGAATTTGTTGCTGAGCATCCGCATTAGTTAATGCGGAAAAGTAAATCCTCAGAAGCATTTGTTCGGCTGTCCGTATTTGTTAATGCGGAAGAACAAATACTTGTCAGCATTTGTTCTTTGGTCATCCACATGTACAAATGCAAATTGCCGACACTTGTCTTCTTTTGTTGATGCAGATTCTTCATCCGAATTGGTTCTTGGACTTAGGGAGATTCCAGCAGAACAACCATCATCCACTACTTGAATTGGTATGTATGATCCTTTTAGGGTCCAACAAAAATATTTTAATAATCAAAGTAAGTGTTCAAATAACCATGTCCCAAATATACAAAAGTTAAATTTTTTAATTTTTTAGTATTTACTTATACTTTTTATTTTGATTTACCTTTTTTATGATATATATGTATGTTTACATGCATAAAAGTATTAAATTACATCTTCATAGTTTTTAGGATATAGTTATAATAAAAATGATGTTTAATCTAAAAATACTAAAAAGGATTGTGAGTTTGACACGTTTGCTTTTATTATTTAGAAAAAAGGAATTTGGTCAATGTTGCAAATACGTTAGCTTCTTGTGTCTTATATGCTATATGTGTCAAATATCAGCTCATTGTGTTATACATTTTACATCATTTGTTATGTGTATTAATCACTGTGTTTTATGTTTTAGATCATTTTATGTTACTTTTGTCATTGTTTTAATAGATTATAAACTTGTTATCTATCATTGTGTTTTATAATTAGAAACACAATGATATACTATCATCAATGTATTTTTGAAAACTCATAGTGTTAATGATAATATAATGTGTTATTTTTGTTATTATTTTTTAATACATTATATAAACTTCTTGTTATCTATAATTGTGTTTTAACATTAGAAGTACACAATGACGTTATTTTACTAATGTATTTTTCAAGACTCAGAGTATTCAAGATAACACAATCACGATTAAAACACACAATGGGAAATTATGTTATTTTGTCACTACTTTTAATGTATTAGATTAATTAGTTGTTAATTTATTATTTTATTTTACATATTAGAGATACACAACAATGTAATTCCATCATTATATATTTTTAAAATTCACCATTCTAGAAGAACACAATAGTATCTAGAAAAATACAATAACTAACAAAAAGACATAATCAGCTGCTCTAAAAGACATAATAATGAGATATGCGCTTGACAAGAACACTTAAATATGGTTTTAAGGACCGGTGAAGGGGGCCAATGCAACATTTTCACAAGGTTAGGAGAGTTATAACACTTAGCAGATCTAATAGAGAATCGATTAGGATGAAACAATGAACAAAAATAACAAGAACAATAACAAGAACACTCAAATATGGTTTTCCAAGAATGATGTATATTGCTCTTAAGTTCTTACAAGTGTTACAAAGCTTACATTTAAAATATAAGTACTTGAGATACTTTATGCTACATCCTACAACCAGCCATACTTTAAAGGCTAGCTAGAAACACTAATCTAGATAACAAGATAAATGTGGAATCAAAAGGCAGATTGCCTTTTGACTAGTGACTATGATATGCCATAGCTCACATCTTTATCTATTACAAAAAGGATAAAAGTACATAGTTGGAAAGTTAAAGACTCAACATCTTAATCTACAGTTGATAAAAGTATAGATTTTTCACCAACTCATGCTAGTTGGTGAGTCTTCAGAGATGACAACAAAGGTGTTTTAGCTTTTGTCAAAAGTATGTTAGAGAAGACATGCCTTCTTTGTATTCAGAAGAAATCAGTCTTTGGCTTTGGAAGACTTTATCTTTGGCTTTGAAAGAATTGGTCTTTTGGCTTCGGAATATTTGATACTTAGCATAATTCACTGAGTTATATCAAATCTTTTGAAGTACTTTCCTAGTATTTCACATGTGCATTCTGAGAGCTCTTTGTGTTGCTCTTTGGTTGCATCAGCCTCTAAGTGTAATCCTTACAAACTCCCCCTAGGCTGATGCTACCAAAACTGAAGAAACATTTAAGTCTTGATCTTCATCTATTGACAGTACTCATTAGAATCAAGACCATTCCCTTCATCATCAATTGGTCAGGATTCCTTAGACTCTTAAAGTATCTCCCCATGTCATAGAGATAATGTAGAGGGAGATCAAGAATATTGAAGGATCATTTGAGGGTGGTCAATACAATCAGTCTCATAATAAGGAGAAAATTAGAACACTTAATAGATCAATTAGGGTTCCAGGTTTAAGTTAAAGATACTAAGAGCATAAGTAAGTATGAGACGGAACAAAAACAAAATAAGTATGGTTTTCAAGAATGCAGTATATTACTCTCAAGTTCTATTACAAGTGTTAAAAAGCATAGAGATAAATACAAGAACCTGAGATATTTTATAGTACATCATACACCGGCTATACTTTGAAAGCCAACTAGAAACACTAATCTAGACAACAAGATCAATGTATAGTCGAAAGGCAGTTTGCCTTTTGACTTGTGACTATGACATGCCATAGCTCACATCCTAACATATTACAAAAATGTTAAAAGGTACAAAGTAGAAAGTTATAAACCAATGACCATAATCTACAGTTGACAAAAGCATGGACCTTTTCACCAACTTATCTAAGTTGGTGAGTCTTCAGAATGGCAGCGAAAAGTTGTTAAGCTTTTTGTCAAAAGGCTATCAAAGAAAGCATGTCTTCTCTGTCTTTAGAAGAAATCAGTCTTCAATCTTTGGCTTCAGAAGACTTTGTCTTTGAAGCTTTGAAAGACTTCATCTTTGGCTTTGGAAGATTTTTTTAATTGGCTTTGAAAGATTTTACACTTATATTATTTCCATTGATTTGTGTAAAACTTACGAAGTAACTCTACTCTGCACTTCATGCATGCATGCTAAGAGCTCTTTGGTTGCTTTGGTTGCATTAGCCTTTAAGTGTAAACCTTACCAACTCCTCCTAGGCTGATGCTACCAAAATAGAGGAGATTATTCAAATAGACAGTCCTCATTAGGATCAAGACCATTTCTTTCTTCATCATCTTGTCAGGATCCTCCAGACTCTCATAATATCTCCTCATGTCATAGAGATCATGCAGAGGAAGATCAAGCATGTCTTGTAAGAAGTAGACATCTTGACCTCCTTGTTCTATAATGACATACCATCTGTTTGGATTAGCAGCAAAAGTCCAGGATAGGATGGGTCTCCTAGCTACAAGAGGCTCTACTTGTGTTGGACTTGGTTGAGCAGCCTCTTCTTGAGCTACCTTAGGATGCTTGACTTATCCTGAGGTGTAGAGGTGGATGCCTTGTACTTCCTTTTTTTCTTAGTGTCCCTTTTTATAGCCATCCTTTTCTTTTTCTTTGAAGACTTCAATTGAGAAGACTAGCCTTCAACACTAGGTTCTTCTTGTGTGTCTTTGTTAGTTGGGTCCTCTTCCTTTATAGTTTCAAAAGGAGAGGGACCGGGACCCTGCTGTGGATCAGAAGATGAAGTTAGCTGTGGTCCAGCACTAGATCTAGGTTGTGTTGTCTCTTGGGGTTCAACCTTGATCTCAACTTCAGGTGGGGATTGACTTGGTGCTCATCCATGGTAAATAGAGACATTGGACCAATCTTCCTTCTGGAGAATCCATACAGCTTCAAGAAGCTCATCATCCTCTGCCTATCAGCAGACTTCTTTTGACTCTTTTGGATGATGGCTCTTGACTTTGTAGCTTCTTTCCTCATCTTCCTCTTAGTAGCTTTTTTTTGTTCCTTTATTACTTATTGCTCAAGCTACTTGAGGTACTCAAATTCTATATATTCATATGATAAGGGAAGAAGGGCAGATCCCTGATAGAGGCCTGTGACACTCAGGTAGTTGATCATATTTTGTATGTCTGCTTCCTTGTCTACCTGAGATTGTTGCTCAGTTGCCACAACCTCTGTCTCTTGACTTTCTTGAACTGGGGAGAGGTAGGAGCATGTTTGTAGAGTCTTTTCTTCCTTATTTCTTCCTTATTTCTTCCTTGATCTTGAAGAGCAGATCTGCATCATCTGCCTCCATCCTCTCCTTTGAAAACTTAGTGTCAGCTATTTCATTTAGCTCTTCTAAGGGAAGAGAGATGAGTTTATTAATGTTACATTTCCTGGTCCCCAAGTAGTTTAATCCAACTGCACTTAACTCATCATCTTGAGTGTTTGGTCTTGGGGTAGCCCTGATTGCAGCTTCCATGAAGCCTAGGGACCTACTTGAACTCTCCGCCCTTAGACTCCTCTTCTGCTCTCTTTCTCATCCTCCCAATCTCATTAGGAGTCATCTTCCTTTTCCCTTTATCACTCACAGGCCTTGGTGACTAAAGATGGAGAGAGCTTTGGCTTTCATTGCTTGGTTTAGCACTTAAGCTCCGGTAAGAGAGCGGTTGTGAAGCACCTTCACCAGTTGGTGCCTCACTGAGGGTAGAGGATGTTGAAGTAGTTCATGTCTTAAGGTTCACAGGCTCTATTACTAGGCCTTCAATCAAGGTTTGCCTTTTGACGCTAATCTTAGGGTCCACCTCAACATCCAGTTGACCAATGCATTGCTTGTTAGCCTTTGTCTTCTTCTTTGTCTTAACTCTTCAACAATCCTATCTTGAATCCTCTTAGCTAGTCTGTCAGCTTGCTTGTTTTGACTTGGATTGGCAAGTGACATGTGAACTAAAGGAAGACTATCATAGTACTTCAGGTATGAAAATTGAAGACCTCTTGCTGTCCCTAAAGTCTATGCAGTATCAGGGCTCTCCTGTTAGCATGATACCTCCACCCTAGTATTTCATTCTCAACATCATAGGGTGGGGTAGACACAGCCCTTGGAATACCCTCCTCAAACAAACTTTGTATGAATGAGTCTATATTAGTATGGAATTTAGGAGGTTGCTGAGTATAGACAATTGAAAATGAGGGTAGTGAATCTCAATGTTCATACTCTGAGAAGAACTCCCAGGTTCTATGATTGTTAGGACTTTCTCCCCTTTTTTGGTAGCTTCACCCTCTTGCATAGGTGAGTTGGAGGTTATGTCCACCACATCCACAGGTTATTATAGACCTGGTTCAGTCCTTCTAAGTGGTCTCTCAGCTAACTTTCCTTTGAGATTGGTGTTCTCAAGTTGCTGGTCATTAACCCTCTTTTGTAAGGTAATCAACTGAGATTCCAGGTGACTAACCTTTAAGACTAAATAGGTGCGGTTTTAGTCAATTTTTGCACCTTTAGTTTTAGACTCCCCTCATCTTCATTAGAAAAATCATAGGGGGATGAGAGAATAGAACCAAAGTCTTCTTTCTTATCACCAACACTATGTTCTTGGCTGTTGGATTTCCCCTGTACCATGATAGCTTCAGTTGAAGTGTCAATGGGTTGGGTTGCCATGGTTAAGGTCTTAAGAATGTAATCACTTACTGAGGTGAGAGCCTCTTCCATATGGATCTCCTGAACTTGTTCAAGGAGATCCACCTTAGTGGTGGGTGGATGATGTGGGCTAGACATAGGTGATGTAGGAGCAGTCATCTTTCCTAGAGCAGGGGTGGAGAAGAGAGACTCATAGTACTCACTGAATCCTATGTATTCATCATCATAGAATTCAAGGTTGGGTATGAGTTGATTAAGGTGTAGAGGCCGGGGATGGTAGCTTTCCTCTGAAGGTTGTTCACTAAAGTTTTTGAGACTTTGAGTGAAGGCTTAAGGATGTTAGGGTTGTGAGCTCATCAGGCTGAGCATGAGAAACCTCAGCACAAATCCTTGAAGAAATGGGAGTGGTTTGCTCCTCTGGGGAAGTGGGAGCTCTAGTGTCCACTTCCTCCTGTATGGGTGAGGATATGGGGGTCTGCACAACTTGAATAGCTTATGCAGGGGTCATTTGGATTTTCTTGTGTAGGTTGAGAAGTAGAAGGTGTGGGTTCAACACTAGCTGGTGCTGCTAGGTTGTCACCTTGAGCAATGAGCTCTAACATTTTTGGGACAAGGGCTATTTCTTCCCTTGAGATGGCCATAGTGAGCTTTCTTATTGTTTTGAAGATGCCGGGATTCATCTGCCCCATTTTTAGAATATTACCTGTTCCCCTTAACTGTGAGCCCAGTTCATAGTTAAAAATGTGCTGGACATATCTAGAGAACATATAATATTCTTAGGAGTCTAACTTAGCAAGTTGATTTGTATATACAAACTGAGAATACCTGAACTTGACCCCCTAAGCCATCCCATAGACTATGTATGAAAGGTCGTCTAGAGTTTAGTCCCATCCTCCATGCTTATTAGATAGACAATAGATGACTATATGGAGGAGCTACTTCCACTGGGAGGATACCTTCCCTTTTTTGAAGTTTATTATGGAGTAATCACCTTCATAGCCATCTGCCTAAAGGATTGGTTAATAGCGCACTTTGGGAAGGACAAATTGCCTTCGACGTCATCCAGCCTTAGATGAGTGTTAATGAAAGTTGGAGGGATGAAAATTGTCCTGCCATGCACTATGGCAGATAGTGCCTCTTCCTCATCCATAGTCACATATTGGCAGGTCCTTCATAACTCCAATAGTTGATCTTTATATTGTATAGGGTCTATGGAGGTGAAGTAGTTGGATAGAGTTAAAAATTAAAAAAACCTCTAAGAAACCAGGATCTTTCTCAGAGTTTAACAAGACAACTTGATTGTGTTGCCTGTCTAAATGCATGAAAAAATCTAGTTGGTTTTGAGGATGAGGGGTGGCCATTGATAAGTAGCTTTGTGGTAAAGAAAGATAAGAACAAAGGCGGTTTGTCGGTGAATTTAGGTTAGAGAGAATTTGCAGATGAAGAGAAAAGTGAAAGAGGGAGGAACCGTTGAGTGTATATATATGAAATGGATTTGAGACAAAGTTAATGCAAAAGGAGAAACTTTGAAATCCGGATGTCGGTCCAACCTCTGAAAGGGCGCCCAAGAAGGTAGTTTTCTTGGAAGTCAAAAATCTTCCGAAGGTAATTTGTCTTCGGAAGCTTTATAAAAACTTCAAAGCCAGTTTGACTTCGGAAGATATTCCTGAGCTTCGTGGAAATTTTGCTTTTGAAGAAAAATACTTAGAGTATTTTCACTTCTGAGACATATTTAGTTTCAGAAGAGATTAGAACTTAGAAGGTTTATTCATAATAGAATAAATCTTTCGAGGCTTAATTGCTTTAAAAAAACTGTCCTTAAAAACACATAAGTACTCAGAAGCATATTTAAGCTTCAGAAGATATATCAGAATTTCTTTCGAAGGTAAATTTCTTATAAGTAGGTATTTGATTTGAAGACATAATGTTCTTCCAATACAACTTAATGTCTTCTGAGAGGAAATATGTCTAAAGTTTCCAAAATTTTAAGGAATATCATCTCAAAAGTTTTCATCCAAAGTAAACTAGGCTTATGTAGGTGATTATATAGATGACTTAGGACACACATGTTTTAGATATAGTCTTGAGTGAAGTTTAAGAAAATCTACTCAAAGTTAATCATCCCAATAACTGATACAAGATATTTGAATCTCTGCTCATCAAAAGCTTTTATGAACACATCAGCATATTGTTCATTTGTATTAACTTTGACTAGTTTGATTAATCCCTTTTCAAAAATATATCTAATTAAATGATAACTGATGTTGATGTGCTTTGTACTTGAGTGCTGCATAGGATTCTCTATGATAGAGATAGCACTGTTGTTGTCTATGTGGATTAGAGTCTTTTTGAAGTTGAATTCATAGTCCAACATCTGATTCTGAATCCAAATCACTTGAGCACAACAACTATCAACAGCAATTTATTTAGCTTTAGTAGTTAATGCTGACACACATGATTGTTTCTTGCATTGCGATGAGACTATCCTTCCACCAAGGAATTAACATCCCATAGATGTGGACTTTGAATTCATATTGTAGCCACCATGGTCACTATCTGTATAAGCATAATGATTGAAGTCAGAATTCTTGGGATACCAAAGGCCTAGTTTAGGAGCACCTTTAAGACATCTAAGAACCCTCTTGACAAAAAGTAGTGTGACATCTTGGGGTTAGCTTGATATCTTGCACAAATGCATGTAGCAAACATGATATCAGGCCTGCTGGCTATGAGGTACATAAGAGACCTAATCATGGCTCTATAGAGATGTTCATTTACACACTCCCCCTCAAGATTAGATTCAAGGGAGTGGTTTCTTGCTATGGGTGTCTTTGTAACCTTATAAATAGTCATGATGAATCTTGTAAATATGGCTTAATACTTTGACTCACTTATGAAGATGCCATTATCCACCTACCTTACTTGAATTCTTAGAAAGAAATTGAGTTCCCCCATGTCACTCATTTCAAATCTATTCTTTATCAACTTCTCAAAGTCTTTTGCAGAGCTTTGGATTAGGTGAACCAAAGATAATGTCATCTATATAAACTTAAACTAGCATCAAGTCATTTCCTGTTCCTTTGATGAAGAGTGTTCCATCTATAGTACCTCTCTTGTATCCATGATGACAGAGATACTGAGATATTGTCTCATATCACTTCTATAGAGCTTGATGCATGCCATAAAGAGCTTTATCAAGCTTGTAGACATAATTAGGATGATTAGGGTCTGCAAAGCCAGGTGGTTGTTTGACATACACCTCCTCATCAATCACCCAATATAGAAATGCACACTTGACATCAAGTTGGTAGACCTTGAAATCCTTGGATGTAGCAAAAGCAAGGAATATCCTAACAGCTTCAAGCCTTGTCACTAGAAACATATCTATGTAGTTAACCCCTTCTTCTTGTGTATATCCTTGAACAACTAGTCTTGCCTTGTTCTTGATGACAAGCCCTCTATCATCCTTCTTGTTCCTAAACACCCATTTGGTACCTTGTAAGGCCCCGTTCCCGGGCACCTCATAGCTCGTCATTCATCGCACATAGAACATACAATTATTTAAAATATAGCAGCAGAAATTTAACAAAACCATTTCTTATATTTTAATGACAACTTTTGCAACGTAATACAATACTGTTATCTGTTACAAAATATTATAAATTGCATTACATCATAAAAATGTCATTATTATACGAATGGATGCCATCACAAAAATGCCAAGTAGCTGCCCCATGCCATCCTCAGCAACTATTACCTACCAACTGGAAAACACATAAAAGTCAGCGTTGCTGAGTGAGTTCTAGTTTTATAAATAAAATACTTTACTTTTTAAACAACATTCATTAATTTCATACGTGGTCATGCATCATACGTACAAATAGAGAATATTACTTTTACTTTCATTAACATTCATCATACTTCATCATATTCATAGCATGTTTTCATTTCATGCTTTTCGTCAACATTCTCTTATTTTCATTCTCATTCTTTCGTAACGTACTCATTATCATTCTTTTACATTCATACTTGTTTACTTACTTACTTTCTTTCTTTAGTACGTTACGTACATTCTTTTACATTCAGATGGATTGATGAACAATACCCCAAACATTGTGCACGAAGCTGATACTGGACTTGTGGTAATTAAACCACGAACATTATGCACGAAGCTGATCCAGTCACCTAGGGCAAGTCATCTCTTCCGTTCATACAAACCGTTTGGTCCTACCACGAACATTGTGCGCGAAGCTGATGCTGGACCTGTGGTAATTAAACCACGAACATTGTGCACGAAGCTTATCCAGTCACCTAGGGCATACCAAAGGGCCTTGTCAATCTCAAAGATTTACCCCGTGTACCTCCTTTCATTTGCTTGCAAGCCATTTGTTCGTTCATTACGTTTTACATTTCATCATTGTTATCTTTCCTTTCATTACGTTATTCTTTACGTTCTTTCATTCGTTTGTCATATTACGTAAAATAATAACATAATATATAACGTATTTTACAATATTATATAAATACGTTTAATCATTATTAAAAGATAACACATCATACGTACTGTACATCATTCATACATTTTATAACCCTAAGACATTTCATAATTATGCTTATAATGGGTAATCATTGCCCATAAGTCAACTTAGTCAAAACCCTAGACTTCCTATTTTTCCAGAAATTTCAGAAATTTACTCTAAGGGTCTAGACGCACGGGAACTATATGGGCGCTTCTACCCTGTTCAGACGTTTTGCCACTATGCAGACGTCTGGACTTAACTTAGTCTCTTTTTCACTTAGACGCATGGGCCTGTTTAGGCGCATGGGCCATATTCAGATGTTTTGGGTCTACACTTAGCCATTTTTCTACTTAGACGCATGAGCCTGTTTAGACGCATGGGCACTATTCAGGCGTCTGGGTTTTTGGGTGTTTGGGCATACTTAGGCAATTTTGACCGTTGGACACATGGGCCACTGTTTAGGCGCATGAGCAACTAACTTTCCCATAAACAACATAAATCAGTCCCGTTTCATCTTAAATCACAATCTAAGCCTAGTATTAGCATCCTAAGCATCATAACATGAGCATACACACATATGTATCCCAAAATTACACCCACCCACATACACATTCACACATACATACATACGGGTAAAAACCCATTTTTATAAAACCATATACCCATGCATTTTCCAGCCCTAAAGTAGTTAAAAACATGTTAAAAAGGGGAATTCTAGAACTCACCTTAGTTTGTTTTCGGGTTTGAATCCTTATTTGAGATTCCTAGACGTTTCTAGCACCTAAAACCCACACACATATACAATTCGAACACACAATCATATTTATAGGCACATAACCGAGACTAGAAACATCTAAAACATCATAAAACATTCTTACCAAAAACTTTAAACTTTCCTTCTTCTTCTACAACCTCCAAGAATTCTCTGTTGTTTCTCTCTCTAAAAATCCGATTGTTTGATGTGAATAAGCAACATGGGCGGCCATGTTACTTTATTTATCAATTTTCAAACCTTTTGTCCTTTTGGACACTTTTAGTCCTTCAAGTTGGGCTTCATAGCTTTTCTTTCTTTTCCTTTACTTTTATTCTTTTTTTATATCTTTAAAAATAACCGGGTGTTACAAGTCCACCCCCTTATATAGGTTTCGTCCCCGAAACCTATTATCCCTCAAAAAGATGAGGGCAATCCTGCCTCATCTCTCCTTCAATCTCCCATGTAGACTCGGATCCCTTCTTGTGCTTCCACTATACTCGCACAAGGGGAAAAACTTTATTCCTTAACCTCTTCTCCTTACGATTAATGATCGCCACTGGTTGCTCCACGTAATTGAGCCGTTCATCTACTTCAATGTCTTCTAGTGGTACAATCATATCCTTGTCTGCTAAACACTTCCGCAGGTGAGATACATGGAATATCGGGTGAATTCCACTAAACTCATCGGGTAGTTCCAACCTATATGCCACCTCTCCTACTCGAGCAAAGATTCGAAAAGGCCCTATATACCTTGGGATCAACTTGCCCTGCTTTCTAAACCGAATGATACATTTGCAAGGTGAGACTTTTAACATAACCCTATCATCCACCTGGAACTCAATCGGTCTACGCCTCTTATCGGCATACGACTTCTGTCTATCCTTAGCTGCCTTCATGAAGGCTTTGATCTTTTCGAGCTTCTCCGTCATAGCCTCAATCACTTCAATGCTCCCTAACTCCTTCTGACCAATATCACCCCAGCAAACGAGTGTCCTACATCTCCGACCATATAGCATCTCGTAGGGTGGCATGCCAATGCTGGCATGATAACTATTGTTGTACGAGAATTCTGCTAACGGCAGATGGTCATCCCAACTTCCTTCGAAATTGATCACGCATGCTTGAAGCATGTCCTCGAGTGTCTGGATCGTCCTCTCAGATTGACCGTCAGTTTGAGGATGATAAGCCGTGCTGATATGTAGTCTTGTCCCCATCGCATTGTGGAATTTCTTCCAAAACTTGGATGTAAACCGAGTATCACGATAAGATACAATAGACACTGGCACACCATGACGAGCTACGATCTCTTTGATAAATAGATCCGCGAGCCTCTCAGAAGAATAAGTCTCTCGGATCGGTAGGAAGTGAGCACTCTTCGTCAAGCGATCAACTATCACCCATATAGCATCATACCCTTTCGGGGTACGTGGTAGCTTCGTAATGAAGTCCATGGTGATATGCTCCCACTTCTACTCAGGTATATCCAACGGTTGGATTTTCCCGTACGGCTTCTGGTGTTCCGCCTTCACCTGCAAACAGGTAAGGCATTTACTCACATACTCCGCTACGTCGTGCTTCATACCCGGCCACCAGTAGTCTTTCTTCATATCATGATATATCTTGGTAGCATCGGGATGAATGGAGTATCGAGTCTTATAAGCCTCGTCCATGATCTTTCTGCGTAGATCCCCGTAACGAGGAATCCACATTCGCCCATATCGGGTTCTAACACCGAAAGTGTTTTCACCCAACTCTGCGACTAGACCTCTCATTCTTTCAGGGTTAAGATGATATTCTTTCAGAGCCTCATCTTGAAACTCCTTGACCTACTTCATCATGTCAGAGGTCATAATCAGATGATAAGCCTTCACCCGAATCGGCTCGGGTCTCTCCTTTTGGCTAAGGGCATCTGCCACCATATTGGCCTTGCTCGGATGGTAATGGATCTCGCAATCGTAATCCTTTATGAGCTCCAACCATTGCCTCTGCCTCATAGTCAAATCTTTCTGCTCGAAGAAGTACTTCAAGCTTTTGTGGTCTGTGAAGATGGTGCACTTTGTCTCGTATAGGTAGTGCCGCCAAATCTTCAACTCGAAAATCACCGCAGTTAGTTCTAGATCGTGCGTGGGATAGTTGACTTCGTGGGTTTTCAGCTGTCGGGACGCATAGGCTATTACCCTTCCGCGTTGCATCAATACACAACCTAGCCCAGAATAAGATGCATCTAATACACCACTAAATCTTCACTTCCCCCGGGCCATGTCATGACAGGAGCTTGTGTTAATCTCGCCTTTAACTCCTCGAAAGCATCCTCTTGTTCTCGACACCACACGAACTTCACATCCTTACGAGACAACTTTGTTAAAGGTGAGGCTATCTTGGAAAAGTCTTGAATGAATCTTCGGTAGTAGCCCGCCAACCCCAAGAAGCTACGGATCTCGAATGGCGTCTTTAGAGACTTCCATTGCATCACCGCCTCCACCTTTGTCGGGTCCACCATAATTCCTTCGGAATTTACCACATGACCCAAGAACTGAACTTCGCGCAACCAGAAAGCGCATTTGGAGAACTTGGCATACAGCTTCTCCTTTCTCAACATCTCTAACACCTCCCGAATGTGACCGGCATGCTCTTCTTCGCTCCTTAAGTAAATCAGGATATCGTCGATAAACACAATCACTGATTTATCCAACATCTGCCGACACACTCGATTCATCAAATCCATAAAAGCAACTGGCACGTTCGTTAGACCAAAAGACATCACGAGGAACTCGTAGTGTCCATAACGCGTATGAAAAGATATTTTAGGAATGTATTGCTCCTTTACCTTTAATTGATGGTAGCCAGATCGAAGATCTATCCTCGAGAACCAACTGGCACCTTGGAGTTGATCGAACAAGTCGTCAATCCTCGGCAGCGGGTACCGATTCTTTACCGTTAACTTGTTCAATTCACGGTAGTCAATACACATTCTCATACTACCGTCCTTCTTCTTTATGAATAAGACCGAAGCACCCCAAGGAGAGATACTCGGTCTGATAAACCCCTTATCGAGCAACTTTTGCAGTTGCTCCATATATTCCTTCATTTCCGTCGGAGCCAACCGATACGGTGCCCTAGCTACAGGTTGAGCACCGGGTATCAGGTCGATTTGAAATTCGATTTCGCGATCTGTTGGCACTCCTGATAAGTCCTCTGGAAATACATCGGGAAAGTCACATACCACCGGCACATCTGGAAATTATGGTGTTGACGTGTCCACATCTTTCACATAGGCCAAATAAACACTACATCCACGTCTCATGCTCCTTCCCACCACCGCCATCGAAATCACTTTCGGAATCGTCGTAACTCGATCACCGTATATCGTCACCGAACTCCCGTCAGGCGCTATAATGCAGGACCGGGTGAAGGGGTTAGAACTTACAACACAACAACATAATGAGGAGAGTGTATTAGAACACTTAATAGATCAGATGGGGAACCGGTTATGATGATGCTAAGAAGACAAAAGTAAACTCAGAAAGAAAGAACAAGATAACAACACAAGTGGTTGGTTTTCAAGGATGTTGTATATTGCTTCTCAAATTCAAAGTTACAAGTATTCAGCATGCATACATTACAAGACTTTGAGATACTTTATACTACAACCTACAGATGGCCATACTTTGAAGGCCAGCTAGATACATAGATTAGACAACACAATCCATGTAGAGTCAAAAGGCAAGATTGCCTTTTGGCTAGTGACTATGACATGCCATAGCTCACATCCTAATGTATTACAAAAGGATAAAAGTACATAAAGTAGAAAGGTTTGACCCAAGACCTCAATGTACAGTTTTCCTAAAGCATGGACCTTTTCACCAACTCATATAAGTTGGTGACCAACCAGAGTGGGCAGCGGCAAAGTGGTTCAGCTTTTCAGAAAAAGTACATCAGATAAAAGCATGTATGATGAAAGTCTTCGGAAGAATCTGTCTTGGTTTCTTGGCTTCGGAGGACTTTGTCTTGAAGCTAAGGAAGACTTCATTTCTGGCTTCAGAAGATATTGGTCTTGGCTATGGAAGATTTTACACTTGGAATGTTTCTGAAGTGGTGTGTAAAACTTCCTTAGCAATACTACTTCATGTTCTGTGCAGCATACAGGAAGACGATCATTTCATAGAACTACTGAAAGAAGACTGTCACAACTACTGAAGAATACTTCTTCAGGTGTTGTGATAACTACTGAAAAAGAATCATCACAACTACTGAAGAGTACTTCTTCAGTTGTTATGACAACTATTGAAAACTGTCTTCAGACTTTGTCTTCAGACGATATCTTCAGCTGATGCCTTCAGCTGTTGTCTTCAGCTGATGTCTTCAGCTCTTGTCTTCAGCTGATGTCTTTAGCTGTTGAGTTCAGTTGTTACCTTCAACTGTTATCTTTAGCTGATGTCTTCAGCTATTGTCTTCAGCTGATGTCTTCAGCTGTTGTCTTCAGCTGATGTCATCAGCTGTTGACTTTATTTGTTACCTTCAGCTGTTATCTTCAGCTGATGTCTTCAGCTGTTGTCTTCAGCTGATGTCTTGCTGATGTCTTCAGCTGTTGACTTCAGTTGTTACCTTCAGCTGTTATCTTCAGCTGATGTCTTCAGCTGTTGTCTTCAGCTGATGTCTTCATTAGTTGTTATGATCAGTAGATAGTTACAAGAGTGTCTTGGCTGCATCAGACTTCTAGGAATCCTTACAAACTCTCCCTAGGCTGATGCTACCAAAACACTTGAAGATATTCAGCAGTCCACAGTCCTTAACACGATCATGACCATTCCTTTCTTTATTAGAGGGTCAGGATCACTCAGACTTGTGAAGTATCTTCTCATGTCAAAAAGATCATGCAGAGGTAAATTAAAGAGGTCTTCCCAAGAGTAGACATTTACTTCACCTTGATCTCTGACTACATGCCATCTCTCTGGATTGGTTGAGTAAGTCCAGGATAAGATGAGTCTTCCTGATGCAAGAGGAGCCATTTGAATTGGAGACGATTGGGCTTTCTCTTCTTGCACTTCCTTAGGATGTTCTGATTCATCCTGAGGATCAGAGGAGGTTGATTTTGACTTCTTTTTCTTCTTTGCATCAGATTTAGAAGCCATCCTCTTCTTCCTCTTTGCAGTCTTTAACTGAGAAGGCTGGCCTGCACACCTTGTAGATTAGTTATGTCTTCCTCAGTTGGGTGTTCCTCCCTCACAGGTTTATAAGGAGAGGGAGTTTGACCCTGTTATGGGTCAGATGTTGAGGCGCTGGCCTTTGACCTTGTTGTTGGTCAATAGTTGAAGAGGTTGGCCTTTGACCCTACTGTGGATCAGAAGATGAAGCTGGAGGTTCAGTTTGAGTTGTCTCTTGTTGTTCAAACTTAACCTCTACTTGAGGTAGAGCTTGACTTGGAGGAGTGTGCTAGTCAGCAAGCTCTCCACTCTTGATCTTCTGCTTAATCACCCTGATATGCTCATCCATAGTAGATAGAGACATAGGGCCAAGTCTCCTTCCAGAGAATCCATACAGCTTCAAGAAGCTCATCATTCTTTGTCTTTCATCAGACTTCTTCAAGTTCTTCTGTATGAGAGCTCTTGACTTAGCACCTTTTTCCCTTATTTTCTTCTTTGTCGACTTCTGCACTTTGAGTACTTGAAGTTCAAGTTGTTTGAGATACTCAAACTCAATGTACTCAAAGGACAAGGGAAGAAGTGCTTCTGCCTGGTAGAAGCCTGTGGCACTCAGGTAGTCTATCATTCTTTGTTTGTCTGTTTTTTTATCTACCTGAGGTTCTTGTGTAGCAGCCACAACCTCTTGCACAGAACTTTCTTGAACTGGCGAGAGAGTGGGAACATGCTTGTATAACCTTTGTTCTCTTTTCTTCTCTTTTATCTCAAGAAGAATTCTTGCATCTTCAGCTTCCTTCCTCTCTCTTGACATTTCCATGTCAGCCAGATTATTTAATTCCTCTAAGGGGAGAGATATAATCTCATCTATGTCATAGTTCCTAGTCTGTAAGTAAGTAATCCTTACTGCCCCCAACTCATCATCTTGGGTGTTTTGTCTGTGGGCAGCCCTGATTGTAGCTTGCATGAAGGTTGAAGACCCAGTGGAACTTACTCCCCTTAGCTTCCTCTTTCTCTCTCTTTCCTCCTCCTCAATCTCCTCAGGGGTTAGAACCCTTTTCCCCTTGTCACCCACAGACCTTTGTGACGCAGGGTGGAGAGAGCTTTGGCCTTCATTGCTTGGTTTAGCATCCAAACTTTGGCCAGAGAGAGACTATGATACACCTTCACCAGCAGGTGTTTCACTGAGGGGTTAAGTTGCTGAAGTAGTTGTTGTGGTGACAGGTGTTTCAATTTCTGTCACTTCATTGGTTGACTGTAAGACAGGACTTTCAGGCTCTATCACTGGGCCTTCAGTCAAGGTTTTCCCTTTGAAGCTAATCTCAGGGTCTGCCTCAATATCCAGTTGACCAATGACATTACCTGATTGCCTTGGTCTATCTTTTTCAGCTTCTTGCCTTGATACACCCTCCCCAAAGAGACTTTGAAACAAGAAGTCTAGGATGTTCACATCAATGTGAACTTGAGGAGGTTGCTGAGTAGGTACAGTTACAAGAGAGGATGGTGAGTCCTCAATGTCCATACTCCTTGAAGAACTCCCAGGTTCTGTGATTGTAGTGACTTTCTCCCCCTTTTTGGTAGCATCACCCTCTTGTATAGGTGAACTAGGAGTTAGGTCAACCACATCCTCAGGTTCTTGTGTTCCTGGTTGAGCTCTTCTTAAAGGTCTCCTAGCTAGTTGTTCCTTAAGATAAGATATCTCAAGTTGCTGATCAATGACCCTATTGTTTAAGGTAGTCACTTGAAATTCAAGATGACTAACCTTAGAGACTAAGTAAGTGCATGTTTTTGACAGTTGTTGCACTTTTAGTCTCAGATTCCCCTCTTCTTCATCAGAAGAATCACGGGGGATGAGAGAATTGGACCTAAGTCCTCACTCTCATCACCAGCATGGGGTTCTTGGCTACTGGATTTCCTCTGCTCATTGACAGCCTCAGATGAAGTGTCAATGGGCTAAGTTGCCATGGCTGAGGTCTTAATGATGTAGTCACTTGCGAAAGTGAGAGCCTCTTCCATATGGATCCCCTGAGCAAGTTCAGATGGACCCACCTCAGCAATGGGTGACTGTGTGGGGTAGACATAGGAAATTCAGAGACACTCTTCTCTCTTTGAGTTGGTGAAGGGTAGAGAGATTCATGGTGCTCACTGAAGCCTAAGTACTCATCAGTATAGAATTCAAGGTTGGGAATTTGGGTATTTAAGTCCAAAGGCTGGGGATGGTAACTGTCCCCTGAAGGTTTTTCACTTGAGTGCTGAGACTCAAAGTGAAGGCTTAAGGCATTTGGGCTTATAAGCTCATCAGGCTGATCATAAGGAACCTCAGCACTGATTCTTGAAGAGATGGGAGTGGTTTGCTCCTTAGGAGAAGTGGGAGCTCTATTATCCACTTTTTCCTATATGGGTGAGTATATGGGGACCTGCACAGACTCAATAGCTTGAGCAGGGGTTTGTTTGGATTTTCTTTAGTAGGTGAGGATGATTTGAGGCTGTTTTGGTGGTTGAGATGTAGAAGGTGTGGGTTCAACACTAGCTGGTGTTGCTAGGTTGTCACCTTGAGCAATGAGCTCTAACATTTTGGGGACCAGGGCTGTTTCTACCCCTGAGAAGCCTATAGTTGGCTTCTTCATAATCTTAAAGATGCCTGGCTTCATCTGTCCCAATTTAAGAATATTATTTGTTTCCCTTAACTGTGATCCAAGTTCACAGTTGAGAATTTGTTGAACATATCTAGGAAACATATAGTATTCTAAGGAGTCCAAGTTAGAAAGCAAGTTTGTGTAAACAAATTGTGAGTACCTGAACTTGACCCCTTGTACCATTCCATGAACTATAAAGGAGAGATCTTCAGGAATCTGGTCCCACCCACCATGCTTGTTGGACAAGCTGTGAATCACTACATGAAGTAGGTATTTCCACTGGAATGAGACCTTCCCTTTCTTGAAGGTCTTTACAGAGAAATGTCCCTCATATCCCATATACTCAAAGGAATAGTTGACAACTACCTTTGGGAAAGACAGTTCACCTTCTTCATCATCCAGCTGAAGATGGGTGTTGATGATGGCTGGAGTGATAAAGACTGTCCTCCCCTTCACTGTGGCAGACAGTGCCTTCTCCCCATCCATGATAACCTCTTAACATGTCTTCCAAAAGTCAAGTAGGTGATCCTTATAAAGAATAGGATCAATGGTGAGTGAGGTGTAGTAGTTGGATAGAGCAAGAAAACGGCAAACCTCTGAGAAACTATCAGCTTTCTTAGAGTGCAACAAGGCAACTTGATTGTGCTGCCTATGGAGTTGCATGGAAAAATTTGGGTTGTTTATGTTTGGAATGTTGGCCATTTTGAAAAACTTAAGGATGAAGAAAGGTGAAGAGCACAAGTGGTTTCACAGAGATTAGGTTTTAGGTTTGGGTGAATTTTGGAGCAGGTAGAGGAAAGAGGTGTAACCGTTGGATATTTGTATGAATTTGAATTTGAGACAAAGTTAATGAAAAAGGATAAACTTTGAAATCCATTGTGTTGGTCCCACCTTTGAAAAGTAGTTTGCTTTTTGCCCAAAAAGTAGTTTTCTTGGAATTTAAAAAATCTTCCTAAGATAATTTAACTTTGGAAGTTTTGACCAAAAATCTTCCGAAGGTTATTTTGCTTCGGAAGTTTGGACTAGAAAGCTTCCGAAGGCAAATTTTGCTTCAAAAATATTTCAAAGATTTTGAAGAATTTTGCTTTAAATCTTCTGAAGGATAAGACATCTTCCAAAGGATAAAAAGTGTAAAATTCAAAAAAAATCTAAGGAATATCCTAAAAGAATTTTCTTCCAAAGAGAAACTGGGGCTTATTAAAGTGATAGAATAGACAACATAGAACACACATAGTTTTAGAAATAATATGATTAAGTTTTTTAAGAAAAGCTACTCAAAGTTGATTATCCCAATAGCTGATATAAGATATTTAAATCTCTATTCATCAAAAGCTTTTGTGAACAGATCAGCATATTGTTCATCTATATGAACTTTGATTAGTTTGATTAATTCCTTTTCAAAATTATCTCTAATCAGATGATACCTGATGTTGATGTGCTTAGTTCTTGAGTGCTGCACTGGATTTTCTGTGATTGAGATAGCACCGTTGTTGTCTATGTGAATGGGAGTCTCTTTGAAGTTGAATCGATAGTCTAGCATCTGATTTTGAATCCAAAGCACTTGAGCACAACAGCTTGCAGCAGCAATGTATTCAGCCTCAGCAGTTGATGCAGATACACATGATTGTTTCTTGCATTGCCAAGAGACTATCCTTCCACCAAGAAATTGACATCCCCCTGATGTAGACTTTGCAGTCATATTACATCCACCATAATCACTATCTGTATATGCATACAGATTGAGGTCAGAATTTTTAGGATACCAAAGGCCAAGAGATGGGGCTCCTTTAAGATATCTTAAAATCCTTTTGACAGTGATTAGGTGTGACATCTTGGGGTTGGCCTGATATCTTGCACATATGCAAGTGGCAAACATAATATCTGGCCTGCTAGCTGTAAGATACATAAGAGACCTAATCATAGCCCTGTAGAGATGTTCATCAACACACTCCCCCTCAAGATCAGGTCCAAGGGAGTGGTTTCTAGCTATGGGTGTCTTAGCAACCTTACATTCAGTCATGTTGAACCTTTTAAGTATGTCTTGCACATACTTTGACTGATTTATGAAGATACTATTGTCAACTTGCTTCACTTGAATCCCTAGAAAGAAATTGAGTTCCCCCATGGCACTCATTTCAAATCTATCCTTCATCAGCTTCTCAAAGTCTTTGCAGAGCTTTGGATTAGTTAACCCAAAGATGATATCATCTACATATACCTGAACTAGCATTATGTCATCTCTTGTTCTTTTGATGAAGAGAGTTCCATCAATGGTACCCCTTTGTAGCCATGCTGACAGAGGTACTGAGATAGAGTCTCATACCACTTTCTAGGTGCCTGATGTAGCCCATAGAGAGCTTTGTCAAGCTTGCAGACATAATCAGGATGATCAGGATCTACAAAGCCAGGTGGTTGTTTGACATACACCTCTTCATCAATCACTCCATAAAGAAAAGCACACTTGACATCAAGTTGATAGACCTTGAAGTTCTTGGATGCAGCAAAAGCTAGGAATATCCTAACAGCTTCAAGTCTTGCTACATGAGCAAAGGCATCAGTGTAGTCAATCCCTTCCTTTTGAGTATACCCTTTAACAACTAGTCTAGCCTTGTTCTTGATAACAAGTCCTCTATCATCCTTCTTATTCCTGAAAACCCATTTTGTACCGATGGTAGTCTTCCCATGAGGAAGAGGACACAGGTTCCAAACCTTTTGCCTCTTGAATTGAAGCAACTCCTCTTGCATAGCTTCAACCCAACTTCCATCCTTTAGAGCCTCATCAATCTTCTTTGGCTCTATTTGGGATAAGAAATAAGAGTGAAGACAGATATTTGCATTATGAGACTGTCCTCTTGTTCTTACACCAGTACCAACATCTCCAATGATGTTTGTAGAGGGGTGAGACTTATGGATCCTTAGTTGAGGGATCACAGCAAGTTATTTAGACAGATCCAAATTGGAGAAATTCTGATCTGGCAAGGAGGATTCACCCTCTACAGCAGCACACTTATCAAGATTAACTTGATCCAATGAGTGTGTGACATCATTGAGATTTTCTTTAATATGATGGTTCTCAGTATCAAGAAATTCCTGATCACTATCACCACCATCATGTTCTCCAACATTTGAAGTTCCTACATTTGAGTTTTGTGCCTCAAAGCTGGAAGATGAAGGCAGCTCAAATGTATCAGCAGGATTTGTCATTGATGTGCTGGTAGAAGCTTCATTTGCAGGATTAGTTACTACTGGAGCTGGAGATATGTTGCTTGAAGATCTTCTCAGCTCAATTCTTGAATCAGGATCACCTGTAGGCAATATATCTGTGGTTCCTGAAACATGCTCACAAGATTTGTTAAAACAGTTGGTAACTAAATCAAGATCAAACAGCCAATCCGGACCAGAACCTTTCACACTGGGAGTGTGTTCATTGAAAGTCACATTGGCTGACTCTTCAACTACTCTAGTTCTGAGATTGTATACTCTATAAGCTTTAGCTTGAGAAGAGTATCCAATGAAGTGTCTATCATCTGATTTCTCAGCAAACTTGGCTATATGATCTTTGGTATTCAAGATGGTGCAAGGACATCCAAAAGAGCTGAGAAAACCAATGAAAGGTTTCCTCTTGTGCCAAAGTTCATAAGGAGTCTTATCATGTGTCTTAACTACTAAAACTCTGTTTTACACATAGCAGGCAGTGTTGACTGCCTCTGCCCAGAAGGTGATGGGCAGTTTAGAGTCAGACAACATAGTTCTTGCAGCTTCAATTAGTGTCCTGTTTCTCCTCTCGATAACTCCATTTTGCTAAGGGGTCCTGGGAGCACTATATTGTCTTATGATACGCTTTTCATCACAAAATGTATCAAGTGTTTGATTTTGAACTCAGTTCCTTGATCATATCTTATGGTTTTGACCTTGTGATCACATTGATTCTTAATCTTTAAGATGAAATTCTTCAGAATCTCAGGGGTCTCATCCTTAGTTCAAAGGAAGAATACCTATGTGAATCTTGTAAAGTCATCTATGATCACCAAACAGTAAGAGGTCCTTCCTAGACTCATTACATTGGTGGGGCCAAAGAGATCCATATGTAACAAGTGTAGGGGTGTAGTGATGGAATTTCTTTCCTTAGGCTTGTGAGTTACCTTGTGTTGCTTCCCTTTCAGGCATGCAACACAATGATCATCACTTGTAAACTCTCTTTTTGGTATTCCAGTTACCAAATCATTCTTAATCAATTTATTCATGTTCTTAAAGTTTACATGGCACATTCTTTTATGCCAAAGGAAAGATTCATCACTATTTGATTTAGATAGAAAGCATGAAACTTCTCCTGATGGAGATGTTTCTTGCAAATCCATCTTGTACATGTTCCTTTTCCTGGGGGCTCTGAGTAGGACGTGCTCATGAGGAATGATCACCCCAGGCTAGAGAACAATGCACTCATGCTCAATAAACAGCATGTTATGACTCTGATCACAAAATTGAGATACACTCAAAAGATTGTATCCAAGCTCCTTGACAAAGTTTACCTTGTCAATGCTGAGCTTACCATTTATGACCTTGCCCCTTCCAGTAATGTAACCACCTGTATCTCCTCCAAAAGCAACTGGTCCTCCATCAATTCTTTCAAACTTCTGGAGTAGTGACCTATTGCCTGTCATCTACCTGGAACAACCACTGTCAATGATCCACATATTTTTGTTTGTCTGTAGCTGTTCCTGCACAAAGAGATAGCTAGTTACATTTGGAAACCCAAGCCTCATTGGTCTTGGGCTCATTTAAATCAGTTGAAGACAATGCAACAGTAATAGATCCTATGGTTGTGCTTTGAGGATCTTGAGCTGTTGTTGATGAAGAACCTTTAGTCTTTTGGTCCTTCTTTGACTTCCACACCACCTTTGGAAGTTTAGACTTGACCTTCAATACTTCAGAAGCTTTTGATACATTAGAAGTTTTGATGACTGGTCCTTCAGAAGATCTTGCCTTTACTGCAGCAAGCTTCAGTACTTTAGAAGCATTCCTTTCTTCCAAGACCAAATCTTCTTCCGAAGGCAGTTTTCCACTTGCCTTCTTCTTCATCTTGGAATTCTTGGAAGTCTCTTTGTTTATTATGTGAATAGTACCCTTAGGATTGTATGGACAATCCTTAGCCAAATGAGAAGTACTCTCACACATGACACACTTCAGATTCATCTTTCCAAGAGTCTTCTTCATAGAAGAGCACTGACTTTGGTCACATCCTATCTCCATCTTCACCTTTGAAGGAGCTGAGACAGTTCTTTTAGGTTGAGAACTGTTCTTGGAGTTGGATGGTCTAGGTTGTGTAGCAGTAACACACAACAGATCAGTCTTCTTCTTGTTGCTGAGATGAGTTGCACATAAACCAAAATTCATGTCATCAGTCTTAACTACTTCAAACCCTGCAGAGATAAAAACTTGTTTCTGCTTAGAGTCAAAAGTAGCCTTGATCTCTTGAGCCTTCCTTGATTTTCTTTTGGCTTTCCTGATCAAGTTCGTTCTTCTTGACTTGGTCATCCCAACAGTTTTACTCTCCTCAGAGGAATGGTGACCCTTCTCAGAATGCTTTTCTTCACTCAAACCAAAGTCATTCTTCACCATCTCCTCTTCATCCTCTTCAGTCAAAGGATCTATGAGGGGAAGCTCATGTTCACAAGTTCCACACCTGGGAGATCTTACAGACAAGATGGTGTGTGGAGGAGCTATCTCACTAGATCCCAGTCCCTGCTTGTTCTGATAACACACTTTTGCATGCAAGGATGAGGATATTATGTTCTTGAAGGTATCTTCTTCAAGAACACAGTTTTCTACCTTAGCTTTGCTGATCACAAACTCAGCTTGGCATTCAGTTAACTTAGCTATGAGATCTTTGATCTGAGTCCTGTAATTTGTTAGCTCATGTTTAAGAGTTGAAATGTTTTTCTCTAAATCTTCTATTTTAAGTTTATAGTCATTTTCAGCTCTTTTAAAATCAGCTTTCAAGATGTTTAAGGACTCAAGGTCAGATCTCAGCTCTAAGTTATATGACCAATATCTATTAACTTTAGCAATACATTCAGAAGAGAAAAGATTTTCCAATACCTTGGTTTCATCATGATCTGCTATGAGAGCTTGGTTTGGAGATGCATCTTCTATCTGAAAGCTCCAGTCAAAGCCTCCCTCTTTAACAGCAACTGCAGCCTGTTGCTTTGTGTTCTCATTCTGGTGAACTTTCACAGTGTAGTTTGGTCTGGTTTGTGTTTGGCCACCATTTGTTCTTGGTGCCTTACACTCTCTTGCAAAGTGCCCCATCTGGTTACAGTTGTAACACTTTACCTTGCTTTTGTCCAGCCCAAACGTTCCACTGGATGTATTGCTTGGAAATCTTCTCCCAGTCCTCTTGTAGAACTTCTTGGCCTTGTGAGTGAGAAGAGCCATTTGTTGAACTATCTCCATATACTCTAGATCATCTGAATGGATACAGTCCAAGTCTTCAAGAGTGAAGAGAAGGTTGCCAGAGGTTTCATCAGCTGAGACAAAGGCATGAGAAGAACTTGTCTCTTGGAAGGGACTTCCTTGAGTGTAGCTTTCTCTTGGTGTCTCTGGAAGAGTGATGAAAGGCCCCTTTTGTGAGTTGTCAGGGTAGCATAACAACTGATGTCGTGGTTCAATGCATTCCCTTTCATTCATATGAAGGGCTGAACTCAGTTGGTTATAGGAGTTACCAGAGGAATTTTGCATGTTCATCTCCATCTGGAATGCACTCAGGATACCATATAACTCTGTAAGAGTAAGAGTTTTAAAATCCAAAGTTCTCTTGATCACAACACAATAATGTGTCCATAGTTTAGGAAGAGAAGACATGAACTTCCTTACTATGTCCCTGTTCTCAAGAGTTACTTCAATATCTACTAGAGTGTCCACTATCTCAACATACCTGAAGTATTGTTGAGTTAGTGTCTCACCAGCCTTGAAGGTGAAGTTTTCAAACTGCTGCTTCAAGAGATCCTTCTTGTTTTCTTTAGTTTCTTTGGATCCTTCATACATGAGCTTCAGTGCTTCCCATAGATCTTTAGCTGTCTTGCACTTCTTGAAGCCTCTGTAGATGGAGTTTGGAAGAGTAGTTTGAAGACAGGTCATGGCCCTTTGATCAAGCTCTATTCTCTTCCTGTCTTCTTCTGAGTAATCATCTACATCTTTAGGGATGATACGATTACCAGTAGCAGAAGTAGTGCTTGGTATGAAGGGACCGTTGATAAATAAGTCCCACATACTTGAATCTTGACACTTGATGAAGCCTTCCATTCTTGTGCACCATGTGTCAAAATCTTTAGGAGTGATCAGTGGGGACTTGGTCATAGTACCAGTTTCCATATCAGCTTTAGAAAGTGCTGCCATTTGAGTTGTTAAGTATTTTGTGTGTGTGAGGGATCTTAAGATGGTGAGATCTTATATCAAGAGCCTGGATGCTCTGATACCAAATGCAGGACCGGGTGAAGGGGTTAGCACTTACAACACAACAACACAATGAGGAGAGTGTATTAGAATACTTAACAGATCAAATGGGGAACCGGTTATGATGATGCTAAGAACACAAAAGTAAACTCAGAAAGAAAGAACAAGATAACAACACAAGTGGTTGGTTTTCAAGGATGTTGTATATTGCTTCTCAAATTCAAAGTTACAAGTATTCAGCATGCATACATTACAAGACTTTGAGATACTATATACTATAACCTACAGACGGCCATACTTTGAAGGCCAGCTGGATACATAGATTAGACAACACAATCCATGTAGAGTCAAAACGCAAGATTGCCTTTTGGCTAGTGACTATGACATGCCATAGCTCACATCCTAATGTATTACAAAAAGGATAAAAGTACATAAAGTAGAAAGGTTTGACCCAAGACCTCAATGTACAGTTTTCCTAAAGCATGGACCTTTTCACCAACTCATATAAGTTGGTGACCAACCAGAGTGGGCAGCGGCAAAGTGGTTCAGCTTTTCAGAAAAAGTACATCAGATAAAAGCATGTATGATAAAAGTCTTCAGAAGAATCTATCTTGGTTTCTTGGCTTCGGAGGACTTTGTCTTGAAGCTAAGAAAGACTTCATTTCTGGCTTCAAAAGATATTGGTCTTGGCTATGGAAGATTTTACACTTGGAATGTTTCTGAAGTGGTGTGCAAAACTTCCTTAGCAATACTACTTCATGTTCTGTGCAACATACAGGAAGACGATCATTTCATAGAACTACTGAAAGAAGACTGTCACAACTACTGAATAATACTTCTTCAGCTGTTATGATAACTTCTAAAAAAGAATCATCACAACTACTGAAGAGTACTTCTTCAGTTGTTATGACAACTACTGAAAACTGTCTTCAGACTTTGTCTTCAGACGATATCTTTAGCTGATGCCTTCAGCTGTTGTCTTCAGCTGATGTCTTCAGCTGTTGTCTTCAGCTGATGTCTTCAGCTGTTGACTTCAGTTGTTACCTTCAGCTGTTATCTTCAGCTGATGTCTTCAGCTGTTGTCTTTAGCTGATGTCTTCAGCTGTTGTCTTCAGCTGATGTCTTCAGCTATTATCTTCAGCTGATGTCTTTAGCTGTTGACTTCAGTTATTACCTTCATCTGTTATCTTCATCTGATGTCTTCAGCTGTTGTCTTCAGCTGATGTCTTCAGCTGTTGACTTCAGTTGTTACCTTCGGCTGTTATCTTCAGCTGATGTCTTCAGCTGTTGTCTTCAGCTGATGTCTTCATCAGTTGTTATGATCAGTAGATAGTTACAAGAGTGTTTTGGCTGCATCAGACTTCTAGAAATCCTTATAAACTCCCCCTAGGCTGATGCTACCAAAACACTTGAAGATATTCAGCAGTCCACAGTCCTTAACATGATCATGACCATTCCTTTCTTCATTAGAGGGTCAGGATTACTCAGACTTGTGAAGTATCTTCTTATGTCAAAAAGATCATGCAGAGGTAAATTAAAGAGGTCTTCCCAAGAGTAGACATTTACTTCACCTTGATCTCTGACTAAATGCCATCTCTCTGGATTGGTTGAGTAAGTCCAGGATAAGATGAGTCTTCTTGATGCAAGAGGAGCCATTTGAATTGGAGATGATTGGGCTTTCTCTTCTTGCACTTCCTTAGGATGTTCTGATTCATCCTGAGGATTAGAGGAGGTTGATTTTGACTTCTTTTTCTTCTTTGCATCAGATTTAGAAGCCATCATCTTCTTCATCTTTGTAGTCTTTAACTGAGAAGGCTGGCCTGCAACACCTTGTAGATTAGTTGTGTCCTCCTCAGTTGGGTGTTCCTCCCTCACAGGTTCAGAAGGAGAGGGAGTTTGACCCTGTTGTGGGTCAGATGTTGAGGCTGGCCTTTGACCTTGCTGTTGGTCAATAGTTGAAGAGGCTGGCCTTTGACCTGCTGTGGATCAGAAGATGAAGCTGGAAGTTCAGTTTGAGTTGCCTCTTGTTGTTCAAACTTAACCTCTACTTGAGGTAGAGCTTGACTTGGAGGAGTGTGCAAGTCAGCAAGCTCTCCACTCTTGATCTTCTGCTTGATCACCCTGATATGCTCATCCATAGTAGATATAGACATAGGGCCAAGTCTCCTTCCAGAGAATCCATACAGCTTCAAGAAGCTCATCATTCTTTGTCTGTCATCAGACTTCTTCAAGTTCTTCTGTATGAGAGTATTGGTCCATTTGATCGGTTTTTAGTGCAGAAGAATGCTTGAATCGTTCAATACCAAACACACACAACAAACACTATGAGAAGAAGATCAAAATAATACCAAAAAGCTTTCAAATAAAGTTTTAATGATGAACAATAGTGAATGAAATGAAATAAGCTCAATGTATTCAGAAAGAACAAGCTTACAATAGCATCTTGCAACAATAATACACGATTAGGGTTTTTGCAAGGATGCCTAACAATTAGACAAAAGAAATCTATATATAGCTGTCATAGTTTCGCATATAGTTTCGCTGTGGGCAAAACTATACAGGCGAAACTATAATTTCGCCCGGCGGAAACTAACAGTTTCGCCGGGTAAATATGGTCTAAGCTTAACAGTTTCACCTGGCGAAACTGACAGTTTCGCCAGGACGAAACTATACTTTCACTAGACAGCCAAAATATAGACTTGAACTAAACAAACATACAAAGGAAACTAACATAGATCCTATTACAACGAAAGATAAACAAATACTAATCTAATGGTGAGTCCAACCTATCTTGATCTTCAATACTCCCCCTAGGTTGGATCTCACCCATTCTGCTTGTCTTGATGTCTTCATTCAGCTCCAGCCTTCCCCGTACCTGCACCTGATGTTGATGGTTCAGCTCCTGCAGTATACTTTTCTTGAAATTGAGCACTTGATTTGCCTTGGACACCTCCTGCTCTTTTAGCTCCATCTGGATGTGCACTACCTTCTACAAATTGTTTTGTCAAATCCTGGATATCCATGTTTAAATCATCTTCAGCTCTTATCTTTTCAGCTAGCTCCTTCACCTCTGCCCTCACTCCTCTGACTTTGTTTGCAACAATCATAAACAAACTAGCCTCCTTCCTAGTCTCTTCTCCCGCTCCTGCTTTAATATGATTCTCACATAGAATGAGCAGATCTTCGTCTGAGAATCCAAAAAGTTCCATAGGGTCAAAGATTTGATATTCAACGCCACCCTTTACTCTAATAATAGCCTCCCCCATCTGATTGTTGTAGAACCATTTCTCAAACGCTTGAAGACGAGAATGGGAGGGATCTGCCAATCTTACCCTTTGGACAGTCTTTAGGGGCTTCACGCTTAATACAATCTTTCCCTTTCCAGTAACCCAGTCCTTGCCTTTCTTCGATCGTTTTCTTTCTGCTCTCATAAACCCAAAAGCTTCAAAGTTGTCGTTGAGCCCATTTTGAATTTCTTTTTCCAGAAGTTTGGCTCTTTCACTCAGATGGGCTTCAAGAAGGGGTAAGGATGCCAATCTTCTTAAGTCCCACTTAGGCAAGGTCTTAAACGCCTTCCTCTTGTGTAGATACGAAATTCCTCCACCTCTCCTCTTGATCATGAACATTTTGAGGTCAGGATTGTATTTCCAGCTCATAATCTTCTTATCCGCCTCTTTCCTCTTCAGTCCTTCCAGATTTTAAAATAAAGGGGTTAATTCCTCAGGCTCTTTCTCCCTTACAAACCAATCATCTTTCTCCATCTCAATAATGTCATTTTCATCTTCACCCTTCTGAATTACATAAGTCAGAGGCCTTTCGTCCACCTCATAAAACTCAGGCTCTGAGTCATAATCCACCAACTGTTCATCATCAACCTCCTCGTCCACCAGACCCTTCTCAATGGGTTGTTCGGTCGTTTCAGGTTGTTTTCCCATCTGTTCTTCTCCGGTAAAATCTCCAAGATTTATACCCAAATCCACAAACTCAGCTTCAATCACATCATCCTCAGTTTGTATATTCTCCATTTCAGGTTCTTCAGTTCCTTTGCCAGACCCTCTAGCTTCTTTAGTTGCTGCTCCTGAGGTGCCCTCTCCTGCCCTTGATGAAGTACCCATATTCAGAAATGGATACTTAGATGTGTCAGTCAGATCATCTAACTCATGTTGAGTTAGCTTATTAGGTAGGCCGGCAGCAGCTTTCAATTCATTCACCTCCTTCAACAACATTTTGATCAAATTATTCTGATCAACTAACATTCTCTGCATCCCCTCCAACACTTCATCTTTTCGCTTCTCCCTCATCTCCTGATTCATCAACTTGGTCTTCATCATGCTTAGTTCATTTGAGAGAGAGGTGTTGAGGTTTCTGATTACGTCCTCATCCAAACTGGAGTGTCTTTCTGTTTGTGGGGGCTCAGAGAATGTCTGATGTTTCTGTTTTGTTCTCATCTCTTGCTCCCCAGTATCAACCGTCCTTTTGGACCTCTTTTCTTTCTCCATTTTGGCTTTAGCCGCTATCTCAGCCACTTCTCTCTCAAAGTCGTAATCTTTCTCCTTAGCATATCTTTTTCTTTTCTTTACTGCCTCCGACTGAGTTGGTCTAACTTCCTCTGTTTGTCTAGCTTCAGATTGGATCACCCTCCTGATATAATTCCATCGATCAGGAGTATACATGTTTTCCCATAAGTGAGTGATCCGACCACTGAAGTCGTGCCTGATAGCGCAACAGTCGGCAAAGATTCTGGAATTCATTGACACTAGATGCTTGACTTCTCCATGTCTCGGGATGTTGGGAACTTGATCGTCGATGATCATCTGAAGAAATCTGGGATAAAGCAGCCATTTATCCTTCTTCAGGGCCATTACGTTTTCGGCCATGCAGCTAAATATAAGATTAGCAATGTTAGACTTCTCTCCTCTGCAACATATAACCATTGCTTTCGCCCAGTCTAAGTTTAACCCATCTGATCCACCTTTTCGGTGATCTAAGTACATTATGAAAACATGGGCAATGTATCTCCACTCCTTGGATAGAAAGGATTTCTTGATTTCCTTTCTAGTCCCAAAAGGAGGACCTTCATATCCCATAGTCAAGAAAGCATCAAACACCTCCTGATCAGCCAAATCAATATCACCTCCAGTGTCTTCTTCTAATCACAACACCCGGGATATAACTTCTTCTGTGATGGTCACTTGATGATCCAGAATTGGCTACAATACTCTCAGAATCTCCCCTTGTGTTGTACTCAGCAGTTCGCCAGAAATCTCGAATGTGTAAATCATAAATAGTAGTAGAATGAGATATGACGTATGCTATAGGAGATCTCTGTAGCCATCTGATACAATCTCTGAATCCTGCTGCTTTAGGATGAGAATCATCTAGAATAGCCGTAATATTGTTCCGAACATCGAACTTGAGATTCGCCATTTATATCTGACAGACAAACAAACCAGGTTAGAAATTAAATTAGAATTTAAGTATTCACAAACGTAATGTAAGTAAACAAATTGAGATAAAAAAAATACAGATATATACATGTATAATTAAATGAATTTACAGATTAATTAGTATATATATGTATATATAAATATATATATATATATATATATATATATATATATATATATATATTGTGTAGTTTCGCACAGACGAAACTATAGTTTCGCATACGCGAATTTATAGTTTCGCTGAATTTATTTTAAAATAGACAAAAAGGAAACACAATTTCGACAGACAGAATATATAGTTTTGGCAAGACATGATAATAGATTCAACTGGGCGAAACTGAATTTAATTGTCGAAACTGTTAGGTTCGCTCGGGCAGCATAACCACACAGTTTCGCTATATTTAAGGAACTTTCGTTCAGTTTCGCTGGAAGATGAGGTAGTTTCGCAGAATGAACTGCGAGACTACCCAAACGACACACTTCAATCCAGTCAAATGTAGGAAAGATTAGTCTATGAAAACTCATGTTCTGAGTTCGAAACTCACATAAGAAGTTCAAAATCAGGTGGAAATGCAACAGAACAAGACAAAGACCGAGATTTGTGTCAAGAGTCTCGAAAACCCTAATAGTACTTAGTTTCGACGAAAGTGGACAATTTTTGAGAAAGTGAGCACTTTGTTTCGAAACTATGTTTATGTACGTAGGAGTTTCGCAGAGGAATGAAAATGTAATTTCGGCAAAGCGAAACTATACTTTCGGCACAGCGAGGTTATAGTTTTGACACTGTGAAACTATAGTTTCGGCTTAACGAAATTATAGTTTCTTCATTACGAAACTATAGTTTAGCACGGCGAAATTATAGTTTCTGCATTTTGAAGCTATAATTTCTGCCATGCAGACTTATAGTTTCTGCGGCCGAAACTGCAATTTCGCCAAGCGAAACTGTAGTTTCGCAGAATCTTTACTTAAAATAAAATAAAATAAAATAAAATAAAATAAAATAAAATTAAATAAAATAAAATGAAATAGAATTAAAATTAAATGGTTGAAGGATATAGTATCATGTTTTTCTCGAAGTGTTTTAAGAGGATCATGACTTAGTGAGATTGCTGATATGTTTGTCCGCTTAAACCCATTCCCAGCTCTTTTCGACTCATGATCTGCAGCTGTTTATCATGTTCTGAATTGTCTTAGTAACTCAGCAACTTGGTCCCCACTGATATTTGATAAAGAACTAGTCTCGTCATCAAGGTTTATTGAGCATAATCATTGATATTGCCTGATCACTATACTGATGTACAGTCACACTGACTGACATATATACAGATGGGACTCTATAATGTACAGATGTAGACACACATATATGTGAGATCCAGACTCAACCTATAACTAATTTATGAGAGCTTTAGGTCAATGCTTTCACATAGCAGAGAAGATCATCTAGGCGTGTTGATGAGAGCTTCAGGTCAATGCTTTCGCATAGCAAAGAAGATCATCACTCCAGGTCAATGCTTTCGCATAGCAGAGGAGATAAACACACATCTTTTCTTATGTAAAGTATGATTGTGTATACAAGAATGGACTCTTTGAGATTATATAATGTTTGACTTAGAGGGCGTTATCACCGAGTCACCATCCCAGTGGGAAACGCCATAAGATTCACATTGATAATCTATATACATACAATAATAGGCTATTTGAGATTATTTAATAATTGACTTAGAGGGCATTATCACCGAGTCACCATCCCAGTGAGAAACACCATAAGCTTCACATCGATAATCTTTGACATCAATTAACAACTCTCAACCAAGTTTTAGACAAGACTTGTATCTTTGTGCAGATCGAAATATCATGAGAATAATCCTTATTACTGAGTTATGATCTTTAATTTGGCTGCATGATCACTTGTTTACTTCGTTTTTGGGATGAGTCTATCATGCATATCCCAACGTAAGATGTCCCCTTGTTCTAACTTCTTTTTCTTGAGTTCCTGAGAGAATGAAAATTAAGACTTATTATCAGTATGAATCTCCCCCGAAATTTTTATTTGACAGCATACTAAATGGAAAAATTTCTTAAGAATTAAAGTAAAAGAAAAATAAGAATAGAAGGTAAAGATCTATGCGACACAAGACTGACACTAATCAAAACCAAAAACAAGATATGCACATATTTACAAAGTAAACAGTTGTGTTGCTTAGAAAAGATTTTTAGAACGATATTAATCCTAGCATAGAAATCAATTCATAAAAACGTGGTTTATCAAAGGTTTTTGTGAAAAGATCTGCTTTTTGATGTTTTGTATCAATAGGAATAATATTAATGAAACCCTTTTCGTGAGCATCACGGATGGCGTGAATCCGTGTCTCAATGTGCTTGGTCCGAGAATGATGAATTGGATTCTTGGCAATTCCAATGGCCGTTTCGTTATCACAAAACAATGGAGTATGAAGAAAGTTGATCCCATAATCCATCATTTGATGCTGAATCCATAACACTTGCGAACAGCAACTAGAGGCAGCAATATATTCAGCTTCTCCTGTTGAGAGAGAAATCGTGGTCTGTTTCTTGCTTTGCCAAGAAACAAGGCAATTCCCCAAATACTGACAACCTCCAGAAACAGACTTTCTGTTTAGCTTGCAGCCGTTGGAATCACTGTCAGAATAAGCATGCAAGTCAAAGTTGCCACCATAAGGATACCAAAGTCCTAAACGAGAAGACCTCTTTAGATAATGAAAAATTCGTTTGACTGCCTTGGCATGGGATTCTTTAGGAGCTGATTGGTATCGAGCACAATATCCAATAGCAAAGGTGATATCAGGACGACTTGCTGTTAGGTACATGAGAGAGCCTATCATGAATCTGTAGAGATGAGGATCGATTGGTTTGCCGTTTTCATCCGGAGTGAGACTTGTTTGAGCCGTGAAGGGAGTCATCTCAGAAGAAGCATCATCCATTTTGAATTTCTTCAAAATTTCCTTAATATACTTTTCTTGATGAATGAGAATTCCATCTGGCTTTTGTTCAACTTGCAGCCCGAGAAAGAAACACATTTCTCCCATCATGCTCATCTCAAATCTGTTTCGCATGACCTCCTCAAACTCCCGACATAATTGAGGATTGGTAGAGCCAAAAATAATGTCATCAACGTAGACTTACACAATCAACATCTCACCGTTTACCTCTCTTTTGAATAGGGTCATATCAATGGTGCCTCGTGTAAAACCATTGCTTAAGAGATACTGGGTCAGTGTTTCATACCAGATCCGAGGAGCTTGATGAAGTCCATAAAGTGACTTATCAAGCTTGTATACTTTGTCAGGAAAGTCTGGATCTTCAAACCCTGGGGGTTGACACACATATATCTCTTCATCAATGTCACCATAGAGAAATGCGCATTTGACATCCATCTGATAGACTTTAAATTGCTTTTGAGCAGCGTGCGCCAAGAATATTCTAATGGCTTCAAGACGGGCGACGCGGCGTAGTCAAGGTGCGAAGCACTGTATTCCTCTTCTTCTTGTGCAAAGCCTTGAACCACTAATCTGGATTTGTTTCGCACCACTATTCCTCGATCATCAGGTTTGTTCTTGAATACCCATTTGGTGCCAATAGGATACTTATTTGGTGGAAGATCCACCAGGGTCCACACCTTTAGTTTTCTGAACTGTTGCAATTCCAACTGCATCGACTCTACCCAGCAGGGATCTTGGAGAGCTGCATGAACGTTCTTAGGAACGGTTTGAGATATAAAACAAGAGAACAAGCAAACATTAATCAAACCAGATTGACTCCGTGTCCGAACTCCATCAGTAATGGAACCAATTATGTTGTCGTGTGGATGATCTTTCAAAGTTTTGAAATCAGCAGTCATGGAAGGGATATCAGTAGGTGGATGGTTAAATGATGAGCTGGATGGTGAAGTAGGGTGCGGTAAAGGAGATGAAGAAGATGATGTTGATATGGGTGGAGGTGGAAGGTCAAATAAAGATGAGGAAGATGCAATATTGACTGAGGTATCATCATCAGATGTAGCGACATGAGGCACAATAGGCTCAGCTGGTATGGGGCAGGAGGAATGATGTTTGTTGTTGTATTGGAGAAGGGCACATCATCATCGAAAACTGGAAGATTGAATGATTTGAACACCGTATCTGAGTCAAAGAACCAAGCTGGTTCTGAGGGAACATCAGAGGAATTAGATTCCTGCCAATCGACATAGAAGGACTCTTGAACGATACGTGTCCTCTTGTTATATACCCGATAAGCCTTCTGGGAAGAAGAATAGCCTACGAAATAACATTCATCCGATACAGCACCAAATTTTGTCTTCTGTGCTTGAGTATTCAGGAGAGTGCACGAGCAACCGAATGGGCGAAAGAAATCAATCAAAGGCTTTCTCTTGTGAAATATTTCATACGGAGTTTTCATCTTATCTTTGACTATCAGCACCCTGTTGAGAACATAAGAAGCACAATTCACAGCCTCAGCCCAAAATATGATGGGTAAGGAGGATTCTATTAACATTGTATGTGCGGCTTCAATTAGGGTGCGATTCTTTCGTTCCGCGACACCATTCTGTTGAGGAGTTCTCGCAGCACTGAACTGTCTTAATATTCCTTTGGTGGCACAGAAGGAGTCAAAAATTTGATTTTTGAATTCAGTATCGTTGTCACTTCGAATAGCCATAACCTTCCTCTTGCTTATCGATTCAATTGAGAGAATTAACTTTTGCAACTCCTCAGTAGTCTCTCCCTTATGAGCAAGAAATCTTACCCATGAATATCTGGAGTAGTCATCTGTAACACAAGACAAAAGGATTTCTTAGCAATAGATTTAACACTTATTGGACCAAACAAATCAGTATGTAACAACTCCAGGGGATTTGAGATGCTATTTTCAATTTTAGGTTTGTGTGGTTTCTTATGTTGCTTTCCTTTTACACATGCCATACATTTCTCAACTACAGAAAAGTCTTTTAAAGGTAATCCCCGAACAAGATTGTTTTTAACTAATTTGTTTATTATTTTGAAATTAACATGGCCCAATCTACGATGCCATAAGAAGGACTCAGAGGTGGAAGCTTTAGACAAGAGGCATGTGACTGCGGATGATGAGCCCTTTGAATTCATGTCAAGGAGATATGTATCATGCTTTCTGGGAGCCCGCATGAGTACTAAATTATCTGGAATATCAATCTCAGACTTCAAAAAGATACATTCATTGGACTTGAATAAGACCGGAATGCTTTTATCACAAATCTGAGAGACGCTCAACTGATTGAATGCAAGCTCGGGTACGTAATTGACTTTTTTCAAGGTGAGCGAACCATTACAAACTTCTCCTTGACCTATTATTTTTCCTCCTTTCTTGTCTCCGGCGAAAGCAACATAACCACCATCGATTATGCGGTAGTTGGCCAATAAATCTTTAAGCCCCGTCATGTGTCTCGAGCATCCACTATCAACATGCCATACACTATTTACAGACTTAGTGGACGACTCCTGCAATCATATAAAAAAAATTAACCAGGAGTAATGGGCACCCAAGTTTGAACAACTTTAGGTTTCTTCGAAGTTGATTTCTTGCAAAAGAACTTATTAACTAACTGATTCAATTTACTTCCAAAAGAACGTCTATAAACATGTCTATAATGTAACTGAGGACAGTGCTTAACAACATGATCATCTTTACCACATTGAAAACAATGTGATTTTAATCTAGATGCATTATGTAATGAGGTAGAGATTTCATCAATGCATATTTCTTCATCACGTTTAGATAAACTTGAATCATCATCACTGTATGCCTCATTCGTATTGACAGAGTTGATTTTATTTTGAAAAGAATGATTATGTGCTAATGACACTAAAATGTTATCTGAGATACATGTGGTACTAGTACCACTAGTACTTGCCTTAGATGAAGATGCAATCCTATCATTAAGCACAACAAATTTTGCAGGTATAAATGATGGAATGGGATGAGAAAAGAATTTTTCAAAAGAGTTAGTTTTTGTTTCTTCATTGCTGTTCAAAGGATTATCAGACAATGGATCAACACAATCAACAGATAAATCAGAATCACGGTCCATAGCATTCAAAGAGCAAACAGAAACATTACTAGAACTGAACGAAACACAATCTTTTACCATGTTACTAGAAACAAAAACAGAATTTAAACTAGAGTTATGATCTAAAACAGAAAGCTGAGGTTCAGATGTACTAAGGATAGAGCATCCAAGCCCTCTAGTCGGTCCATAATCGTAGTCCTCACAAACATGCATAGAATTCACACCTTCTAAACCTGCAGACATACTGTTAGAATCTTCTTTGATCAAATCATTAGAAGGATGTGGAATGGGCATCGGAGAGTAACAGTATGTACTAGGAGGAGGATAAACCTTAGCATTTTCATATCCCAAACCTGTTTTAATCCTAGCCCCACGTTGAGATTTACATAAATCATCATGTTTCATTCTTGAAATGGTCCATTTATCAAGTTTTGACTGAAGTTTGCTTGTTTCAAACTCAGCTAAGGCAACCCTTTCAGTCAAACTGTTCACCTCAACGTTTCTTTCTAAAACAATTCTTTTTAGATGATCAATTTCTTTTAGCGCTTCATTTAATTTAACAAAGTATTTTGACTCATTCATTTTAAGTTCTTCATTAATTCTTTTCAACTCCTTTTCATTATCAATTAATAAACGATTAGCCTTATAAACCCCAAATAATCTGATTTTACATGCAGATGAACACATATCTTGAATTACCTCATATGGAAGTCCCATCACCACCTTCTCAGCTGCAAGGGCTTTATCACATTGACACACCGGAGTACTCGACTTGTTTTCCTCTACGGTGGTAGCAGCATTGTCATCATTTCTTTCAAGCACTGTGGATTGAGTTACTGGCTTTCCATACTCCTTCATATTTTCATCTTTCTCATACTCATTCTCTTCAACTCCATCATTAAACTCCTTAAATGGATCAAATTCTTCGTCACAGTTCATCTTCATTTTCTCTTCCTGAATCTCAGCTACTAACGCTTGATTAATTTCTTCTTTTGTCTCTTCAGCCTCTGCACTCCAGTCAAAGTTAGAAATTAGTGCAGTTTCTTTCTTGTGGCTTGACTCATCTTTACCCCCACCAGCAGCCAATCTTGGAACTCCAGAGTTATTAGGATCAGTGACAGTTGGAAATGGACATTCACGTTTAAAGTGTCCCAATTGCTTGCAATTGAAACATCTAAGCTTAGACTTATCAAAACCCAGTTTGGAGTTGGAGCTTTGACCTCCAAAGTTCTTTCTACCAGTCCTTTCCATAAATCTCCGAGCTCTAAGCGTCAGCATTGCCATTTGCCATTGAATATCAGTTTCTTCAAGATCATCTGGATCCACTTGATACATGTCCTCCATAGTCATTCCTTTACCTTTCAGATCACCAGCAACAAGTGCTTCATAACTTTGAACAAACATCCCAAAAAGTGCCATAGTCTCAGCTGGAACAGTAGATTCATTAGATGCCTTTAAATTCCCTTGCTCTTTCCCCGGGTTAATGCCACTTCCAGAAAAATCACACACGGTCACTGCTCCTTGACGCGATGCCTGCATTGGAGAGCTTGCAGCGGAAGATAGTAATGCAGCATTCTGTGAATAACCGGATGTTGGCATGATGGATTGATTAAACTCCCTCCTTTTCAGATCCAAATCAAAAGACTTTAGCTTGTTAATCACGTCCATCAGTTTATAATCAGCAAAGTTTCTTTCTTGTTTCAACATTCTCACTTGTAAACTCCACTGGGGTGGAAGAGAGTCTAGGAGTTTATTCACTTGCTCATGATTTCCCAACTGATCATCATACTTCTTTAGGGTACTTGAAACAGACAAAAAGCGATTAGTAATGTCAGTAAGATCTTCATTCTTGTGTCCCACAAATGAATTGAACTCCTTTTGAGCTTGAGCCTTCCTATCTTTCCTTAGATCCTCGTTTCCATCGTAAAATTCACACAAGGCATCGTATAGTGATTTTGCATCTTTGTGTTCGGCAAAGCGATTGTAAATATCAGGTGCAAGACATAAAGTCAAGGCTTCGAATGCTTTCTGATCTCTGTCAATCAGCTTTTGATCCTTTTCGGTGAATGTGGAGGAGTCCGAGTTTGGAGATACAGTTCCACCGACAGTAACGGTTGGCTTGTGTGGTCCAGTGATGATTGAATCCCATTGATTGTGATCGGTGTAGAAGAAGAAAGCCTTAAGACACCTTTTCCAATCTTCAAAGTTATCTCCATTGATGTGTCTAGGGGGTCTGTTGGGTGCAACACTCTCTAAATCAGCCAAGGTGAGAGTAGTCATTTTGGACATAACAGTTTCGCCAGAGAAGAAGTAATTTCGCTGGAATAAATTCGCTGAGAGGCAGTTTCGGCAGAGCGAAAGTGTAATTTTGGCAGGCTTAATTTTGGTTGTTTCGGCAATCAAGATCTTAGTTTCGGCAATCAAGATCTTAGTTTCGGCAACACTTTCGCTAGCCAGAGACTATCAATAGCTTAGTTTTGCTGTAAATTTCACAGGAAACAAGCTTGAACTTTCGTTTAAATAACTTTCAGCAACAAGTTCGCACAAATGTCACCCAATCAGAATGAACTTTCGTTCAAAGATCACAGTTTCGCACCAAATGTCAAAGAGGAGAAAGAATCAGTTTCGCTGAACGAAGTTACAGTTTCGCTGGAAGGAACTGTAATTTCGCTGAAAGAACAGAAAACCCTTTTAAAACCCAAAAACAGTCGAAGATCACCCAAATCTCAATGAATTTGAAAAGGAGTGATTCACGAAGCTTCCTCAATCAGAAACACACACTATCCAATCAATTTTCATGACAAAAACACTCTGTTTTGATGTGGAATTTGAGAAAAGAAGGTATTGAACAAAAATAACTAAAAACCTCAAACAATGCAGAAGAATGCTTGAATCGTTCAATACCAAACCACACAACAAACACTATGAGAAGAAGATCAAAATAACACCAAAAAGCTTTCAAATAAAGTTTTAATGATGAACAATAGTGAATGAAATGAAATAAGCTCAATGTATTCAGAAAGAACAAGCTTACAATAGCATCTTGCAACAATAATACACGATTAGGGTTTTTGCAAGGATGCCTAACAATTAGACAAAAGAAATCTATATATAGCTGTCATAGTTTCGCATATAGTCTCGCTGTGGGCGAAACTATACAGGCGAAACTATAATTTCTCCTGGCGGAAACTAACAGTTTCGCCGGGTAAATATGGTCTGAGCTTAACAGTTTCACCTGGCGAAACTGACAGTTTCGCCAGGACGAAACTATACTTACGCTAGACAGCCAAAATATAGACTTGAACTAAACAAACATACAAAGGAAACTAACATAGATCCTATTACAACGAAAGATAAACAAATACTAATCTAATGGTGAGTCCAACCTATCTTGATCTTCAGAGAGCTCTTGACTTAGCAGCTTCTTCCCTTATTTTCTTCTTTGTCAACTTCTGCACTTTGAGTACTTGAAGTTCAAGTTGTTTGAGATACTCAAACTCAATGTACTTAAAGTACGAGGGAAGAAGTGCTTCTGCCTAGTAGAAGCCTGTGGCACTCAGGTAGTCTATCATTCTTTGTTTGTCTGTTTCTTTATATACCTGAGGTTCTTGTGTAGCAGCCACAGCCTCTTGCACAGGACTTTCTTGAACTGGCGAGAGAGTGGGAACATGCTTGTATAACCTTTATTGTCTTTTCTTCTCTTTGATCTCAAGAAGAATTGTTGCATCTTCAGCTTCCTTCCTCTCTCTTGACATTTCCATATCAGCCAGATTATTTAATTCCTCTAAGGGGAGAGATATAATCTCATCTATGTCATAGTTCATGGTCCGTCATAGCCTCGTCTCTGGTCATCATGAATGCTCTGGCGCTCACCCTTTGCTCCTCAGTCCCGGTCTTCTTCCCTGCTCCAAAACTCTCAGCCCTCAGCTTCTTGCATTCTCTAGTCATGTGGCCTACTTCGCCACAGTTGAAGCACCTCGCCGCTCTGCAATCTCTAGAGATGTGGCCGGGCTTCCCACGCTTGAAACAGATGTTAAGCCCCAGCCTGCACTCACCAGCGTGCTCCTTTCCACACTTAACACATCTCTTCACTCCTGAGCCTACGGCGACCGCCCGTCGATCATCCATTCTGGCCCTCTGTTATTCGGGGTGAAACCACCACGCCCAAACCGTTTCCGGTTCCGATCATCGCCACCCGTCTTTTTCCCCTCGACCACCATCACCTCCCTCTCATCATACAACTTCCCAGCCAAGTCAACCACCGACCTAAACGTACTTGGTCGGGCGACGATCAAGTGCCTGTGAATATCCGCCGGCAAGCCTTAGATGTATCTTTTGATCTTTCATGACAAGGGTGTCACCTGATCCGGTAGTAGCCGTGCCATCTCTTAAACTTGGTGGTGTATTGTTAATGTGTCATGGTTTCCGCCTCCAGCTGCAGGAACTCCCTTTCCACCTTGTCCAACGCCTAATAAGGACAGAACTCCTTTATCACCAACTTCTTCAGCTCGCTCCACCTCATTCTACCAATCGCCCTGCTACCCTCGGCTTGGACGATGTTGTCCCACCAGCATAGAGCCGAGTCCACAAACGAGTGAGTGGCGAATTTTACCTTCTGGTCCTCCCGGCACTCGCTGATCTCAAGAACAACCTCCATCTCCCTTACCCATCGGTGAGCAGCAGCAGCAGTGCCACTACCATCGAAGGTAGGGGGCTTGCATCTTTGGAATGCCCTATAATTACAGCCTCGTGCTACCTCCAAAATAAGCTCTTCTTCCTCCTTTTCCTCATCAGTAGGGATAACCGTCTTGGTCTCGGGTTGTTCTCTCCCTCCTGAGGACCTATTCCTATCCCTCCTCTCTCCTTCTCTAACGGCCTTAATCACTTCGGTCACTACAGACGGAAAGATTGTCTGCATGACCTGATGAACCTCCTCTACCACAGTTTCCTTCACCGAGGCTCTCAAGTTGGCACTCTCATCACCACCCTCCGGATAAGGGGTCTCAGGCTCCTCGTGGGTCACCTTCTCAACTCTGGGCCTTCCTCTTATGGCCCATGGTTCAGCACCACGTCTACCACGTGCTCTGCCTCGTGAAGCCTTAGAAGATCTACCTCCAGCCATTCCTAATTGCTATAAGATTCAAATGCTAACACGGTCATTCCAGGTAATAGCTCAATTTATGTCAAGCATAGTAAGTCCCTAATTATAGTGGCCAGTTGTGATTAGTCACTTACTTTACTCTTCACACTCTAAGCATTTCCTAAAAAAATCTGACTACATCAGTATCTAAATCTACTAAAGGCAAACAGATCAAATAACATGCGCACATAATACCGGTTAACGTTAAAGAAAATACCTGATGGCACGTAGCTACTTGGACTGGCATCCCTCCCCTTTGTCCCATTCTCAGTTTAAGTGTAGGTTTCTTTTGAAAATAATTACCCATTTCACTTAAACTTTGGCTCTGATACCAACTTGTAAGGCCCCGTTCCCGGGCTCCTCACAGCTGGTCATTCATCGCACATAGAACATACAATTATTTAAAACATAGCAGCGGAAATTTAACAAAACTATTTCTTATATTTTAATGATGACTTTTGCAACATAATACAATACTGTTATGTGACGCCCTAAACCCGGCAGGGCACCGGAGGCACGTCATGCAGTTGGATTAATATTTTAAACACAAATCAGAGCTTTCTACTTACAGCGGAAGACTTTAAACAATATTATATATTAACCCAACTTTTAAAACATTTTACATATACTTGTATTTAATTATACATTGCCCTATTTACAGTATTAACAAGGCCTATATCCTATGCCAGCAACTACTCCGGGATAGGGTCCTCGTTCAGCTCATACTTGCTTTCCATAATTATTAGAGGATCCCTGCTTACCTAGCACACACAACATACTCAAAACATCAGATAAACTGGTGAGTTCTAATTTTCATTAAAACATTAACAACATCTTTACACACACAAAAGTTATATTTATATTGACAATATTACAAATTCAACTTTTACCATTATTTTGTCCCACTGGACCTGTCCCACCGAACGTCGGTTGCCCACATCTAGCAACTAACAGTTACTATATCCAGAAACGTCGATTGCCCACATCCAGCAACTACCAATTTCCCATACCTAGTAACGTCGGTTGCCCACATCCAGCAACTACCAGTTACTATACCCAGAAACGTCGGTTGCCCACCTCCAGCAACTACTAGTTTCCCATACCCAGTAATGTTGGTTGCCCGCATCCAGCAACTACCAGTTACTATCTCTCATCCACTAGGATGCCAATTAATCATCTAGGGTCATCACCACAAGATGTTCACAAAGCTGAGTGATCGTCATCACTCCTATCAAACTGTATAGTTTCACACCCAGGCATCTTACCCTAACTGGCCTGTTGAGATTTACATCACATTACCATTTCAAAAACATTTCTTTTACTTATTTCCAATATTATCACATTCATTTACACCCCACACATTCTTTCTTTTAGCACCAGTTTTAACATATTTTCATTAATCATTACACCCCATCTGACCCATTGGAATCATTACCATCACGTAATGATTAACAATGTTCAGATGACCATCTTTTACATTCTACCTGACCCACTAAAATCATTACCATCATGTAATGATTAACAATATTCAGGTAATCATTTATTACCCCCACTTTCCCCCTAACAGCTTTACAAACTGTTAGAAACATATGAACATCACTATCATAATTCTGGTACTAAAACATTCAATTCATTTATCATTGTATGTGTGCTAGCCCGAATGTTAAAACCAAATATTTAAAAAGGGCTTAGAACTCACCTTATCAACTTCCTCACCACAGTCTACACAATCCATGTACACAAGGTAACTAGTCCTTCCTCTAATCAAGGTATATCTAAAGCAATAAACCTTGATTCAGTAAACTTATTCCCAAACAGGGCCCTCATGCGATTGAACACTTATGCGAATGAGCACTCATGCGACTGGACCTATGCGGATAAACCATGCGACTGAACCTTCAGTCGTACGACTAGCCATTCATTCGCACGACTGAGTTCTCATTTGTACCCAGTGTTCATTCGTCCTCATTCGACCTTCTAACCAGGCGACTGAGTTCCAATCGCACGATTGAACCTCCATTCACACTCAGTCACACGACTAGACTCTCATTCATACGACTGAGGCATGCGATTGAGCCCATTCATCTGAAACAGATCAGCAGCTGCGTTCTTGACGTTTTTGATCCAAACTCACTCAAAATTTGAGTTTTAACCATCCAAATCATATCATATTCAAAACAGATCATATACACATCGTTTACAATGGTTTCGGACCATTATTTCATCAAAACTTCACAAAAACTTGGATCCGAATTCCCGGATTTTAATTTAGAAATGAACCAGACCAATTCAATGATCTAAAACACGTTGTTGGATAAAATTCAACCATTTACACAGCTTATAACATCTCCGGATTGATCCGTGATGTTCAAACTTACCAAAACGGAGTTTAGCCTAGTCGACTGGCAAGAACAGGGGTGTTTGGGTGTGAAGAGAACAGGGCAATGACGTAGATGCAGATAGAAATCTGCTTTTTATCTCTTTTCACCGCCTTACTTATTCACATGTGCAACATAACCGCCTTACACCCAGTCGCACGACTGAACTATTTGCATGGCTGAATCGTGCGACTGGAGCTCATGCGCCTACTTATTCGTACGACTGAGTCTCAATCGCACGTAAGGGGTGCGACTGAAGTTCATTCGCATATGACTTATGCGACTGAACACTTAAACACTCAAACAACTCAACTTAATTGATTAATCATAACTATAATATAATTTACAAGTCCGGATTTAGAACCGGATGTTACAACTCTCCCCCTCTTAAATAGGTTTCGTCCCCGAAACCAACTATTCAAACAACTGGGGATAATCTCTCTTCATCTCATCTTCTGATTCCCAAGTGAAATCAGATCCCTTTCTATTCGACCACTGCACTTTAACTAACTCAATAGTTTTATTCCTCAGCCTTTTCACCTTTCTGTCTACTATAGCAGTAGTTTTTTCAACATAGTTCAACTTATCATCTACCTCTATATCATCTAAAGGTACATAAGAATTCTCATCGGCCAAACACTTGTGCAACTGTGACACGTGAAAGGTTGGGTGGATTCCTTGCAACTGATCAGGTAATTCTAGTTTATAAGCCACTTCCCCAATCAGTTCTATAATTCTAAACAGTCCTATAAAATGGGGACTTAACTTTCCCCTCTTTCTGAATCTGATAATTCCCTTCCAAGGAGATACTTTCAACATAACTCTATCTCCTACTTCAAACTCTATATGCCTTCACCTTTTATCTTCATAAGACTTTTGTCGATCCTGAGCCGCTTTAAACCGAGCTTTGATCTGATCTAGTTTCTCATTCGTAGCCTGTACAATTTCCAAACTGCCCAACTCTTTCTGCCCAACTTCTCCCCAGCATATCGGACTCCTGCACTTTCTGCCATATAACATCTCATAAGGGGCTCTCCCAATTGTAGAATGATAACTGTTATTGTAGGAGAATTCAACTAATGGCAGATGACTATCCCAGCCACCCCTGAAATCTATAACACAAGCTCGTAACATGTCTTCAACTGTTTGGATAGTCCTTTTAGTCAACCCGTCAGTTTCTGGGTGAAAAGACGTGCTGTGTAACAGACGAGTACCCATATCTTCATGAAACTTTCTCCAAAATCTCAAAGTAAAACGTGTATCTCTATCCGACACAATAGATAATGGTACCCTGTGTCGAGCAATAACCTCTCGAATAAACAGTTCTGCTAACTTCTCGGAGTTATACGTCTCCTTGATTGGTAAGAAATGCCCGCTACGTGTCAATCTATCCACTATGACCCAAATGGTATCATAACCTTTAGCTGTACACGGAAGCTTAGTTATGAAATCCATTGTTAACTCTTTCCATTTCCATTTCGGGATCTCTAAGGGTTGAAGCTTACCATATGGCTTTTGATGCTCAGCTTTGACCTGAAGACACGTCAAACACCTATTCACATACTGCATCACATTAAACTTCATACCGGGCCACCAATATTCTTGTTTCAAATCCTTATACATCTTTGTAGCACCAGGGTGTATAGAATATCTGGATTTATGAACTTCATCTAGCACTAACTCTCTCATCTTAATCGGAACCCACATACGACCACATTTTGTCTTAACCCCAAAACTATTTTCTTCCAGATCCTTTGTTTGACCCTTCATTCGTTCCTGCTTCACGTTCTCTTCTCTCAATGCTTCTAATTGAGCTTCTCGTAACTGGTGCATAAAATCTGGGGTTATTACTAACTTATATGACTTAACTCGGATCGAAGGGTGTTCATTCTTTCTACTTAACGCATCAGCAACCACATTTGCTTTACCCGGATGGTAAAGTATTTCACAATCATAATCTTTCACCAACTCTAACCATCTCCGCTGGCGCATGTTCAATTCCTTCTGATCAAAGAAATATTTCAAACTCTTATGATCCGTGTAAGTCGTATATTTCGTCCCATATAAGTAATGCCTCCATATCTTCAATGCAAATACCACTGCTGCCAGTTCTAGATCATGCGTTGGATAATTCTTTTCATGTTCTTTCAACTGTCTGGAAGCATAAGCAATCACTCGTCCCTTCTGCATCAATACACAACCTAAGCCTTGATATGAAGCATCCGAATAGATCACCAAATCTTCATTTCCATCCGGCAATGATAGCACTGGTGATTGGGTTAATTTCTGCTTCAGTTCTTGAAATGCATTTTCTTGTTCTAGTCCCCAAACGTATTCTTCATTCTTTCTTGTCAACTTCGTTAATGGGGATGCAATTTTAGCAAAATCCTGAATAAATCTTCTATAATAACCAGCCAGACCCAAGAAACTACGAATTTCAGATGGCGTCTTCGGAGGGCTCCACTTCACTACTGTTTCAATCTTGGTAGGGTCTACTAAAATGCCTTCTGCTTTGATCACATGTCCCAAAAACTATACTTCCCGCAACCAAAATTCACACTTAGAAAAGTTTGCATAAAGCTTTTCTCTTCTCAACCTTTCCAACACTTCACGAAGATGGCAGGCGTGATCTCCCTCATTCTTTGAATAGATCAGTATATCATCAATAAACACAATTACTGATCGATCTAACATTGGCTTGCACACTCTATTCATCAAATCCATAAAAGTAGCAGGTGCATTCGTCAACCCAAAAGACATAACTAAAAATTCATAATGACCATAACGTGTACGAAACGCTGTTTTAGGTATATCTTCTTCTCTAACTTTCAGCTGATGATAACCCGAACGAAGGTCTATTTTAGAAAACCAACTGGCTCCCTGTAACTGATCAAAAAATTATCTATTCATGGGAGTGGATACTTATTCTTTATTGTCAACTTGTTTAACTCTAGGTAATCAATACACATACGCATACTCCTATCTTTCTTCTTCACAAACAATACTAGAGCACCCCACGGGGAAGAGCTGGGTCTAATGAAGCCTCTTTCTAGCAAATCTTCAGTCTGCTTCATTAATTCCTTCAATTCCGATGGAGCTAGTCTATAAGGTGACTTGGCAACTGGCTTAGCACCCGGAACCAAATCAATTCTAAACTCAACTTCACGATCTGGAGGAATACCCGGTAATTCTTCTGGGAACACATCTACAAAATCTCTAACCACAGGAATATCCTCAATCTTTCTTACAGGCTTTTGAGAATCGATCACATATACTAAATAAGATGCACCCCCACGGCTCATTAACTTATCAGCTTTCATCATGGATACTATTTTCACAGTTGACTCCTCTCTATCACCATATACATTAATCGTTTTCCCATCCGGTGCTCTTAACTGAATCGGCTTCTTATTACATACAATATGGGCTTCATACTTTGCCAACCAATCCATACCCAAAACTACATCTAACCCTCCTAACACCATAGGATATAGTTTAACAGGCAACCTATATCCTTCTAATTCAATATAACAACCATCAATCATACTACTGATCATCACAGATCTATCATTAGCAGTTTCAACTATAAAGGCTACCTCTAATGGTCGAATTTCACACGCAAGCATAGGACAAAAATGAACAGATACGAAACTTCCACTTGCACCAGAATCAAATAACACGTTAGCTGGAATCCCATTAGCTAGAAACGTACCTGAGACTACATATGGCAGAGCTTTAGCCTCACTAGCTGACATAGAATAGGCTCGCCCCTTCGCCACACTTGACCCTTCTCCTGACCCTTTCATCGATCTAACCGGTTCAGGCTTTCTAACGGTTAATCTTGGACATTCACTACAAATATGTCCCATTTCTCCACACTCATAACATTTACGAGGACTTTCAATACATTCATTTGCATAATGCCCCAACTTCCCGCATCTAAAACAAGTCCTACTACTAATCATACATTCACCCAAATGTAGCTTACCATACTTCCCGCAACGTGGTAGCTCATTTCTAACATTCCTTTGGAATTGGCCCCTTCCAAACTTACCCTTCTTCTGAAGACTTGGATTCTCAAATCTTCTTTGCACTACAGGTTCTTGACGCCTCCTTTTACTCCCATCAGGAGCAACATTACTACCATAAACTTCTTGATACATATCTGCTGCTAAGTTTACCGTCAACTGATAACTACTTGGAGCAGATGATCTAACCAACTTTCTAACCTCCTGAGGTAACCCCTGTGTATACCTCAAAATTTTCTTCTCTTCAGGAACTACCAGATGAGGCACCAATCACGCCATCTCCTCAAACTTAGACGTGTACTCCCTATGGGACATGTTACCTACCTGAAACTGCAGGAAACTCAATTCTATTCGATCCATCTCGCCTTTCGGACAAAACTTATCCGATACTAACTTTCTAAATTCAGGCCATAACATTTTGTCAGTAGCCTCCTCACCTAACGTCTGGATAATCGTATCCCACCAATACAAAGCCTCACCTACAAACGAGTGGGCTACAAACTTTACTTTCTGATCCTCCCTACACTCACTCAACTTGATCACAACTTCCATTTCACGAAGCCATTTATAGGTGGCTACCACATCCATAGCCCCAGAAAATCGTGGAGGATTACACTCTTTAAACTGACTATACGTAACTCCCTTCTTCTCGCTAGACCCCTCAACTTTATTAACATTCCTACTTTCATTGGGTCTAGCTTCATTCAAGGCTTTACGAACCTCCTCAGCAATTGCATCACGGAATTGTTGTCTCGTCATACTGAGCACCTCTGTGCTCTCATCAACATTTCCCTCCGAGGTTCCACCTTGCATTCTTTCACTTTCCCTCTCAGCCATAACCTATTAAAACGAGATTAGGATTATTTGGTACTCGCATGTAAGTATATAACCAGAATACTATAGGTAAAGTAAATTATTAATAATGTTAGACAAGTACTATTAATTGTTTACTTTACTTTTACTATTCTCGTTATTCCCTCTCATGATAGTTCCATCACCTTTTCTTGTTTTAATAAACTATTCTATCTAGCTATCCCTGCTAGCATATCTATTTTCTAGTTAAAGTCTAGTTATTATGACACTAGATCCCTTTAACTACTGCTCTGATACCAACCTGTGACGCCCTAAACCCGGCAGGGCACCGGAGGCACGTCATGCAGTTGGATTAATATTTTAAACACAAATCAGAGCTTTCTACTTACAGCGGAAGACTTTAAACAATATTATATATTAACCCAACTTTTAAAACATTTTGCATATACTTGTATTTAATTATACATTGCCCTATTTACAGTATTAACAAGCCCTATATCCTATGCTAGCAACTACTCCGGGATAGCGTCCTCGTTCAGCTCATACTTGCTTTCCTCTATTATTATAGGATCCCTCCTTACCTAGCATACACAACATACTCAAAACATCAGATAAACTGGTGAGTTCTAATTTTCATTAAAACATTAACAACATCTTTACACACACAAAAGTTATATTTATATTGACAATATTACAAATTCAACTTTTATCATTATTTTGTCCCACTGGACCTGTCCCACCGAACGTCGGTTGCCCACATCTAGCAACTAACAGTTACTATATCCAGAAACATCGGTTGCCCACATCCAGCAACTACCAGTTTCCCATACCTAGTAACGTTGGTTGCCCACATCCAGGAACTACCAGTTACTATACCCAGAAATGTCGGTTGCCCACCTCCAGCAACTACCAGTTTCCCATACCCAGTAACGTCGGTTGCCCACATCCAGCAACTACCAGTTACTATCTCTCATCCAGTAGGATGCCATTTAATCATCTAGGGTCGTCACCACAAGATGTTCACAAAGCTGAGTGATCGTCATCACTCCTATCAAACTATACAGTTTCACACCCAGGCATCTTACCCTAACTGGCCTGTTGAGATTTACATCACATTACTATTTCAAAAACATTTCTTTTACTTATTGCCAATATTATCACATTCATTTACACCCCACACATTCTTTCTTTTAGCACCAGTTTTAACATATTTTCATTAATCATTACACCCCATCTGACCTATTGGAATCATTACCATCACGTAATGATCAACAATGTTCAGATGACCATCTTTTACATTCTACCTGACCCACTAAAATCATTACCATCACGTAATGATTAACAATGTGCAGGTAATCATTTATTACCCCCACTTTCCCCCTAACAGCTTTACAAACTGTTAGAAACATATCAACATCACTATCATAATTCTGGTACTAAAACATTCAATTCATTTATCATTGTATGTGTGCTAGCCCGAATGTTAAAACCAAATATTTGAAAAGGGCTTAGAACTCACCTTATCAACTTCCTCACCACAGTCTACACAATCCACGTACACAAGGTAACTAGTCTTTCCTCTAATCAAGGTATATCTAAAGCAATAAACCTTGATTTAGTAAACTTATTCCCAAACAGGGCCCTCATGCGATTGAACACTTATGCGAATGAGCACTCATGCGACTGGACCTATGCGGATAAACCATGCGACTGAACCTTCAGTCGTACGACTAGCCATTCATTCGCACAACTGAGTTCTCATTCGTACCCAGTGTTCATTCGTCCTCATTCGGCCTTCTAACCAGGCCACCGAGTTCCAATCGCACGATTGAACCTCCATTCACACTCAGTCGCACGACTAGACTCTCATTCGTATGACTGAGGCATGCGATTGAGCCCATTCGTCTGAAACAGATCAGCAGCTGTGTTCTTGATGTTTTTGATCCAAACTCACTCAAAATTTGTGTTTTAACCATCCAAATCATATCATATTCAAAACAGATCATATACACATTGTTTACAATGGTTTCGGACCATTATTTCATCAAAACTTCACAAAAACTTGGATCTGAATTCCCAGATTTTAATTTAGAAATGAACCAGACCAATTCAATGATTTAAAACACGTTGTTGGATCAAATTCAACTATTTACACAGCTTATAACATCTCCGGATTGATCCGTGATGTTCAAACTTACCAAAACGGAGTTTAGCCTAGTCGATTGGCAAGAACAGGGGTGTTTGGGTGTAAAGAGAACAGGGGAATGAAGTAGATGCAGATAGAAATCTGCTTTTCATCTCTTTTCACCGCCTTACTTATTCACATGTGCAACATAACCGCCTTACACCCAGTCGCACGACTGAACTGTTCGCACGGGTGAATCGTGCGACTGGAGCTCATGCGCCTACTTATTCGTACGACTGAGTCTCAATCGCACGTAAAGGGTGCGACTGAAGTTCATACGCATATGACTTATGCGACTGAACACTTAAACATTCAAACAACTCAACTTAATTGATTAATCATAACTATAATATAATTTACAAGTCCGGATTTAGAAACCGGATGTTACATGTTAACTGTTATAAAATATTATATATTGCATTACATCACAAAAATGTCATTATTATACGAATGGATGCCATCACAAAAATGCCAAGTCGCTGCCCCGTGCCATCCTCAGCAACTATTACCTGCCAACTGGAAAACACATAAAAGTCAGCGTTGCTGAGTGAGTTCTAGTTTTATAAGTAAAATACTTTACTTCTTATACAACCTTCATTACTTTTATACGTGGTCATGCATCACACGTACAAATAGAGAATATTATTTTTACTTTCATTAACATTCATCATACTTCATCATATTCATAGCATGTTTTCATTTCATGCTTTTCATTAACATTCTCTTATTTTCATTCTCATTCTTTCGTAACGTACACATTATCATTCTTTTACATTCATACTTGTTTACTTACTTACTTTCTTTCTTTAGTACGTTACGTCATTCTTTTACATTCATATGGATTGATGAACAATACCCCGAACATTGTGCACGAAGCTGATGCTGGACCTGTGGTAATTAAACCATGAACATTTTGCACGAAGCTGATCCAGTCACCTAGGACAAGTCATCTCTCCCGTTCCTACAAATCGTTTGGTCCTACCCCGAACATTGTGCACGAAGCTGATACTGGACCTATGGTAATTAAACAACGAACATTGTGCATGAATCTGATACAGTCACCTAGGGCATACCAAAGGGCCTTGTCAATCTCAAAGATTGACCCTGTTTGCATCTTTTAGGGTACCTAACCCGCATCACAGTTGAGCTAATGACAACATGGTCGTGCACCTCCTTTCATTTGCTTGCAAGCCATTTGTTCGTTCATTACATTTTACTTTTCATCATTGTTATCTTTGCTTTCATTAAGTTATTCTTTACGTTCTTTCATTCGTTTGTCATACTACGTAAAGTAATAACATAATATATAACGTATTTTACAATATAATATAAATACGTTTAATCATTATTAAAAGATAACACATCATACGTACTGTACATCATTCATATATTTTATAACCCTAAGACATTTCATAATTATGCTTATAATGGGTAATTATTGCCCATAAGTCAACTTAGTCAAAACCCTAGACTTCCTGTTTTTCCTGAAATTTTAGAAATTTACTCTAAGGGTCTAGACGCATGGGAACTATATGGGCTCTTCTGCCTTGTTCAGATGTTTTGCCACTATGTAGATGTCTGGACTTAACTTAGTCTCTTTTTCACTTAGACTCATGGGACTGTTTAGGCACATGGGCCCTATTCAGATGTTTTGGGTCTACACTTAGCCATTTTTCTACTTAGACGCATGAGCCTGTTTAGACGCATGGGCACTATTCAGGCGTCTGGGTTTCTGGGCGTTTGGTCATACTTAGGCAATTTTGACCGTTAGACACATGGGCCACTTTTTAGGCGCATGAGCAACTAACTTTCCCATAAACAACATAAATCAGTCCCATTTCATCTTAAATCACAATCTAAGCCTAGTATTAGCATCCTAAGCATCATAACATGAACATACACACATATGTATCCTAAAATTACACCCACCCACATACACATTCACACATACATATATACGGGTAAAACCCATTTTTATAAAAACATATACACATGCATTTTCCAGCCCCAAAGTAGTTAAAAATATGTTAAAAAGGGGAATTATAGAACTCACCTTAGTTTGTTTTCGGGTTTGAACCCTTATTTGAGCTTCCCAGACGTTTCTAGCACTTAAAACCCACACACATATACAATCCGAACGCACAATCACATTTATAGGCACATAACCGAGACTAGAAACATCTAAAACATCATAAAACTGAGAATTCTTACCAAAACTTTGAACTTTCCTTCTTCTTCTACAACGTCCGAGAATTATCTGTTGTTTCTCTCCCTAAAAATCCGATTGTTTGATGTGAATAAGCAACATGGACGGCCAGGTTACTTTATTTACCAACTTTCAAACCTTTTGTCCTATTGGACACTTTTAGTCCTTCAACTTTGGCTTCATAGCTTTTCTTTCTTTTCCTTTACTTTTATTCTTTTCTTTATATCTTTAAAAATAACCGGGTGTTACATACCTATGGTAGTCTTCCCTTGAGGAAGAGGACATAAGTTCTAAACCTTTTGCCCTTTAAATTGAAGCAGCTCCTCCTGCATTGCTTTAATCCAACTTCCATCCTTTAAAGCCTCATCAACTTTCTTTGGCTCTATCTGGGACAAGAAACAAGAGTATAGACAAACATTTTTATCATGGGTTTGTCCTTTTGTTCTCACCCCTATATCAACATCTCCAATGAGTTGAGGAATCATAACAGGTTGATTGGACAGATCCAAATTTGTAAAATTTAGATCTGGCAATGGAGTGTCACCTACCACATCAGCACACTTATCAAGAGAAGCTTGATCCAATAAGTATATGACATCATTGATGTTGTCTTCCATGGAGTGGTCATCAGCATCAATAAATTCTTGATCACTATCACAAGCACCATTTCCTCCTACATTTAAGGCTCATTCATTTGAGTTCTTTGCCTCTGAGCTAGAATTTGTAGGCACCTCAGATGTATCAGCTGAATTTGTTATAGTAGTGTTGATAGGAACTCCATCTACAGGGTTAGTTACCATTGGAGCTGAAGTAGTGTTTTCGTTTTGTCTTCTCAGCTCATATCTGGGTCAAGATATTTTGTTGATAAGTTGCCTGTATATCCTAAAACATTCTCACAAGATTTGTTAAAATAGTTGGTAACTAAATCAAGATCAAACAGTTAATCAGGACCAGAACCTCTGGGAGTGTGCTCATTCAAGGTCATATTGGCTGACTCCTCAAGTACTCTAGTTCTAAGATTGTATACTTTATAAGCCTTAGCTTTGGAAGATTATTCAATGAAGTGTCCATCATCTGATTTCTTATCAAATTTGGCTACTTGATCTTTAGTATTCAAGATGGTGCAAGGACATCAAAATGATCTAAGAAAACCAATGATAGGTCTCCTTTTATGGCACAACTCATAAGGAGTCTTACCATGAGTCTTAAGCATTAAAACTCTATTATGTATATAGCAGGCATTGTTCACTGCCTCTTCCTAGAAGGTGATGGGTAGTTTAGAATCAGAAAACATGGTTTTTGCAGCTTCAATAAGTGTTTTGTTTCTCTTCTTAGGAATAGCATTTCGGTGAGGAGTCCTTGGAGCACTATATTGTCTTGTAATATCTTTTTTATCACAAGATGTGTCAAGGATTTGGTTTATGAATTCAGTTCCTTGATCACATCTTATGGTCTTGACCTTGTGATCACATTAGTTCTTAATTTTCAGGATGTTCTTAAAGATCTCAAGAGTCTCATCTTTAGTTTTAAGGAAGAAGACCCAAGTGAATCTTATGAAATCATCTGTTATCACCAAACAATATGAGGTCATTCCTATACTCATTACATTGGTGAGGCCAAAGAGATCCATGTGTAATAAGTGTAGGGGCGTAGTGATGAAATTCTTTTCCTTTGGCTTATGAGACACCTTGTGTTGCTTCCCTTTAAGGCATGCAACACAATGATCATCACTTGTAAATTCTTTCTTTAGTATTCCAGTTACCAAATCATTCTTAATAAATTTGTTCATGTTGTTAAAGTTTACATGGCACATTCTTTTATGCCAAAGGAAATACTAATCACTATTTGCTTTAGATAGAAAGCAAGAAACTTCTCCTGAAGGTGATGTTTCCTACAAATCCATCTTTTACATGTTCCTTTTCTTGGGGGCTCTAAGCAGGATATGCTCTTGAGGAATGACCACCTTGAGTTTGAGAACAATGCACTCATGCTCAGTAAAGAGCATGTTGTGTCTCTGATCATGAAATTAGGATACACTTAGTAGATTGTACCCAAGCTCCTTGATAAAGTTTACCTTTTCAATGCTGAGCTTAACATTTGTGACCCTGGCCCTTCCAGTAATATAACCACCTGCATCTCCTACAAAAGCAACTGGCCCTCCATCAATCTTATCAATTTTTTGAAGCAACGAGCCATTGCCTGTCATGTGCCTGGAACAACCACTATCAATCATCCATACATTTCTTTTGGTCTTTAGCTGTTCCTGCACATAAAAAGTGATGCTTAGTTACATTTGGAAACCCAAGCCTCATTGGTCTTCGACTTGTCAAAGTGAACTAAAGATAATGCAATAGTGATTCCTATGTTTAGACTTTGAGGATCTCCTATTGTTGATGAAGAACTTTCAGTCACATGGATTTTGTTTATCTTCCACACCATCTTTGGAAGATTACACTTGACCTTCAACACTTTAAAGATTTGACAACTTCAAAAGTTTTGAAGACTAGACCTTTGAAAGATCTTGCCTTCATTGCAACAAGCTTTAGTGCTTCGGAAGCATTCTTTTGTTACGAGACCAAATTTTCTTCTGAAGGCAATTTTTCACTTGTATTCGTTTCCACTTGGGAGCTTCAAGAGATTTTCCTTTCGAAGCTATCTTCTTCTTCTTCTTCTCAGAAGTCTTCTTCTTGGTCATGTGGATAGTACTTTTGGAATTGTAATTGTAATCCAAGGCAAGATGAGAAGTACTACCACACATGATGCAATCAACTGGCTTTCTTCTAAGTGTCTTCTTTTGAGTAGAAGATTAAGCTTGATCACTTTCCATTTCCATCTTCATTTTTTAGATGATGCAACAAGCTTCTTAGGGTGAAGCTTGCTCATGGAATTGGATGGTTCAGGCTGTGTAGCAGTGGTACACAACTGCTCAACATTGTTTTCTTCACAAGGATGAGCTGGACATGTCGTAGAACTCCTGGTACTAGAGTTCATAATGTCTTCAGCCTTCACCACTTCAAATCCTATAGAGATGAACACTTGTTTCTGTTTGGATTTGAAAGTGGCCTTGATCTCTTAAGCCTTCTTTGTTCTTCTCTTGGCTGCTTTGTTCAAGTTCTCCACTTAGACTTTGTCATCCATGGTTCTTTCCACTACTCAGGAGAATAGTGACCCTTCTTAGATGATCTTCTCACTCATCTCAGATCCATCCTTCACCATCTCTTCTACATCCTCTTCTTGAATGGTGTCGATAAGGGTAAGTTCATCTTGACAAGTTCCACTCCTTGGAGATCTTACAAATAGTAGAGTGTGTCGAGGAGCTATTTCAGTAGATCCCAGTACCTGCTTATTCTGATAATAAACTTTTGAATGCAAGGATGAGAATATTATGTTCTTGAAGGTCCCTTCTTCAAGAACACATTTTTCTACCCTGGCTTTGCTGTTCTCAAGCTCAGTCTGGCATTCAGTTAACTTAGTGATGAGATCTTTGATTCGAGTTCTATAGTTGGTGTGTTCATGCTTAAGAGTTGATGATGCATCTTCAACCTGGAAACTCCAGTTAAAGCCTCCTTCTTCAATAACCACTACAGCTTACTGCTTGGGCTTCTCAGTGTATGGAGCTCCATTAGTGTAGTTTGGTGTGGGTTGTGCTTGGCCACCATTTGTCCTTAGTGCCTTGAACTCTCTAGCAAAGTGTTCCATTTGGTTATAGTTGTAACACTTCACCTTGCTTTTGTCCAGCCTAAACTTTCCACTAGTTGCATTTTCTCCCTGTCCTCTTATAGAACTTCTTCGCTTTGTGAGTGAGTAGAGCCATCTGTTGGACTATCTCCATGTACTCTAGGTCATCTAGATGGATGCAATCATAGTCTTTAAGGGTGAAGAGAAAAATGCCACTGCTTTCATGAGTAGACACAAAGGCTTGTGAAGAGCTTGTCTCTTGGAATGGGCTTCCTTGGATGTAGCTATCTCTTGGTGTCTCCGAGAAGGTGATAAAAGGACCCTTTTGTGAGTTTTCAGGGTAGCAGATAAGAGATGCTATGATTCTCTGCAATCCGTTTCAAACACATGAAGGGCTGAACTCTACTATTGTTGGCATTGTTGATGGAATTTGCATGTTCATCTCCATCTGGTATCCATTGAGGATACCATACAACTCAGTAGGAGTAAGAGTCTTGAGGTTTTCAGTCATCTTAATGACCACATAATAGTGTGTCCTTTGTCTGGGAAGAGAGAACATGAACTTCCTCGCAATGTCCTTATTCTTAAGAGTTACTGCAACATTCATTAGAGTATCTACAATTTCAACATACCTAAAGTATGTTGAGTCATGGTTCACCTGTCTAGAAGGTGAAGTTCTCAAAATGATTCTTCAAGATGTCTTTATTGTTCTCTTTTGCTTCATTAGACCTTTCATACATGAGCTTCAGTGCATCCCATAACTACTTAGCTGTTTTGCACTTCTTAAAGACTCTGTACATAGAGTTTGGAAGAGCAGTTTAGAGGGCGGTCATGGCTTTCTTATCTATATTAATTTTCTTCCAGTCTTCTTTAGAGTAGTTAGCCATTTCCTTTGGTATCATGCCACCACAAACAGGAGTTAAAGCGGTGCATGATACATGAGTATCTGAGATAACAGATCCCCACATCCTGTAGTCTTGAGACTTCATGAAGCCTTCCATTCTTTATCACCAAGTATCAAAGTCATCAGGAGTGATTAGTGGAGACTTTGTTATAGTACCGCTTTCCATATCAGCCTTTGTAAGAGCTGCCATTTGAGTTGTTAACTGATTTGTGAAACTGAAGGAATTTAAGATGGTGAGATCTTACAATCAAGAGCCTAGAGAGCTATGATACCAATTGAAGGACCATTTGAGGGTGGTTAATACAATCAGTCTCATAATAAGGAAAGAAATTAAATACTTAAAAGATTAAATAGGGAACTGGGCTTAAGTTAAAGATGCTAAGACCACAAGTATGAGACATGACAAGAACAAGATAAGTTTGGTTTTCAAGAATGCAATATATTGCTGTCATGTTCTATTACAAGTGTTATAAAGCATAAAGATAAATACAAGAGCCTGAGATACTTTATACTACATCCCACAATCGGCTATACTTTGAAAGCCAGCTGGAAACACTAATGTAGACAACAAGATCATTGTATAGTCAAAAGGCAAATCGCCTTTTGACTTGTGACTATGACATGCCATAGCTCACATCCTAATATAATACAAAAAGGATAAAAGGTATAAAGTAGAAAGTTACAGACCAATGATCATAATCTACAGCTGACAAAAGCATGGACCTTTTCACAAACTTATCTAAGTTGGTGAGTCTTCAGATTGGCAGTAGAAAGTTGTTCAGCTTTTTGTCAAAAGGTGATTAGAGGAAGCTTGTATTCTCTATCTTTCAAAGAAATCAGTCTTCAATATTTGGCTTTGGAAGACTTTGTCTTTAAAACTTCGGAAGACTTCATATTTAGCATCAGAAGATTTTGTCAATTGGCTTCGGAAGATTTTACACTTGACTTATTTCCATTGAGTTGTGTAAAACTTCTGGAGTAACTCTACTCTTCACTTCATGCATGCATGCTAAGATTTCTTTGGTTGCTTTGGTTGCATCAACTTTAATTGTAAACCTTACAAATGTTTTTTAAGAAGTACATGTCTTGATCTCCTTGATCACTAGTGACATAACATCTGTCTCGGTTGGTAGCAAATACCTAAGATAAGATAGGTCTCTAAGCACTAAGAGGCTCTACTATGAATAAACTTTGTTAAGTAGGCTCTTCTTGAGCACTCTCAGGATGTTCAGACCCATGCTAAGGTGTAGAGGCTGATGCCTTGAACTTCTTCTTCTTCTTGTCCTTTTTGATGGACATCCTTTTCCTATTTCTGTATTTTAACTGAGAAGACTGGCCTACGGGAGTAGTTTGTATTTGTTTGTCCTTCTCAGTTGGGTCCTTTTCCTTCACAGGTTTAGAAGGAGAAGGATCAGGTGATGATATAGAATAGGTTGAACTCACCATTGTTAGTGTTTGTTTTGTTTCATATTGTAATAGGTTTAATGTTAGTTTACTTAGTTTGTAATTTTGTATTTTGTATGTTTTGGAGCCCAGCGAAACTATGACCGAAACTGTATTTCGCTCATAGTTAGCAGGTCTAGTTTACCCGGCGAAACTCTATTTCGTTGCCAGGCGAAACTAGGTCATGGGCTAGACAGTTTTGCTGTCCAGCGGAATTGTCAGCGAAACTGCTACTGGTTGTATATTAAATGTTTCTCTCATTGTAAGCAAGTTTTGCAAAAGCCTGATAATGAAAATATCATTGTTTCAATTCTGTTTTATGACTGGAAGCTCATTCTAATTACATTTGAGTCATTGTTACATCTTTATTATTGAGTTTAGTGATTATTGAGTATATTTGAAACTTGTTCAATGTGTCATTCTTAGTTTTGAGGTTAAGTGGGATTTGTGTGTTTTTATGAATCATATGCACTGTTTATCGATCATATGGACCAACAATATGGTATCAGATCCTTAGTGCTCTTGATTTGTTGAGTTTTTTGAAGGGTTTTTGGGCAAAACACTATTCCATTCATTTGAATATTATCTTTGTGTTTTTAGTATGGAAATCAATTGAAAACATTTAGTATTTGTATAGGAAGCTATTCTAATCATCCAAACATAAATTCATTGTGATTTGGGTGAATTCAGGTTGATTTCATGTTAAAAAGGTTTACAGTTTCATCCAACGAAACTGTTGTTCATCCGGCAAAACTATCACTGTTTCCGGCAAAAGTATCACTGTTTCCAGCGAAACAATCGAGATTGTGTTCTTGGAAGTTGATTTAGTTACTCAGCAAAAGTATCTCATTTTGAATGAAAGTTCACTCTCTTTGAATGTCAAGACAACCGAAAGTGCTGCCGAAATTGTCCTCAGAATGAAAGTTCTAGTGGTTTCAGCGAATCTGCTACCGAAACTAGTGTTTCTCAATCTCACCTTCGGGCGAAACTACTACCGAAATTACCAGCGAAGTACCAGCGAAATTAACAGCAAAACTACCTTCTGATTTGAAAATGACAACAACCAATACCACCATTTCTGACTTGGAAAGTGTTGCACCCAATGGGCCACCGAGGCTCATCAATGGTGACAATTTTGAAGATTGGAAACAATTGTTTGAAAGCTTTTTTCTAATACACTGATCATAACCAGTGGGAATCAATCGGCAATGGTCCACATAATCCTACCGTCACTGTAGGTCAAAGTTGTTTAAGGGAAGAGAGATGAGTTCATCTATGTTGTAGTTTCTGGTCCTAAAGTTGTTTAATCTGGCTGTCGTCAACTCATCATATTGAGTATTTGGCCTGGGGGCTACCTTGATTGCAGCTTCCTTGAAGTGTAGAGACCCACTTGAACTCTCTCCCCTTAGATTCCTCTCTCTTTCCTCCTCCTTAATCTCCTCAGGGGTCAGTTTTCTTTTTCCTTTATCATTTGTAGGCCTTGGCGACTCAGGGTGGAGAGAGCTTTGGCCTTCATTGCTTGATTCAGAAGTCAAGCTTTAGCAAGAGAGAGGTTGTAAAGAACCTTCACCAACTGGTGTGACACTAAGGGTAGAGGATATTGAAGAAGTAGTTCATGTGATAAGGTTCACATGTTCTATCACCGGGCCTTCAGTCAAGGTTTCCCCTTTAAAGCTAATCTTAGGGTCCACCTCAACATCCAGTTGACCAATGACATTGCCTGTTTAACTTTGTCTTCTTCTTTGTCTAAACTCTTCAATAATGTTGTCTTGAATCCTCTCAGCCATTCGGTCAGCTTGCCTATGTTGACTTGGTTTGGCAAGTGGCATATGGAATAGAGGAAGACTGTCATAGTAGTTCAAGGTCTAAAAGTTAAAGACCTCTTACTGCCCTTGAAATCTATGCAGTATCAGGGCTCTTTTATCACCATCATACCTCTACCCAAGTATTTCATTCTCAGCTCCATAGGGTAGGGATGACATAGCCCTTGGTATACCATCCTCCAACAAGCTTTGTATGAGTGAGTACACATCAATATGAACTTCAGGAGGTTGCTGAGTATGGACAATTGCAAGTGAGGGTGGTGATTCCTCAATGTCCATACTCTGCGAAGGACTCCCAGCATCTGTGATTTTTTTGACTTCCTCCCCCTTTTTGGTAGCATCACCCTCTTGCATAGGTGAGCTGGGGGTTAAGTCTATCACATCCATAGGTTCTTGTGTTCCTTGTTAGTCCTCCTGAAAGATCTCCTAGCTAGTTGATCCTTAAGATCAGAAATCTCAAGTTGCTGATCATTGACCCTTCTTTGCTAGGTAGTCATTTGAGATTCCTAGTGATTGACCTTAGAGACTAAAGAAGGGCAGGTTTTAGTCAGTTTTTGAACCTTTAGTCTGAGCTTCGCCTCATCTTCAGTAGAAGAATCACTACGGGTCAAGAGAGTTGGACCTAAGTCTTCTTCCTCATCACTAGCATTTTGTTCTTGGCTATTAGATTTCCTCTGCACACTAACAAATTCAATTGAAGTGTCAATGGGCTTGGTTGCCATGGTTGAGGTTTTAATGATGTAATCACTAACTGAAGTGAGAGCCCCTTCTATATGGATCTCCTAAACAGGTTCAAGAAGATCTACCTAAGTGGTGGGTGGATGATGTGAGCTAGATATGGGTGAAGCAGGAGTACTCATCTCTCTTTGAGCAGGGAATGAGAAGACAGACTAATAGTACTCACTAAGTGCCTTATCCTCATCATCATAGAAGTCTAGCCTGGGAATTGGTTGGTTAAGATCAAGAGGCTGGGGATGGTAACTTTCCCCTGAAGGTTGTTCACTAGAGTTTTGAGACTCTAAGTGAAGGCTTATGGTTGCTTGGGTTGTGAGCTAATCATTCTGAGCGTGAGGAACCTCATGACTGACCATTAGTGGGAGTGGTTTGCTCCTCATAGGAAGTGGGAGCTCCAGTGTCCACTTCCTCATATATGGATGGTGATATGGGGGCCTTCACATGTTAAATAACTTGTGCAGGGTTTTGTTTGGATTTTCTTTGGTAGGTTATGATTATTTGTGGCTATGTGGGTTGTCTTGAAGTAGAAGGTGTGGGTTCAACACTAGTTGGTGCTTCTAGGTTGTCACCTTGAGCAATGAGCTCAAACATTTTTGGGACTAGGGCTGTTTTTACCCCTGAGAAGCCCACAATAGGCTTTCTCATATTTTTAAAGAGGTCGGGCTTTATCTGTCCCAATTTTAGTATATTACCTATTCCTATCAATTGTGCCAGTTCATAGTTGAGAATGCGCTGGACATATCAAGGGAACATATAATACTCTAAGGAGTCCAAGTTTGCAAGCAAATTAGTGCATAAAAATTGTGAATACCTAAACTTGACCCCATAAACCATCTCATAGACTATTAAGGAAAGGTCTTCTAGAATTTGGTCCCATCCTCCGTGTTAGTTAGACAAGCTGTGGATGATGACATGAAGGAGGTATTTCTATTGAGAGGAAACCTTCCCTTTCCTGAAGGTTCTGACTGAGACGTCTCGTTCTTAGCCTATCTACTCAAAAGATTAGTTAACACTAGATTTAGGAAAACACAATACACCTTCTACATCATCCAGCTGAAGATGAGTGTTTATGGAAGCTGGAGTGATGAAGATTGACCTCCCCTGCACTGTGCCAGATAGTGCCTTCTCCCCATCCATGGTGAGGGAGGTGAAGTAGTTTGATAGAGTGAGAAAACGAAACCTCTAAGAAACCTGGATCTTTCTTAGAGTTAAATAGAGAAACTTGATTATGTTGCCTGTGAAGATGCATGGAGAAATCGGGTTGGTTTCTGCAGTTAGGGTTGGCCATTTGAGGTAGCTTTGAGGTGAAGCAACTTAAGAACAAAGGCAGGGTGAGTGGGTTACAGATGAAGAAGATAGTGAAAGAGGGGGGACCATTGGGTATATTTATATAAAATGGATTTGAGACAAAGTTAATGTGAAAGAATAAACTTTGAAATCCAAATGTCGCTCCCACCTCTGAAAAATGCCCAAAAAGGTAGTACTCTTGGAAGTGGAAATTCTTCTGAAGCTGTTTTGTCTTTGGAAGTTTTATAAAAACTTCCGAAGCCAAATCTTCTGAGATATAAATGCTTTCGAAAGAATTTGTTCTTCAAATACATATTAGTACTTAGAAGTATATTTTGGCTTCGGAAGATATATCAGCTTTTCTTCCAAAGGTAAGTTTCTTATAAGTAACTATCTGACTTGATAACTTAAAATTCTTCCAAAGACAACTTTAATGTCTTCCAAAATAAAATATGTCTAAGATTTTTAGAATTCTAAGGAATATCGTTTGAATTTTTTTTAACCAAGGTAAACTGGGCTTATGTAGCTGATAGTTTAGACAACTTAGGAAACACGGTTTTTTAGAAATAATCTTGAATTAAGTTATGTTGGACCAAAAGAACCAATGAGCCAAGATCAGGAAAACCTCTAAGTCCCACATGTTATCACAACAACTGCTGAAGACCTTCATCAGTAGTTTGACAAAGTCTGAAGAATCAACAGCTGAAGATCAAAGATCTGAAGTACAATAGCTGAAGATCCCAAAGTGCTGAAGATAAGTACTGAAGTCTGAAGTACTGAAACATACAAGTACTGAAGACTTCAAGTACTGAAGACAAGTGCTGAAGATCAAAAGTTGAAGAACTGAAGAACTGAAGATCATCTACTGATGCACAAAGTCTGAAGACAAAGACTGAAGACATCAGCTGATGACATCTACTAAAGTCATCAGCTGATACATCATCTGAAGCCCAAGTCTGAAGAACAAGTGCTGAAGCTTCAGAGTTTGTCACAACAGCTGAAGAAGTCTTCTTCAGTTGTTGTGATGATTTTTCCTTTCAGTAGTTCTATTTTTCTTTTCAGTAGTTTGTACAACAGCTGAAGAGTTTGTTCTTCAGCTGTTAGAGTTCAGTAGTTATAAACGACTGAAGAGTTTGTTCTTCAGTCGTTGTAGGTTTTTCAGTAGTTTCCTTTTTCAGTACTTGTAATAGGTAGACAGATTTTGTAAGAAGATGTCAGTTGTTGACATCTTCAGTAGTTTTATGTTCTATCAGTAGTTAGTTTAATAATCGGTTGATGTCACTGTCAAGTGACATCATCACCCATCCTTTTGGCCAGTTATAAAAGGATGGTGAGCCATATTGTATTAGGTGCCGAAACGTGTAAAGTTATAGAAAACATCTTTTCGCAGATCTTTTCTCTCTATATATATTTTTACTTTTACATGCAAAATCTTTTGTTCTTGCTGTAATCGCTAATTATTATGCTAAATCCGCTACAAAAACAATCTAATTGATCAAACAAAGAGGCTGAGATCCTGTCAAATGGTATCAGAGCGGGTTAATCATTGATCGATTTCACTATTGATCATTTGAAACTGCTCTTTTTATCTCTACGTTTGATCGAATTAGCGATTTGCAAGAATTAGCTATAGAGAGTGAGATTCTGCTGTTTCTGGCCAAAAACTTGAGGTTCTCTGGTGGTTTCGAGCTACATTTGTTTTGCTTAAACTTGTTTTTGACTAAAATTTGAGATGACGACACCAACTAACGATCCTCACAATACTGGTTCCTCAACCAAGCCTTCGATGCTTGTGAGGAACGAGTATAACATATGGCAACATCGTATGCTTCACCACTTGTCTGTCAACAGTGCTGGTTGTTGGAAGTCAGTGGTGCATGGACCATACAAGCCTATGGTGAGCGTCCCTGAATCAAATGAACAGGTTCCGAAGAAACCTGAACAATATTCGAACGAAGATCTTAAGCTGTTCGAGATTGATGCAAGAGCCCATGGAATTTTAGCTATAGCTATTCCAATTGAGATTTATTCAGGGCTTTTGCATCATGAAACTGCTCATGACCTATGGGTTGCTCTGAAGGAACAATTTGGAGGAACCAATTCGGTCTTAGCAAATACTAGGGAAATCCTCGCCCAACAATATGAGACATTCTCTCATAGGAAGGGTGAGACTTTGACTCAGCAGTTTGAGCGGTTCTCTTGTTTGATTTCTGAGTTGAAGATGGTCAAACAAGAGTACTCTAACAGCCAGATGAACAACAAATTCCTCAGATCACTACCTGAGAGATGGGACACTTATACTATTGTCCTACGCTCCAGTGTAGATCTGGAAACTCTATCTCTCACCCAACTTCATGGGAAATTGCTCACATTTGAGAGAGAGATAGAGCAAAAGAGGAAGTTGTCCACCTCTGGCAAGCTCGCTGATGACTTTGTCCATGGCAATGCTGCCTTGATAAGTCAGGAGTCGGAATATGCTGCATCAGAGAGTTCTTATGATGAGCATATTGATTTCTCTACCAACTCTGAACAAGCTTTTGTTGGTGTTAGTAGTAGTTCAGGAGGCAGTTGTGATAATCTGTGTTTTCTGATGGAGGACTTGAAGGGCATTCCAGATGATGATCTGGAAGAGATGGATATTTTGAGCCAAATGGCAATGATAAATATCAGATCTCAAAAGTTCTACAAGAGAACTGGAAGGAAATTCCCTGGTCTCTCTGGCAAAACCAAAGTTGGTTTTGACAAGAGCAAGTTGAGGTGTCACAAGTGCCAAAGGCTTGGACACTTTACTAGAGAGTGTAGATCATCTGGATCTAACTCCTCTGCACCCTTTGTGACTTTTCCAAGCAATAGCTCATAGCACAGAGGGCAACATTCCTCCAGTTCTAGCCATTCATCACAAGCACAGGCATCACCTGCTTATTTTGTGCCTCAGGGTCATATGCCATACCCATACCCCTGCTACTATGTGCCTCAGCCAAGTCAAACTCAAGCACGTTCTGCTCAGCCACCACATGCTCTTTCTGAGCCTCAATCTTCCCAATCTCATCATCAAACACAACCTCAACAACACAGCTTCTTCACCCCAGGAGTTGTTGACTGGAGTAGTCTGCCAGATGATCTATCTGGTCAGGAACAATTACTCCAAGGTGCTGGTCAACATGGTGGTGAAAATCCATTTGGAAATCTTGCTCTGATCGCCCTTGAGTCTGCTGAAGGGTCATCATCCATGGCCTCATCACAGGTATTATCTGAGGCTAAAGCCAAGCTTTGTTCTGAATCATGCATAGCAGCATTTGCCTCTATTAGAGAAGCAAATGTAGCTTTAATAGATAAAAATCTTGAGCTAGAGCACACCATTTCCAAAAAGAAAGCTGAATTTGAGGGTGCACTAAAAGAGAAAAATGATGAGATTTACAAGCTTAAATGCCAAATAAAAGATGACAAAGCTAGGGAATATGTACTTCTAGAGAAGTACAAGGACCTCAAGGAAACTCTTGCAACCACCCAAGTAGAGTGTGATCGATGGGTGCAATCATGCAAGGGTTTTGAAATGATTCTTAGCAAGCAATCAGCTTCCAATGTGAAGTTTGGCATTGGTTATAATCACACTGCTCCTCCTACAGATTTCACTTCAAGAGCAGAAGTTGAATCTGATGGAGAGAGCAATAACCAATCCTTCTCATCATGTGACCTACTATCCTCTGATTTAGCATCATCAGAGATAGAAGTTAGCATTAACACCTGCCAAAACCAATCAGCTGATGCTACAATAGCTGATGGTTCAAATGCTGACTGTCACATGATCAAAAGGTTGATCAACTCAGGTGTTGTCTCTAGAAGTACTGAAGGTACTGGAGAGCAAGTGATAACATCTGAAGTTCAAACCTCAACTACTGTTAGCACTAAAGAGAAGAAAACTAATAGTAGAAAAGGTTTGAAGACAGCTAAAGAGGATGTCAGGAAAGCAGACACTACTAGGAAGAAAACTGCTAGTACTGATAGCAATCAGCTGAAGAACAAGTCTTCAGCAGTTTCATCCCCTTCAGCTGATGATCAACATAAGATGAAGAAGAAGCTATGTGAGATATGTGGCTTGTTTAATCATCTTACTGATGATTGCTGGTACAAAAGGGGTTCCAAACTCAAACAAAAGGAGAAAATTAATGAGGACATAAATAAAATGAAGAATGAGTTTGAAACAAAGTTTGCACTAGCAACATCCAAGCCTGAAATCCCTAAGCCCAAAGCTAAATCTAAAAAGAAGGTAGGGGTTACTCAGGCAACAGCTGAGGTTGCTCAAAAGAAGATGGTGCAACATAGGAATCCATCATCAGCAAGCCCCAATGTGTCTGAAGAGCTGAAAGCTTTATCATAAAGTCAGACACAACTGGTGATGATGGTTCAGCATCTAATGGGAAGAGTCAACCATTTAGATGCTCCTGTGTTGAAACCATAGAAAAGGAAGCCCAAGCCAAAGGGTTCCTCTTCTGCACCATCTCCTTCACCTCAGGCTGTCACACATAACACACATGTTAGTGTTGCACCTGTAGTTGAGATCAGACCCAAAACCAAACAGGTTTAGGTCTCTAAAACTAACTAACATGTGGTTATGATTGCAGGGTTCTTCAACATGCCATAGAAGCATCTGGTATGTAGACAGTGGAGGATCTATGCATATGACAGGAAGCAGCTCCCTTCTTAATGACTACTCTCAAGGAAAGAAGGGATTTGTCTCATTTGGCAATGATGCAAAGGGTTACATCATCGGAAAAGGCTTTGTTTCCAATGGGGAAATAAGGTTTGATGATGTTAACCATGTGGAGAATCTCAAGTACAACCTCTTGAGTGTCAGTCAAATGTGTGATAAAGGCCATGTTGCCCTTTTCACAAGCCAGAACTGTCGAATTCTATCATCCAAAGTTCTGAGTTTGATTGACAAGGTGTTGGATGAATACACTCTCCTGAAGGCCAACAGGACAGGAAGTGTGTATGCCTTAGATCTTTCCAAAAAGATAGATCTATAAGGCCATCCTTGCCTATTCTCCAAGGCCTTTCCTCAAGAGCCTACTCTATGGCATAGAAGGCTGGGGCATGTTAATTTCAAGAACATGAATCAGCTAATAAGCCATGGTTTAGTAAGAGGATTGCCTTTGAAGGAGTTCAAGTGTGAAGATAACTGCACTGCTTGCTTAAAAGGAAAACAACACAAAGTTTCATTCCCTTCAATAGAAGAACCAAAGTCCACTGCCTGCTTGCAGCTCCTGCACATGGATCTCTTTGGTCCTGTCAGAGTGATGAGCATGGCAAAGAAGAAATACTGTCTGGTAATTGTGGATGATTATTCCAGGTTTGTATGGAATTTCTTCTTGCACTCCAAGGATGAAGCAGCCAAGACTATTATAAACTTTGTGTCATTTGTAGAAAAGTAGTATTCCCTGCAGGTCAAGTGTGTGAGGAGTGACAACGGAACAGAGTTTAGAAACCACACACTTGATGACTTCTACCTGTCCAAGGGAATTAAAAGGCAGTTTAGTATTCCTCGAACTCCTGAGCAGGATGGAGTGGTGGAGAGAAAGAACAGGACTCTCATTGAAGCTGCAAGGTCAATGCTGGCTGACTCAGGGTTGCCACTGACCTTTTGGGCTGAAGCTGTCAATACAGCTTGCTATGTACAGAATAGAGCTTTAGTGAATAAGAGGTTGATGAAGAATCCTTATGAAGTTCTTCATCATTTGGCTCCTCTGATTTCATTCTTTAGAGCCTTTGGGTGTCCATGTTCCATTCTCAACACTAGCAACCGACTCCAGAAGTTTGCTAGTAAGGTGGATGTAGGGTATTTTATTGGTTATTCATCAAATTGCAAGGCATACAGAGTCTTCAACTGTAGGACAAAGGTGGTTGAAGAAACTCTGCATGTTAAGTTCAATGAATCTCCAAAGGACAAGATTCCACAAAACCCTGTGGAGTTGTTTGATCTGGACATACTGCAATATGTTCCTTATCAACCTCCAGCTGTTGAACCTGTCAATAGTTCTCCACCTGGTGGTACTGATGATGATGTAGTCAGTACTCACCTCTTCAGGATTAGTGACAACCTGCCTGAGTCCACTAACCCTAATGCTCCTGTAGCCTCAGCAGCTCCATCCACAACAAATGGTGATGAGATTTCTGCCTGCTCTACTTCATTTGAGCTGCCATCTTCTACATGGTTTCAGGAATCTCCATCACCATCTGTTGCTGCTGATGGGTCTACAAACACTTGCACAGATATCATAGTCTATCAAGAGCTGAAGAATCACCCCACATCTCAAATCATTGGTGATATCAATGCTGGAGTTTCAACCAGGAATCAATTATCCAACTTCTGCTTCTATGCTCTCTTCATCAGTCAGCAAGAGCCAAAGAACTATCATGTTGCCTTAAGAGACAATGGATGGGTGGAAGCTATGCAGCTTGAGCTTCTTCAGTTCAAGAAACAGCAAGTGTGGGATCTTGTTCCATTGCCCCAAGGTAAGTGTGCAATAGGCACCAAATGGGTATTTAGGAACAAAACAGATGAGAAGGGCCAAATCGTCAAGAACAAGGCCAGGCTGGTTGTCTAGGGGTTTGCACAAGAGGAAGGCATCGATTATGATGAGACCTTTGCCCCTGTGGCCAGACTGGAGGCAATCAGACTGTTCTTATCTTATGCTGCCTTTCACAGTCTTAAGGTTTATCGAATGGATGTCAAAAGTGCCTTCTTATATGGCAAAATAAAAGAAGAAGTTTATGTGTGTCAACCACCAGCTTTGAGGACAATAAACATCCTGATTGGGTGTACAAGCTTGATAAGGCTCTTTATGGGCTGAAGCAAGCTCCTAGAGCTTGGTATGAGACACTATCAACTTTTCTTCTAGAAAATAAGAGCACTAGAGGCACCATTGATAAAACCTTATTCATCAAGACTATGGGACAACATAAGCTCCTTATTCAAATTTATGTAGATGACATCATCTTTTCATCCTCTGATCTAAAGTTGTGTGATGAATTTACAAAGCTAATGAAGCTAAGGTTTGAAATGAGTGCTATGGGAGAATTACAGTTCTTTCTAGGTTTGCAAATCAAACAACAGACTGATGGTATCTTTATTCATCAGTTCAAATACACCAAAGAGTTGCTGAATAAGTTTGATTTACAAACCTGTAAGCCCTGTTCTACTCCCATGAGCAGCATCACATAACTAGATGCAGATCAGAAAGGTAAAGCGGTTGATGAAACCCTTTACAGATGTATGATTGGGTCCTTGATGTACCTTACAGCTTCTAGACCAGACATCATGTTTGCAACATGTGCCTGTGCTAGATTTCAGGCTGCACCTAAAGAATCCCACTTGATTGCAGTCAAAAGGATCTTTAGATATCTGCAAGGTACCCAATCACTAGGTCTTTGGTATTCAACTGGGCTTTCTTGCAAATTAGTTGCTTTCTCTGATAGTGACTATGCAGGATGCAAAGTCACCAGAAAATCCACTTCTGGTGGTTGCCAATTCCTAGGCAATTGTTTAGTTTCTTGGCAGAGTAAGAAACAAACATCAATTGCTACATCCACTGCTGAAGCTGAGTACATTGCTGCTGCAAGTTGTACCTCTCAAATACTCTGGCTTCAGAACTAACTCTTGGATTATGGCATTACAGAGACTAAGACTCCATTACTAATGGATAGTGCTTCAGCTCTTTGCATTGTTAAAAATCCAGTCTAGCACTCTAGGACCAAACATATAGAGATCAGACATCATTTTATCAGGGATTTCTATGAAAAAGGTCTGATTGATCCTAAGTTTGTACCTAGTGCTGATGAGCTTGCAGATATTTTTACTAAGCCTTTAGATAGTGCCACATTCCAAAATTTGGTCCTAAGGCTTGGTATGCTGCAGCTAGAATAATTTGACCAATGTTGATGCTCTCACTTCCCAAATACTGATGAGCAAAGGTCAAATAATAAGTACTGATGAGTAATTTAGTCTTCAGCACTTTCACAACTATTGAAGACTAAAATACTTCAAAGTACTGATGTACATTATTTGTTGAAAACAACTGATGTAGTGAGGTGGATTACAACTACTGATGTAATATTTTCACACAAACAAGTACTGAAGAACAAATTTTGCTCACAAGTACTGATGTGTAATCTTACACACAAGTACTAAAGACAAAAAATTTGTTCACCAGCTCTGAAGAGTATTTCATCAGCACTTGTGAACATCTGATCACAAGAGCTGAAGGCATAAATATTTACAAGAGCTGAAGGGTCAATGAAACATCTGAAAGTCAGCCAAAGAGCTGATGAGTAAATGTGGAGGTCAGCATGAAACAACTGATTTGACGGAAACAGCTGATGAGTAATTTTACTTTTCAGCTGATGCCAACAGCTGCTTTTTCATACCCAAACAACTGAAGGACAAAACCATGTCTTCAGTAGTTTCACAACTACTGATGACTAACACCAAGTCCTCAGTTGTTTACAACAACTGAAGCAATACCATGTCTTCAGTAGTTCACAACTACTGATGTCAGTAGTTCACAACTATAGAAGGCTAACACTAAGTCTTCAGTTGTTACAACATCTGAAGATGAAAACTAGGTCTTCAATAGTTTATAACTACTGAAGACTGACCACAAGTCTTCAACGGCTGCGAAAACCCACACAGCAGGAACCCACAGCCTCCACCTCCAAATCAAAAGTCCCCACCAAGCCAAAAACCAAAAAGAAGCCAACAAAGGCTACTCAGGGAAATGAGTCCCCTAAGGATGCCCCTGCAACACAAAGGCAGGAAGTGGCTGCTGGTCAGATTCTCCCAGCAGTCACCACGACTCCACCCACCACAACCGCATAGGCTTCCTCTCAACAGGAGCCTGATGCAACCACTACTGGGGCAGCCACAAATCTGGAATCTGTCTCACTTGAGCAGATTGCCATTGAAACGCACATTCCTCCCCATGTGCACTCTGCTTCAAGCCCATCACCCACTGAAACCGCCCCACAAAGCCCTACGCTAATAATAGCCAAAGTGTTGACCCATCTGAGCACTCCACCCTCTCCCTAGAAACCAATTACAACTGGGGAAACTCCAACCGAAGAGAGGGTGGACACAAGTGCCGGTGGGAGCCCACAACACAGAGAATCACATATCCAATCTCCCAGTGTGGCTAGGGAGATAGGATCTTCTGGTGAGGCTGCCACTTCCTCTGCATCAACATCTGAGCAGGGTGAAGCTGGTAACATAAATAAGACCTCACCATAGGCAACTGCCGATGATGGATACAATCCGGAGGCTGGAAGTCCCCAGTACCATGACCAAGGGGCACATGCAATATCTGAGCCACACTCAGTGCATGTACATCCTGACATTGTCAGGAGGTCAGGTGATTCAGTTCACACTGATGATGACCTATGCTTCTTCTATGATGTAGTTGCACAAAACACTATCTTAGAGGATGAGGTAAGCATACTCAAAGAGCTGCTTGCCAAAATGTCTCAAGATAGAAGTCCATCTGCCACCATTGACCCACAGATGGCACCTTCACCCGAAGGTCTCATAAACACTCAACCACTCCCACAAACTCGGCCACCTGCCCCTGCTTCTGGCACTAGCTCTCAGGACCAGAACCCTCCTGAGCAGCTAGATGCTTTCCTCCAGAAATCCCTGCCTCTCATCACACCTATAATCACAGAAATTGTGATAAAAACCATTAATGAGAGGCTTCCCACACATATACAACCCATGGTGGAGGTTGCTGTAGCCAAGGCGCTTGCTGATAGTCAAACCCCAACCAATGCACCAAAAAAGGGGGAGACATCAGTGCAAGCTAAGAGGAAGAGGGGAGAGGAGGAGATAGAAGTAGGGAGAAAGAGGTAATTGAGAGGGAGAGAGCTGAGGAGACTGGTAAGGTGAAGGGGAAGGAGAAGGTGAGGGAGGAGAGTGAGGGAATAGAAGTGGCTGAAATACAAAAGGACTTCAGTGTCACTTATCAAAAGAAAAGGGGAGAGAAGGAGGGAGAGAAGGGTGATCCTGATCTAGCAGCCCTTGTCAAGGAGGCTGATGCTGAACAAAGCAGATCAATGGACTCTGTCATTGATCAGCTGTTCAGGCAAGGCTTTGACATGGACACTGCCATGCTAGATCAGGAGATCAGAAAGATGGAGATGAAAGAGATAGACTACCGATGGTCTACTTATAGCCAAGAGGATAAAAAGAGACTCGAGGCTATGAGTAGATTCATTTCGAAGTATCTGGGCAGACCAGTCCTAGACATCAAAGCTTGGTCCAGGGACAGAATCTTGGCCATAACCACCAAGATCTGTTCGTCTGGTGAATTCACCAAGGGACTAGTCGCTGAGGCCCTATCAGAAGCCGTGCAGGGAACAGGACCCTACTGGCAAAACAGACCAAACCTTCCCTTATCTCAAAATTGCTAGCAGTGCCTGTCAACATTCCCACACCAACAACCCAAACACAACCCACTAAACCAATCCCTTCACCATCAAAACCCACAGCCAATGATCCACCCTTACAGAAGAAGAGAAGGGTGTTTAGGCTGCAAGAAGAAGAAGAAGAGGAGGATGAGGAGGATAGACTACCTCTTTCTGCAGTCATTCCTCTACCCAAAGCCAAATCCAAAACCATCACTCCCACCTCACAGATGGATACTGTGAGGGTGAAGTTAGAAGAAGAGGAGCAGCAAAGATTACATGATGAGGAAATGCTGAAAAGCATTGACAAATCCTATGCTGTTTCTACTTCTATTATGAACATGAAGAAGGAGGCTCTGAGACTATTCACTCTTAAGCAAACCTATCAATATGATAAGGATAGAGTGAGAACTTGGCCTGATCCTAGGGTGACTCACAGGATAGTTAAGAAAGATATTCCTGTGAGATACAAGAGCCAACTTAAGAAAATTGTAGATGAAGTGATTTCTGTGGCTCTTGTAATAACACCCTGGGAGATAGTAGAGGAGTTCGAGAAAGCCTATAGAGCTAAGCAGCCACCCCAAACAATGTTGGACAATAGGGTGGTGAGGAAGGGCTTAGTCTATAAGAGGCTTGAGAACTTCCATAAGGATGAGCTCAACCTGCTTTTAGAAGGCAAACATCCAGATGAATTCGCCTACAGGCAGGTCACAACCATTGAGCTCAAAATGGAAAACAGGCCAAGTTTGTCTCAGAGCTGTACGACCGAGAGGGGTTATTCGAAGGTGCGGCTGAAGACTTAACCAAAGAAGAACAAATGATATTTCTTCAAGCCTACACCAGAGAATCCTACAGGCTCGTACGAGGGAGGTAGGTCTCATGGATGGGACAACAGCTCTGTGTCCAATTCCCCAAAACAGAGCTCCCATCCATACTTAGCCAAACAAATACCAGAGACCTCCTCCCAGGCCATTGCTTATTACGGTCAACTTCTGATCTAATCCAGAAGGAAATAGACCAATCTTTATGCCAACAATAAGTGGGACATTTAATAAATTAGAGGTTTTGGCTGCATTGGTTCAGGGGGAGTTTGTTGGACCAAAAGAACCAATGAGTCAAGATCAGGAAAACCTCTAAGTCCCACATGTCATCACAACAACTGTTGAAGACCTTCATCAGCAGTTTGACAAAGTCTGAAGAATCAACAGCTGAAGATCAAAGATCTGAAGTACAACAGCTGAAGATCCTAAAGTACTGAAGATAAGTACTGAAGTCTGAAGTACTGAAACATACAAGTACTGAAGACAAGTGCTAAAGATCAAAAGTTGAAGAACTGAAGAACTGAAGATCATCTACTGATGCACAAAGTCTGAAGACAAAGACTAAAGACATTAGCTGATGACATCTACTGAAGTCATCAGCTGATACATCATCTGAAGCCCAAGTCTGAAGAACAAGTGCTGAAGCTTTAGAGTTTGTCACAACAGCTGAAGAAGTCTTCTTCAGTTGTTGTGATGATTTTTCCTTTTAGTAGTTCTATTTTTCTTTTCATTAGTTTGTACAACAGCTGAAGAGTTTGTTCTTTAGCTGTTAGAGTTCAGTAGTTATAAATGACTGAAGAGTTTGTTCTTCAGTCGTTGTAGGTTTTTCAGTAGTTTCCTTTTTCAGTACTTGTAATAGGTAGACAGATTTTGTAAGAAGATGTCAGTTGTTGACATCTTCAGTAGTTTTATGTTCTATCAGTAGTTAGTTTAATAATCGGTTGATGTCACTGTCAAGTGACATCATCACCCATCTTTTTGGCCAGTTATAAAAGGATGGTGAGCCATATTGTATTAGGTGCCGAAACGTGTAAAGTTATAGAAAACATCTTTTCGCATATCTTTTCTCTCTCTATATATTTGTACCTTTACATGCAAAATCTTTTGTTCTTGCTGTAATCGCTAATTATTGTGCTAAATCCGCTGCAAAAACAATCTAATTGATCAAACAAAGAGGCTGAGATCCTGTCAAGTTGTTAAGAAAATCTATTCAAGGTTAATCATCCCAATAGCTGAAACAAGATATTTAAATCTTTGTTCATCAAAAGCCTTTATGAACAGACCAGCATATTGTTCATTTGTGTTAACTTTGACTAGTTTTATCAATCGCTTTTCAAAATTATCTCTAATTAGATGATACCTGATATTGATGTGTTTTTTCCTTGAGTGTTGCACAGGATTCTCTGTGATAGAGATAGCACTATTGTTCTCTTTATGGATGGGAGTCTCTTTAAAGTTGTATCTATAGTCCAGCATCTGATTCTAAATCCAAAACACTTGAGCATAGTAGCTAGCTGCAGCAATGTATTAAGCTTCAGCAGTTGACGCAGATACACAGGATTGTTTCTTGCATTGCCATAAGACTATCATTGTTTCTTGTATTTCCATGAGACTATCCTTCTACCAAGGAATTGACATCCCCCGGATGTAGACTTTGCAGTCATATTACAGCCACCATAGTCAGTATCCGTATAAGAATACACATTAAAGTCAAAATTATACAGATACCAAAGGCCTAGTTTAGGGGCACCTTTGAGAAATCTAAGAATCCTCTTGACAGCAAGTAGGTGTGACATCTTAGGTTTGGCTTGATATCTTACACAGATGCATGTAGCAAACATGATATCAGGGATGATTGTAGTAAGATACATAAGAGACCCAATCATAGCCCTTTAAGTACGTTCATCTGAACACTCCCCCTCAAGATTAGGTCCAAGGGAGTGGTTTCTGGCTATGGGTGTCTTTGCAATCTTTCATTTAGTAATGTTGAATCTTGTAAGTATGTCCTGTACATACTTTAACTGACTTATGAAACTGCCATTATCAACTTGCTTCACTTGAATTTCTAGAAAGAAATTGAGTTCCCCCATGCACTTATTTTAAATCTATTATTCATCAGCCTTTCAAAGTCTTGGTAGAACTTTGCATTAGTTGACCCAAAGATAATATCATCTACACATACTTGAACCAACATTAAGTCATTCCCTGTTCCTTTGATGAAGAGAGTTCCATCTATATACCCCTCTTGTAGCCATGCTGACAGAGTTACTGAAATAGCATCTCATACAATTTCCTTTAAGCTTGTTGTAGCCCGTAGAGAGCTTTATAAAGCTTACAGACATAATCAGGATGATCTGGGCCTGCAAAGCCAGGTTCTTGTCTGACATACACCTCTTTATCAATCACCCCATATAAGAAAGCACACTTGATATCAAGTTAGTAGACATTGAAGTCCTTGTATGTAGGAAAAGCCAGTAATATCCTAACAGCTTGAAGTCTTGCTATAGGAGCAAATACATCAGTGTAATCAATTCCCTCTTCTTGTGTGACTCGTTTAACAACCAGTCTTGCCTTGTTCTTGATGGCAAGTCCTCTACCATCCTTTTTGTTCCTAAAAACCCACTTGTTTCCTATGATAGTCTTCCCTTAAGGAAGAGGACATAGGTTCCAAACCTTTTATCTTTTGAATTGATGCAGCTCCTCTCGCACTGCTTCAACCTAACTTCCATCCTTCAAAACCTTATCACCTTTCTTTGGCTCTATCTGGGACAAGAAACAAGAGTGTAGACAAACATTTTGTCTTGGGTTTGTCCTCTTGTTCTCACCCCTTGGTCAATATCTCTAATGATGTTTCTGGTGGGGTGTGACTTGTGGTTCGTAAGTTGAGGGATCACAGCAAGTTGATTGGATAGATCTAAGTTTGTGAAATTTAGATCTGGCAATGAAGTGTCTCCCATCACATCAACATACTTATAAAGAGAAGCTTCATCTAATGGGTGTGTGACATCATTGATGTTTTCTTCCATGGAGTGGTGATCAGCATCAAGGAATTCTTGATCAATATCACCACCATCATTTCCTTCTACATTTAAAGCTCCTTTATTTGAGTTTTTTTTTCCTTTGAGCTGGAATTTGTGGGCACCTTAGTTGTATCAGCTTGATTTGTCATTGTTATACTGATAGGAACTCCATTTACTGGGTTAGTTACCACTGGAGCTGAAGTAGTATACATACTTGGTCTTCTCAGCTCAAATCTGGGGTCAAGATCTCTTGTTGATAAGTTACCTGTAGATCCAAAAACATCCTCACAAGATTTGTTACAACAGTTGGTGACTAAATCAAGATCAAATAGCCAATCAGGACCAAAACCTTTCACACAAGGAGTCTGCTCATTGAAGATCATATTGGCTAATTCTTCAACTACTCTATTTTTGAGATTGTATACTCTATAAGCCTTATCTTGAGAAGAGTATCCAATAAGCTGTCCATCTGATTTCTCAGCAAACTTGGCTAACTGATCCTTGGTATTCAAGATGGTGCAAGGACATCCAAATGATCTGAGAAAATCAATGAAAGGTTTCCTTTTGTGCCACAGTTCATATGGAGTCTTACTATGAGTCTTAACTACTAAAATCCTATTTTGCACATAGTAGGCAGTGTTGACTACCTCTGCCCAGAAGGTGATGGGCCGTTTAGAATTAGACAACATGGTTCTTACAGCTTCAATAAGTGTCCTGTTTCCCTTCTTTGCAGCACCATTTTGCTGAGGAGACCTGGGACCATTATATTGTCTTGTAATACCTTTTTCATCATAAAATATGTCAAGGATTTGGTTCTTGAATTCAGTTCATGGATCACATCTTATGGTCTTGATGTTGTGATCATTATGATTCTCAATTTTAAGAATGAAGTTCTTCAAGATCTCAGGAGTCTCATCCTTAGTTCTAAGGAAGAAGATCCAAGTGAATCTTGTAAAATCATCTGTGATCACTAAATAGTATGAGGTCCTTCCTAGACTCATTACACCGGTGGGGCCAAAGAGATCCATAAGTAATAAGTGTAGGAGAGTTGTGATGGAATTGTTTTCCTTTGGCTTATGAGACATAAAGTGTTGTTTCCCTTTCAAGCATTAAACACAACGATCATCACTTATACACTCTTTCTTTGGCATTATAGTTACCAAATCATTCTTAATTAATTTATTCATGTTCTTAAATTAAACAGAACAATGCAGTCATGTTTAGTGAAGAGCATGTTATGTATCTGGTCACAAAATTAGGATACACAAAGTAAATTTACCCAAGCTCCTTAACAAAGTTTATCTTTTCAATGCTGAGCTTAACATTTGTGACCCTGCCCCTACCCGTAATGTAACCTCCTGCATGTCCTACAAAAGCAACTAGCCCTCCATCAATTCTCTCAATGTTTTGAAGAAAAGAGCTATTGCTTGTCATGTGCCTAGAACAACCACTGACAATGATCCATACATTCCTCTTGGTCTTTAGCTGTTCCTGCACGGTATGGAGAAAGTTATTTATATTTGGAAACCCAAGGCTCATTAGTCTTGGGCTCTTCAAAGTAGACAGAAAACAATGCAACAGTAATTGATCCTATGTTAATACTTTGGGGATCATTTATAGTTGTTAATGAAGAACTTTCAGTCACTTGGTCTTTCTTTATCTTCCACGCCATCTTTGGAGGATTAGACTTGACCTTCAATACTTCAGAAGCTTTAACAATTTTGGAAGTTTTGGAGACTGACCCTTTGGAAGATCTTGCTTTCACCGCAGCAAGCTTCAGTGCTTCGGAGGCATTCCTTTCTTCCGAGACCGAAAAATCTTCCAAAGGCAAGTTTTCACTTGTCTTTATTCCCATTTTGGAGCTTCTGAAAGAAAAATATTTTTCTTCCAAAGCATTCTTCTTCTTTCTCCTCTCAGAATACTTCTTCTTGGTTATGTTGACAGTAATTTTGGGATTATAGATACAATACTTAGCAAGATGATAAGTACTGCAACACATAATGCAATCAAATAGCTTCCTTTTGAGAGTCTTCTTGTAAATAGAAGACTGAGTTTGATCACTTTCCTTCTTCATTCCTGTCTTTTCAGATGTTATAGCAAGCTTCCTAGGGTGAGACTTGCTATTGGAGGTGGATGGTTCATGTTGTGTAGCAGTGTTACACAGCTGATCAGCCTTCATTCCTTCACAGGGATGAGTTGGACATGAACTTGAATTCTTAGAACTAAAGTTCAGAGTTGAATCCATAGTCTCCACCACTTCAAACCCTGTAGAGGTAAAGACTTGTTTCTGCTTGGTGTTGAAGGTGGCCTTGATCTCTTGAGCTTTCTTTGATCTCTTTTTAGCTACTCGGATCAAGTTCTTCCTCTTAGACTTTATCATCCCTGGTTTCTTCCTCTCCTCAGAGGAATAGTGACCCTTGTTAGGATGATCTTCTTCACTCTTCTCAGATCTATCCTTCACTATCTCCTTTTCATCCGCTTGATCACTTGGTTCTCTAGATAGAAGCTCATCTTGACCAATTCCACACATAGGAGATCTTACAGACAATAGAGTGTGTGGAGGAGCTATCTCACTATATTCTAGTCCCTATTTGTTCTGATAACACACTCAACCTAGTACTCAGTAAACTTAGTGATGAGATCCATAATTTGAGTCCTGTAGATGGTATGTTCACGCTTAAGAGTTGAAATGGCTTTCTTTAAATCTTCTATTTTTAGTTTATACTCATTTTAGGCTATTTTGAAATCAGCTTTTAACATGTTCAAGGACTCACAATTAGATCTTATTTCTAAGTTATAGGACCTATATTTGTTTACTTTAGCAATGAATTTTGGGGTACAAAGATGTTCCAATACCTTGGCGTCATCATGACCTGCCATCAGTGCTTGGTTTGGAGACACATCTTCAACCTGGAAACTCCAATCAAAGCCACCATCTTCAACAGCAATTGTAGCTTGTTTCTTGGGCTTCTTAGCGTGTGGATTTCCCTCAGGGTTGTTTGGCTTGGGTTGTGCTTGGCTAGCATTAGTCGTGGGTGCCTTGCACTCCCTAGTAAAGTGTCCCATCTGGTTACAGCTGTAGCATTTTACTATGCTCTTATCCAGCCCAAACTTTCCACTAGACACATCCTTCCTGTCCTCTTGTAGAATTTCTTGGCTCTATGAGAGAGAAGAGCCATCTGTTGGATAATCTCCATATACTACAGGTCATCCGAATAGATACAGGCCAGATCTTCAAGGGTGAAGAGGAAGTTATCAGTGCTTTTATTATAAGACATAAAGGCAAGTGATGAGCTTGTCTCTTAGAATGGGCTTCCTTGGATGTAGCTCTCCCTTGGTATCTCTGGGAAGGTAATAAAACGACCTTTGGTGAGTTTTCAGGGTAAGAGATAAGATGGTGATATGGTTCTCTATAATCCAATTCAACCATATGCAGGACACAACTCTGCTAATTGCTGGAGTTGACACATGGATTTTGCATGTTCATCTCCATCTTGAGCTACTGAGTATGCCATATAACTAAGTGAGAGTAAGAGTCTTGAGGTTTTCAGTCCTTTTAATGACCACACAACAGTGTGTCCATTGTCTTTGAAGAGAGGACATGAATTTCCTTATAATATTCCTATTCTCTAGCTTCACTCCAACATCCACTAGAGTATCCAGAATCTTAACATACCTAAAGTATTGTTGAGTCTTGGTTTCACCTATTTTGAAGGTCAAGTTTTCAAACTATTGCTTTAAGAGGTATTTTTTGTTCTCTTTATGTTCACTTAACCTTTCATACACTAGCTTCAGTACATCCCACAGTTGCTTGGCAATTTTGCACTTCTTGAAGCCTATATAGATGGCATTTGGAAGAGCAGTTTGCAGGGCAGTCATGGCTTTCTGATCTTCATCTATTCTTTTTTATATCTTCTTCAGAGTAATCAGCCACTTCTTTTGGTATCATGCCACCGCCAGCAGCAGCTAAGGAGGTGCATGGAATATAAGGTCCTGAGGTAACAGACCCCCACATCCTACTATCGTGTGACTTGGTGAAGCCTTCCATTCTTTGGCACCAAGTATCAAAATCATCAAGTGTCATCAGTGGGGACTTTACCATAGTAGTGGTTCCCATATCAAACTTAGAAGCTGCCATTTGAGATATTAAGTGTTTTGTGAGAACTAGGGGGATTTAAGATGGTGAGGTCTACAATCAAGAGCGTGGAATGCTATAATACCAATTGACGGACCGGGTTTGAGTAAGAGATGCAAAAAACACAAGCAAACAAGAAGATAGAACTTAAGAAATATATGAATATGGTTTTCAAGAATGATGTATATTAATCTCAAGTTCTTTTACAAGTGTTACAATACAGAAGATAAGATACAAGACCTGAGATACTTTATACTACACTCTACAGCCGGCTATACTTTGAAAGTCGGCTGGAAATATTAATCGACAACAAGATCAATGTAGAGTCAAAAGGTATATTGTCTTTTGACTACTGACTATGACATGCCATAGTTCACGTCCTAATATATTGCATAAAGGATAAAAGGTACAAAAGATAGAAAGTTATAGACTCTAGAACTTAATGTACAATTGCAAAAGCATGGACCTTTTCACCAACTTAAGCAAGTTGGTGAGACTTCAGAGTTGCAGTGGAAAGTGGGTCAGCTTTATGCAAAAGTACATCCTAGAAAAGCATGTTTTTCTCTGTCTTCGGAAGAAATCAATCTTCAATTCATTGCCATTAGAATACTTTGTCATTGAAGCTTTGGAAGACTTCATCTTTGGATTTGGAAGATTTGGTCTTTGGCTTCGGAAGATTTTGCACTTAGAATATTTTCTGTGCATAGTGTAAAACTTCCGAAGCAACTTTTACCATGTATGTAGTGGATTGGTTGCTTTGGTTGCATATGCCTTTCTAATATAACCTTACAATTACTAATACTAAAATACACACAAAAGGCAAGTGTATCTGTCGTGTGGTAATATAGTGATGGGAAGAACCGAGTATTAATCCGTGGACACACCAAGGCTACTCAACAACCTTTATGATTGACTACTAGATTTGATTTTTATTATGAGAAAATGATAAGTTTCATTAATGTAATCAAGATATTAAGGATTTAAAAACAATAATTAAAATACAATAAAAGTAAGATTGAAACTTTTGGGTTTGAAACCAAGGAATAAAGGCTATCATCCTAATTAGGTTACACTTATGTAACTGTGATGAATATCATGGAGTGAGTAAAGATATGTCGGTCCTCTCGATCGAGATAACAATGCAATTGATTAATAAACACAAACAAATCCCACTGAGAACACAAATATCAATGATATTTTTAAACAATATAGATCAAACACTATAAAATAGAGATGAACAATGATGAACACCTCATGGACACTCAACAAACCCTTGTTTGATCTTTGATGATTTGAATATGATATTACAAAGTGAAAACTCTCAAATGAATTGGCTCCTTTAAGCTCCCAACCCTAATAACAACTTAACTATTTATAGTAAATATAATATTCGCTAATGACACATTAAGCCCTTATACTAGAACTAATTAGAGAAAATACAAATACAATATAAAAATGACTAAAACAAGATTAAAATATTTTGTTGACACAAAATGTATTTATTAAAAATAAAAATCCTAGTCTAATATATCTTCAACGTCTCATCTCGATTCTGCGTCTCGAACTCGTCTGTTTGACTTTTCTGATTACTTTGACCGTGACATTGACATTTGTTGACTTTGACTGTGTTGATAATATAGACTATCCTTTTCAGACCCAACAAGATATAAGTTTAAGTAGTTATGTCAATGTTTATAAACATGAGCCAAAGCAGATTTCTTGTTTACCAGCTTCATAGTGACTAAGCCAACATGAGTAATTTACAGTACTAATCAATCAAAGTCGCTAGTAATGTAGGTAAATCTAGTGTCATCTTTTAATATACGATTTCTAAAATCATAAATGAATGTTAGATATCTAATCATCGGTGAAATGGAATAATCAAACCGGCGATCCACAATGGATGATGTTTAGACAATCCCGAGCTTCTTCCAAGTGTTCTATGCACTTCTCGAGCCTCCAAATGATCTTCAAGTCTTGACTCCCCCAGAGAATTCAACAGAGTAACTCTCCCACCAAGATCTTGCCCAAATGATGAACTTAGGCCTCTATTTATAGGATTTTTTTGACTATTTAAGCATGGCCCCGTGTTAAATGGGGCATGACCCCGTGTTTGGGGTGGGGTACGGCCCCGTGAATCATGGGGCACGACCCTATGCTTACTTTTGGAAGACAATACTTTTTATCTTGTTAGATGTCTAAACACGGGGGTGTGTTTCAGGCAAGTAATGGGGGCGTGCTTAATGAGGCACGACCCTATGCTTGGACTTCAAAGCTGGTTTTCTTCTAATTCTTGTTAAATATGCTTCTTTTGTCCATCTTGCCCTTTTGAACACCTTAAAACGCAATTTAACATTTTTAAGTATATAAGCATCATTTTAAGGAAAATATTAATGAATAATTGATGTGCTTTTGATAGGATTTTTATGTATAATATAGAGCACATCAAATTCCTAGAAAGAAATTAAGTTCGCTTATGGCACTCATTTCAAATATATTTTTCATCAGCTGCTCAAACACTTTGCAAAGCTTTTCATTAGTTGACCTAAAGATAATGTCATCAACATAAACTTGAACCAACATCAAGTCATTCCATGTTCTTTTGATGAAGAGCGTGCTGTCAACAGTACCTCTTTGTTACCACTAGTCCTGAACAAAGTTGGCACCTCAGATGCATGAGCTGAAGAATTTGTCATAGTTGTGCTAATAGGATTTCCACTTACAAAGTTTGTTACCACTAGTCTTGAAGAAACTTGAACATTTGGTCTTCTCAACTTAAATCTTGGATGACAATCTTCTATAGACATATTACCTGTTGTTCATAAAACATATTCATAAGATTTGTTAAAACAGTTAGTAGCTAAATCAAGATCAAATAGCAAATCAGGACCAGAACCTTTCACACTTAGAGTGTGTTCATTCAAGGTCACCTTGGCTGACTCCTTAACTACTCTAGCTTTGAGATTGTATACTTTATAAGCCTTAGCTTGAGAAGAGTAGCTAATGAAATGTCTATCATTTGCTTTCTCAGCGAACTTGGCTATGTGATCATTGTTATTCAAGATGGTGCATGTACATCCAAATGACCTGAGGAAATCAATGTAAGGTCTCTTTTTGTGCTATATTTCATAAGGTGTCATACCATGAGTTTTGACTACTAAAACTCTAATCTGCATATAGCGGGCAGTGTTGACTGCTTCTGCCCAGAAGGTGATGGGCAGTTTAGAGTCAGAGAGCATGGTTCTTGCAGCCTCAATAAGTGTCCTATTTATTCTTTTAGCAACACCATATTTTAAGGAGTTCTAGGAGCATTATATTGTCTTGAAAGACCTTAGTCATCACAAAAGGAATCAAGGATTTGGTTCTTGAATTTAGTTTCTTGATCATATCTTATGATCTGACTGGGTTCAAGAATGATATTCTCTATTAATGTTGAGTCAACAAGGATCGATTATGGTGTGGAGTCAGTGATTAAGCAGCGGAAATACAGAATCAAAGAACATTTAATGTTGTAAATACACTCATAAATGCTTGTATATTGAATGTAGAACAAACAAGCTACAACTGGTTCTAGAGTTTTCAAGAACAGTGAAAAGACAACCTCAGAACCTCGTAACTTAAGTACTCGATATCTTTATGAGTGAAAAAACTTGCATATGATGGATATTCTATTCTATTTATAGGCTGACATAAAGTCTATACAAAATGACTAAACTATCCTGACATCTATGCAAAATACTAGTCTAAGTACAAAAGGTCTTCAACCGCATTAGTTGTTAAACATCCGCATAAACTAATGCGGATGCCTTGGCTTCATCAACAATTCTTTATTCTTCAACAACATTAAGTGTTTGGTCATCAACATTAACTAATACGGATGATCAAACACTTATCAGCATTTCTCTTTGTGCATCCGCATTAACAAATGCGGATGAACAAATACTTAACAGCATTTGTTCTAAAGCATCCGCTTTAACCAATGCGGATGAACAAATACTTGCAACATTTTTTCCTAGCCATCCGTATTTGTTTATGCGAAAGAACAAACACTTGTCAGCATTGTTCCTTGGTCATCCGCATAGACAAATGCGGATAGCCTACACCTGTCTTGTTTTCTTCACCTGCATCTCTTATAGGAATTATGGGAATCTAGCAACAGAACAACCATCACCGGTCACTTGAATTGGCATGTATAATCCTTTCAGGGTCCAACAATACTCCCCCTAAGGATTATACAACCTATGTACTTCATGGTTTTGATGGTGGATGAGGTTATGAAGATTCTACTGGATCTTCAGTAGGTGCTTAGACTGGTGATAATAGAGCTGTGCCTGGTTCTGGAAGAGATGGATTCAGGATGAACTTGATCATGTTGGAGAAGTATCTAGCCTTGTTCATCTTGTCTCTACTTAGTACGTGAATAGTCATTTGGCTTATGGTGTGAATTGTTTCAATGGGCATCTTCTTCAGGGATATGGGTTCCCACACACCAACAGTGGACAACCCATCTATGTGAATCAGAAGTGTTCCATCAGCATCAACCTCAAGTTTCACTATACTTCCCAGAATGAGAGGTGTGTTCTTCTTCTTCTTCTTCTGTTCTCTTTTATGCCTGATTCGATCATAAGCCATCTTCAAGATTTGATACACTTTAGGAAGAAATACATATCTACTTCTCCCAGCTTGTTGGATATTTCCCTGAAGTGCCTTGAAAGATGTAGTGGATGTAAGATTCATCAACAGTCTTACTTCATATCCACTAAACAAGAAGATTTCTGCACCTTCTTTACATCCCCACTTCCGTTCAATCACCAATTCATATGTCTTTTCATCATAGTAGACATTAGAGATTGGGATGGAAGTTTGAGTGCTAGCTACCATCTTCCTTTTCAGTGATTCAATTGGTTTTACATTCAACTCAGGTAATACCAACTCTTCAGTCCTTTTTGTTCTCTTTTTCTTCTCCAGGGGATTTTGGATAGATTTATCTTTCTCAAACAAACTGCTTTCAATGAGTCGAAGTTCTTTGTTCTTTTGAAAATCCTTAGAATTTCTTCGAACTCATATCCCCTGTACATTGCTTGATGATTGATCAACTCAAGCTCAGCAAATTCTTTCAGACCATGAATCTACAGGGTGTTCACAAGAGCGGAGTACTCAATGAAAAATTGTACTAACCCTGTGATCCTTTTGATCATAAACATGTTCCAGTCAATGTCATATTTCAAGGCAATGATATTTTTATTTGTTTTACCCTCTGGAGCCAACACACCCTGAATCATCTCTAAAGTGGTTAACCCTTCTTGAAGCTTCAATTAAGAGGGTTCAGTAAACCACTAAGGATTCCTATTAAGAATGGGTGCCAAGACATCATGGTCTTGATGGGTGAGCTGGATGTCTTTAGCTGTGAGTCTTGTTCCGGGTCTTCTTCCTACAACCTCCTCTTCTAACTTCTTCAATCTGTCTTTCTTTTCATTGAACATTTGGAGGATTGCAGCTTTAAGAGAATTAGTCTTCAGGTTTCCCAGTTTTCTCTTTGTTTATCCTTGCTTGGAAAAATAATCCTTCATTTCCCTGTCAGACATGGTGTAGGGATCAGGATAAGGAGCTTCAGAGGTTTCAGCCTGTTTTATGGTTGGGGTGGTGAATGTGATTGGAGATTTGACTGATCTACTCTCATACTCAGTCACATATGTTGGGTCAAGAAGTTAGTTCATATTTCTTAAGTCTTCAACCATGGACTCATAGGTCATCCCAAACACCTCATCGGCATCATAACCGTGATTGATCAGAAACATTGCATTGATCATCATGTCATTGGTTTGAGCCTTTTCAACCATCTCCTCAACAAAGGTTTCAACATTCACAGGACTATCTTTCACCACAGGTTCACCAACCTGGTATCCTCCTTCAATCTCTCCTTCTTCCAAGTCAATAATGTCAATCATTTCTTTTAACTATGCCTCGGCCTTCTCATGCTCCTCCAGAAATTTAGCTATTGCAGCCAAACTTCTTGGATCATTTTTCTGTTTCTTCTTTACAGGCTCTTCTTCCTCTACAGGCCTTTCTCCCTTCGCCTTCTCAGACAAGTACTTCCTTTTTCTTGAGTAGGTGTGTATTAATAGTCTGGATGAGGATGGCACATATGTTTCAGCAGTTGTTTGTCTTGGTTCTTCAGCTTGCTTTTTACCAGCTTCTTCTCGTTCTTTGAACTCTTCACTTAGTGTTCTGATGAGATCTTGTTGCTCAACAGACAGGGTGACTGCATGAACACTCTTCAAGCTCAACTCTCTCTACAAGGGCACAGGAGTTTGAGGAATCACCACTAAGTATTCTACTAGAGGTCTTGGGTCTTTAACAAAATCCCAAAACTCATCATTAATGATAAAGTCTCTAGTAGAGTAGCTGACTAGCTCTTTAATGAGATCTCAAAGCTCAAAGTCTTGATCAGTGATTTCTTTAGAAGAATCACTTGAATAAACAACCATAGCTAGACTTGGCTCTATCTCTGTTTCTGTTTCTTGTTATGGTTCTGGTTCATCTTCTCTTTGTTTCAATTCTTCAGTGTTTGTTTCTTGATCTTAAGCCAATTCCTCCTTGATCTTGATTAACATTCCTAGTACTGAGACCCTTTTTAGTAAGATCTCATTCTGGTTGTTAAGATCAGTGATTAGCTCAGATTGGCTCTCAATTAGGCTTTCTTGCTCCTCCATGGCAATGGTTTGAATGGTCACAGTATCAACATGCCCACTGATTTCTTCTTTAGCTTGATGGAAAGCAACCTAAGATCATCTATTTCTTTTTCTTTCTTTGATGTTTTAGCCTCATGTCTTTCTTTCAGATCTTTGATCTCTATTTCTTTTTCATTCAGCTCTTGTACTTTGTCTTGAATTATGCCTGATCTTCTATTCAACAACTTTTCCATCCTTTGCACTTTCAACAGGAGCTCTGTAATCATTTCATCTTTCTCATCAAGTTGATTAATTCCTGATTTAGCAAAGCTTTCAGAAGGCCCTGCTTTTGATTGGACTTTTCTTACAGGCATCCTCATAGTGTGACCCTCCTTACCCGGAGATGACTCGGAGTCATCTGAAGAGCCGGTAGATTCACTAGACTTAACAGGCTCAGCAGTTATTGATGAAATGTGAGGTGGAGAGAAATGATCCGGAGACATGTAAGGAGTCTGAACAGGCGATGGAACAAATGGAGATGCCATCTCTGCTTCTTGAACAGAAGGTACTGAGTGAAGATCACCACCTACATTAACATGTGGTGACTCAGGCCTTTGTTCCTCTGATTCTTTTGTAGCATGCTCATCAACATGTTGTTGGTCATGAGCTGCTTCTTCTTCTTCTTTTGGAGCTTGCTCATCAGGAGCTATATCCTCTTGTTCTTCTTGTTGGTGGAATTGCTCTAACATCTAAGGAAGTAGTGGAAAGAAGGTTCCACTATAGAAATTCCTAGGATCCCTCTTTTTATGTACATGTAGGACTTGGCATTGTAATAAGGAATGTTCATTACTGGTCCTACAGGTGTAAGTTGTGGAAATGCTTCATTTATGAGGCATTGGAGGAATCTGGGGTACATTAGGAACATGTTTCTTCTTCCTTCTTGAACATTTGACACCAGACCATTAAATACATAAGCAGACACATTGAATGGTCTGTTGGTGCATAGAGCACAGATAGTTGAAGTGGTAGTCACTGTAATATCATTCCACCCTGTCTTTCTTTTGGACAGACGGTGCTGGAATATATGGATCAGAAATCTCCATTGTAGATCTACAAAACCCTTGACAATTTGCTTTCCTTCATATCCTCCTACATAGCCAGTGTTGGCAAAGAAGGTCATGATTTCCTCATCTTCTAGTACCTGAGGAGTGTTGGCATCATCACCAAATTATAGATATTGTCTCACAGTTTGTTTAGTGATGTTAAGGGTGTGATTAGCAGATATTCTTCAACATAGTGTCTTGACACCATCAATCTCTGCTACTTCAGCTGTACTCCAGAACAATCTTATGAAGTTTTCATAAATGACTTGTCTCACTAAGTTAGCATGAGCAACCCTTGTGGTGGAGATGAATCTAATCGTATCTCTAAGTCCTTCTGCTTTAGCGACTTCAGGGTCAAGAAATCCACTAACATTGTGGACCTTGATCCAAGTGAGTTTTGCCATTAGCTTCTGCACAAGATGCATATGAATTAGTTTTTTACATAAGATTATCAATTACATTGGTGAAATCAAGCTGATATTTCAACTTTGAATTTATTTGGTCAAAATTAAACAATCAAAGGTACTGTTTCATAGACATTTTAACCTAACTTGATTTTGCAATGCATGTTCAATTTTATTTTGAATTATCTTTTATTTTGATGTTTATTTTCTGTTTAAAATCTCTTTTCACACTCAGCCATGTGTTTTAAAGTCAACATTTTTTAGTTTGATGATCCCCTGTTCATACGACAAATTTAGGGTTTTGAAAATCACTTGTTTGTGTTGATTTTCATGATCATTTATGTCATTGAGTTTGAAAATGTCTGTTAATCCTTGGTTTGTGGTTGATTTTAGAAATTGTTTCTTGTTTTAGGGTTCTGAGTTCAAACATGTTCGTCGGGAATTTCATGGATTTTGCTTGTAATCACCGTGTTTCGATACTACGTTGGTTTAGAATCGAACTAGAAGCAAAATGATGTTTGTAGAACACAAGAATCATAATGTTGTTGATGATTATGATGATGGATGAAGAACAGTAGTAAGGTTTCGCTCATCACACTTTAATGTCACTCAAATTTGAAAAGTATTAAATGCACTGTAAAGATCTGTTTAAATAGTCCTTTTAATGTCCTTCTCAATTTTTACAATTGTTAAAACAAATGCGGTTGACTACTGCAGCAAATGCCGAAGTTTAAAACAGTCAACATTTGTGTACTGTAGCAAATGCGGAAGAGTAAATTCTTGCAGCATTTGTGTACTGTAGCAAATGTGGAAGTTTTAAATTCGGACACTTGAACACTGTAGCAAATGCGGAAGGTCTAAGTTAGCATACATTTTTACACTGTAGCAAATGTGGATGTTTAACTTGGTCTTTGCATCCATACACTGCAGCAAATGCTGAAGAACATGTGTTGTTCCGTATTTACTTCAACAAATGCGGATGAACAACAAAGTTGTCCGCATTTCTTGAACTTCAAACATAATGAGAGAAGAGTGTAAGCACATTTCTAATTTTATGATGATACAAATATACAACCAAGTTTAAGTAATGATCTCAGCCTTATTTGGGAAATACGGCTGAGGAAAACAAATGCGGATGAACAAAGATGTCTTTATTAGTTTACATAATTGAAAACTTTATGGATATTTGTAGTGAGACTAACGCGGTAGAGTTAATTTATCCCATTACTTTCACTTGTGTTTTCATGACTCGAAAACCCGCATTGGTTTTGTGCTTGGGTTATCTTCACCCGCATTAACCAATGCACTTGCCTGTATTAACTTTTGAACCTTGTCAAATCTTAATGTTTCTGTTGTGGATGGTTTTGGTTGTTTTTGCTTTGATGCATGATCTTTATGAAGCTGTGTCTCTTGCTTTTGATTGTTATGAAGATAAGTTTGTTGTTTTCTTGTTTATGAAGTTTTGACTGTTGCTTCGGTTGTTAATTCTTGCTTGGATTGACCTGTTCATCAGATATGATACAAGTTTCCCAGTGTTGACTGATCTTGGACTTTTGTGCTTCAAGATGTCTGCAAGAACAGAGATACTATGGTATAACTTTTGCACCAACACAGTCAGTTTTCTAATTTTTATACTTGTTTTTTATTTTTATATTTTTCAAGAAAGGAAACAACTGTACAAAATGATCTAAAATTTTAATTACTCCCTTTAAAGTTTATATCCATAAGAGATAGAAATTTTAAAGATTTGTTAAAAATTTTGAAGAAAATATTTTTGTGATTTTTATTTTTCTTATATGTACATGAAGTGGTGATATACCTTTCTTGGGATCATATCAATCTTACCTTTCACAAGTGCAAGCAATTGTTAGTAAAACAGGCATTGTCATGAACATATTGATTGAGGGTATGTTTTTTGTCTTAAACTAATACTTGGTCAATATCTTAATGCTAGTGATCCTATCATGTTTTGAGTTGATTTGGTATTCAACATGTACCTCATGCTAAAAAGCATGGTAAGGTAAACCATCTGCATGCAATGTATGGTAGAAAATTAACAACTTACTTGACTAGGTCACTTGAAATATGAAATCTTATTTTGCTTGATCCTCATTGGGATTCTTTTGTTTTGATCCTTTCATCCTTTTTGATCCATATTGGGATTCTTTTAACTTCACTTTGGAAGGTGATCTCTTAGGATTCTTTTCTTGCATTCACTTGGAATGTATTTTATTCTATTAATTCATCCAAGTTGGATGTGTTCCTTATTAGGAATCTTGATGGATCAAGACAGCACTATGTGCTTGTTTTTCCAGGTCTTTGCTCAGTAAAACAAAGGAAAAACTGATGTGAGTAAAAGAGATTCATAAGACATCATTACCTTATGTGTTTAGGTTGCTATACACATATACATTTGGATAAGTTAATACTTACACACATTTGAGATGAAAGCTTCACTGTTGAATATAAGCTTTAGTTCATCACTACATGTGTTGTTTTTTCCAAGTTGAGCCTACCTGCATATCAGATAACTCATGTCAGTCATTTGAGATTTATAAATAAGAACAGTGAATGATATAACGACTATAACTATATCATTTCCCTTAAGTATAAAACATATACTTTTGCATGATAAATTCTTTTTGTATTTTTTATGAATTTTTTGAATGTTTTTGTTGATTTTGGTTTTTACTCAAGGTTAATCATGCCAATTGATTGAACTAAGAATTCAAATGTGCTAGAATCAAATGCCTTAGTGAATAAATCAGCTAATTGATTAGCAGTGTGAACCTGTATCAATTTGATTAACCCTTTTTCAGCACAATCTCTTAAAAAGTGATATCTAATTTCAATATGTTTACTTTTTGAGTGTTCAACTGGATTATTTGTTATGAATATTACTGTTGTGTTGTCAATATGAATTGGTGTGTGCAAGAAGTTAAAACCATAATCAAGCATCTTGTTTTGAATCCAGAGAACTTGAGAGCAACAAGCTGATGTTGCAATGTACTCAGCTTCTACTGTTGAAACAAACACATTTGTCTGCTTCTTGCACTGCCAAGAGACCAGTCTGTGTTGGACCAAAAGAACCAATGAGCCAAGATCAGGAAAACCTCTAAGTCCCACAAGCCACTGCAATAACTACTGAAGACTCCCATCAACTATTGTGTTCTCTTGCTTGAATGTCAAACTCGAGAGCATCTTAGCTTCAGCTGTTCTGACAAAGTCTGAAGAACAAAGTATGAAGATCAAAGAACTGAAGAACAACAGCTGAAGACTCCAAAGTACTGAAGACCAAGTACTGAAGTCTGAAGTACTGATCATTCAAGTACTGAAGACTTCAAGTACTGAAGACCAAGTACTGAAGTATCAAAAGCTGAAGAACTGAAGAACTGAAGACCTTCTACTGAAGCACAAAGTCTGAAGACAAAGACTGAAGACAACAGCTGATGATATCTACTGAAGACATCAGCTGTTACATCATCTGAAGCCAAGTCTGAAGACCAAGTACTGAAGACTCAGAGTTTGTCACAACAGCTGAAGAAGCCTTCTTCAGTTGTTGTGATGGTTTTTCCTTTTCAGTAGTTTATTTTGTTTCAGTAGTTGTACAACAGCTAAAGAGCATGTTCTTCAGCTGTTATAGTATCAGTAGTTATAAACGACTGAAGAGTTTGTTCTTCAGTCGTTGTAGGATTTCAGTAGTTTTACTTTTGTCAGTACTTATGAACTTTTGTAAGAAGATGTCAGTTGTTGACATCTTCAGTAGTTTTATGTTTAGTCAGTTGTAATTTTAATATTTAGTTGATGTCAAAAAAAGGACATCACCACCATGCTTTTGCCGCCTATAAAAGGATGGTAAACCATGCTGTTTTAAATGCCGAAACGTGCTTAGCAATAAAACATTTAATGTTTCGCAGAACTCTTCTCTCTCTATGTTTATGCTTTTAAATTGCAATATCTTTTATGTTTTTGCTATAATTGCTAATTAACGTGCTAAATCCGCTGCAAACATAATCTAATTGATCAAATGAGAGGCTGAGATCCTGTCAAATGGTATCAGAGCCAGGTTCATCATTGATCGATTTAACTATTGATCATTTGAAACTGCTCTTTTGATCTCTCAGTTTGATTGAATTAGCAACTTGTAAGAATTAGCCATAGAGAGTGAGTTTCTGCTGTTTCTGGCCAAAATCTTGAGGTCTTTTGGTGGTTTTGAGTCACGTTTGTCTGGTTTAAACTTGTTTTTGACTAAAACCTGAGATGACAACACCAACTAATGATCCTCACAACACTGGTTCCTCAACCAAGCCTCCGATGCTGGTTAGGAACGAGTATAACATATGGCAAAGACGTATGCTACACCACTTGGCTGTCAACAGTGCTGGTTGTTGGAAGTCAGTGGTGCATGGGCCATACAAGCCTATGGTGAGCGTTCCGGAATCTAATGAACAGGTTGCGAAGAAACCTGAACAATATTCGGACGAAGATCTAAAGCTGTTCGAAATTGATGCTAGAGCCCATGGAATTTTAGCCATGGCCATTCCAAATGAGATATATTCAGGGCTCTTGCATCATGAGTCTGCTCATGACCTATGGGTTGCTCTAAAGGAACAATTTGGAGGAACTGATTCGGTCTTAGCAAACAATAGGGAAATCCTCGCCCAACAATATGAGACTTTCTCATATAGAAAGGGTGAGACTCTGACCCAGTAGTTTGAGAGGTTCTCTTGTTTGATTTCTGAGCTTAAGATGGTCAAACAAGAGTACTCCAACAGCCAGATGAACAACAGGTTCCTCAGGTCATTGCCTGAGAGATGGGACACATATACCATTGTCCTACGCTCCAGTGCTGACCTTGACACTCTATCTCTCACCGAACTTCATGGGAAACTGCTCACTTTTGAGAGAGAGATAGAGCAAAAGAGGAAGTTGACATCTTCTGGCAAGCTTGCTGATGACTTTGTCCAAGGTAATGCTGCCTTGATAAGTCATGAGTCAGAATATGCTTCATCAGAAAGTTCTTATGATGAGCATATTGATTTCTCTACCAACTCAGAACAAGCTTTTGTTGGTGTTAGTAGTTCAGGAGGTGGTGGTGACAACTTGTGTTTTCTGATGGAGGACTTGAAGGGCATTCCAGATAATGATCCGGAGGAGATGGATATTTTGAACCAAATGGCAATGATAAATATCCGCTCTCAAAAGTTCTACAAGAGAACTGGAAGGAAATTCCCAGGACTCTCTGGCAAAACCAAAGTTGGTTTTGACAAGAGCAAGTTGAGGTGTCACAAGTGCCAAAGGCTTGGACACTTTGCAAGAGAGTGTAGATCATCTGGATCTAACTCATCTGCACCCTTTGTGACTTTTCCCAGCAATAGCTCACAGCAAAAAGGGCAACCTTCCTCCAGTTCTAGCTATCCATCTCAGGCACAGGCATCACCAGCTTATTTTGTGCCACAAGGTCATATGCCATATCCTTACCCCTGTTACTACATGCCTCAGCCTAGTCAAACTCAAGCACCCCCGGCTCAACCACCTCATGCTCTTCCAGAGCCTCAATCTTCCCAATCTCATCCTCACACACAACCTCAACAACACAGCTTTTTCACCCCAAGTGTTGTTGACTGGAGTAGTCTACCAGAAGAGCTATCTGGTCAGGAACAACTACTCCAAGGTGCTGGTCAACATGGTGGTGACCAACCTTTTGGAAATCTTGCTCTGATGGCCCTTGATTCTGCTGAAGGGTCATCATCCAATGTCTCATCTCAGGTATCCACTGAGGCAAAAGCCAAGCTTTGTTCAGAATCATGCATAGCAGCATTTGCTTCTATTAGAGAAGCAAATGTAGCTTTAATAGATAAAAATCTTGAGCTTGAGCACACTATTTCCAAAAGAAAAGCTGATTTTGAGGTTGCACTAAAAGATAAAAATGATGAGATTTACAAGCTTAAATGCCAAATCAAAGATGATAAAGCTAGGGAAGATGTACTTCTAGAGAAGTACAAAGACCTCAAGGAAACTCTTGCAACCACCCAAGTTGAGTGTGATCGATGGGTGCAATCATGCAAGGGTTTTGAAATGCTTCTTAGTAAGCAATCAACTTCCAATGTGAAGTTTGGCATTGGTTATAATCACACTGCTCCTCCTACAGATTTAACTTCAAGAGCAGAAGTTGAATCTGATGGGGAGAGCAATAACCAATCCTTCTCATCATGTGACCTACTATCCTCTGAATCAGCATCATTAGAGATAGATGTCAGCACTTACTCCTGCCAAAACCAATCAGCTGATGCTACAACAGCTGATGGTTCAAATGCTGACTGTCACATGACCAAAAGGCTGATCAACTCAGGTGTTGTCACTAGAAGTACTGAAGGTACTAGAGAGCGAGTGACAACGTCTGAAGTTCAAACCTCAAATACTGTTAGCACTGAAGAGAAGAAAACTAACAGTAGGAAAGGTTTGAAGACAGCTAGAGAGGATACCAGGAAAGCAGGCACTAGGAAGAAAACTGCTAGTACTGATGACAAACAGCTGAAGAACAAGTCTTCAGCAGTTAAATCCTCTTCAGCTGATGATCAACATAAGATGAAGAAAAAGCCATGTGAGATATGTGGTTTGTTCAATCATCTTACTGATGATTGTTGGTACAAAAGGGGTTCCAAACTCAAACAGAAGGAGAAAATTATTGAGAGCATCAATAAAATGAAGAATGAGTTTGAAACCAAGTTTGTACTAGCAACATCCAAGCCTAAAATCCTTAAGCCCAAAGCTAAATCTAAAAAGAAGGTAGGGATTACTCAGGCAACAGCTGAGGTTGCTCAGAAAAAGATGGTACAACATAGGAACTCATCATCAGCAAACTCCAATGTGTCTGAAGAGCTGAAGGCTTTATCACAAAACCAGACACAGTTGGTGATGATGGTTCAGCAACTAGTGGGAAGAGTCAACCACTTAGATGCTCCTATGTTGAAACCACAGAAAAGGAAGTCCAAGCCAAAGGGTTCCTCTTCTGTACCATCTTCTTCACCTCAGGCTGTCACATATAACACACCTGTTAGTGCTGCACCTGCAGTTGAGAACAGACCCAAAGCCAAGCAGGTTTGGGTCTCCAAGACTAACTAACACATGGTTGTGTTTGCAGGGTTCTTCAACATGCCATAGAAGCATCTGGTATGTAGACAGTGGAGGATCTATGCACATGACAGGAAGCAGCTCTCTTCTTAATGACTACTCTCAAGGAAAGAAGGGATTTGTTTCCTTTGGCAATGATGCAAAGGGTTACATCATCGGTAAAGGCTTTGTTTCCAATGGGGAAATAAGGTTTGATGATGTTAACCATGTGGAGAATCTCAAGTACAACCTCTTGAGTGTCAGTCAAATGTGTGACAAAGGCCATGTTGCCCTTTTCACAAGCCAGAACTGTCGGATTCTATCATCCAAGGTTCTGAGTTTGATTGACAAGGCATTGGATGAACACACTCTCTTGAAGGCCAACAGGACAGGAAGAGTGTATGCCTTAGATCTTTCTAAAAAGATGGATCTAAAAGGCCATCCTTGTCTATTCTCCAAGGCATCTCCTCAAGAGTCTACACTATGGCATAGAAGGCTGGGTCATGTTAATTTCAAGAACATGAATCAGCTTATAAGCCATGGTCTAGTAAGAGGATTGCCTCAGAAGGAGTTCAATTGTGAAGATGACTGCACTGCTTGCTTGAAAGGAAAACAACACAAAGTTTCATTACCTTCAATAGAAGAACCAAAGTCCACTGCCTGCTTACAGCTTTTGCACATGGATCTCTTTGGTCCTGTGAGAGTGATGAGCATGGCAAAGAAGAAATACTACCTGGTAATTGTGGATGATTACTCCAGGTTTGTATGGACTTTCTTCTTGCACTCCAAGGATGAAGCAGCCAAGACAATAATGAACTTTGTGTTACTAGTAGAAAAGCAATATTCCCTACAGGTCAAGTGTGTGAGGAGTGACAATGGAACAGAGTTTAGAAACCACACACTTGATGACTTCTACCTGTCTAAGGGAATTAGAAGGCAGTTTAGCATTCCTAGAACTCCTGAACAGAATGGAGTGGTGGAGAGAAAGAACAGGACTCTCATTGAAGCTGCAAGGTCTATGTTGGCTGACTCAGGGTTGCCACTGACCTTTTGGGCTGAAGCTGTCAACACAGCTTGCTATGTACAGAATAGAGCTTTAGTGAATAAGAGGTTGATGAAGACTCGTTATGAAGTTCTTCATCATTTGGCCCCTCTTATTTCATTCTTTAGAGCCTTTGGGTGTCCATGTTTCATTCTCAACACTAGCAACCCACTCCATAAGTTTGCTAGTAAGGTGGATGCAGGGTATTTTGTTGGTTATTCATCAACTTACAAAGCATACAGAGTCTTCAACTGTAGAACTAAGGGGGTTGAAGAAACTCTGCATGTTAAGTTCAATGAATCTCCAAAGGACAAGATTCCACAAAACCCTGTGGAGTTGTTTGATCTGGACATACTGCAATATGTTCCTTATCAACCTCCATCTGTTGAGCCTGTCAACAAATCTCCACCTGGTGATACTGATGATGATGTAGTCAGTACTCACCTCTTTAGGATTAGTGACAACCTGCCTGAGTTCACTGAACCTGATGCTCCTGTAGCCTCAGCAGCTCCATCCACTACAAATGCTGATGAGATTTCTGCTTGCTCTACTTCGTTTGAGCTGCCATCCTCTACATGGTTTCAGGAATCTCCATCACCATCTGTTGCTGCAGATGGGTCTACAAACACTTGCACAGATATCATAGTCTATCAAGAGCTCAAGAATCACCCCACTTCACAAATCATTAGTGATATTCATGCTGGAGTTTCAACCAGGAATCAATTGTCCAACTTCTGCTTCTATGCTCTCTTCATCAGTCAGCAAGAGCCAAAGAACTATCATATTGCTTTAAGAGACAATGGATGGGTGGAAGCTATGCAGCTTGAGCTTCTTCAATTCAAGAAACAGCAAGTGTGGGAGCTTGTTCCATTACCCAAAGGTAAGTGTGCTATAGGCACCAAGTGGGTATTCAGGTTCAAAACAGATGAGAAGGGCCAAATTGTCAAGAACAAGGCCAGACTAGTTGTTCAAGGGTTTGCACAGGAGGAAGGCATCGATTATGATGAGACCTTTGCACCTGTGGCCAGACTGGAAGCAATCAGACTGTTCTTAGCCTATGCTGCCTTTCACAGTCTTAAGGTTTATCAAATGGATGTCAAAAGTGCCTTCCTATATGGGAAAATAAAAGAAGAGGTTTATATGTGTCAACCACCAGGCTTTGAGGACAATAAACATCCTGATTGGGTGTACAAGCTTGATAAGGCTCTTTATGGGCTGAAGCAAGCACCTAGAGCCTGTATGAGACACTCTCAACCTTTCTTCTTGAGAATAAATTCACTAGGGGCACCATTGATAAAACCTTATTCATCAAGACTGTGGGGCAACATAAGCTCCTTGTTCAAATCTATGTAGATGACATCATCTTTGCATCCTCTGATCCAAAGTTGTGTGATGAATTTAAAAAGCTCATGAAGCTTAGGTTTGAAATGAGTGCTATGGGAGAATTACAGTTCTTTCTAGGTTTGCAAATCAAACAACAGGATGATGGAATCTTCATCCATCAGTCCAAATATACCAAAGAGTTGTTGAATAAGTTTGATTTACAAACCTGTAAGCCCTATACTACTCCCATGAGCAGCATCACACAACTAGATGTAGATCAGAAAGGTAAAGCGGTTGATGAAACCCTTTACAGATGTATGATTGGGTCTTTGATGTACCTTACAGCCTCTAGACCAGACATCATGTTTTCAACATGTGCTTGTGCTATATTTCAGGCTGCACCTAAAGAATCCCATTTGATTGCAGTCAAGAGGATCTTTAGATATCTGCAAGGTACCCAATCACTAGGACTTTGGTATTCAGCTGGGCATTCTTGCAAATTAGTTGCTTTCTCTGATAGTGACTATGCAGGATGCAAAGTCACCAGAAAATCCACTTCTGGTGGTTGCCAATTCCTAGGCAATTGTTTAGTTTCTTGGCAGAGTAAGAAACAAACATCAATTGCTACATCCGCAGTTGAAGCTGAGTATATTGCTGCTGCAAGTTGTACCTCTCAAATACTCTGGCTTCAGAACCAACTTCTGGATTATGGCATTACTGAGACTAAGACTCCATTATTAATGGATAGTGCTTCAGCTCTTTGTATTGTTAAGAATCCAGTTCAGCACTCTAGGACCAAACATATTGAGATCAGACATTATTTTATCAGGGATTGCTATAAGAAAGGTCTGATTGATCCTAAGTTTGTGCCTAGTGTTGATGAGCTTGCAGACATTTTTACTAAGCCTTTAGATAGTGCCACATTCCAAAATTTGGTACTAAGGCTTGGTATGCTGCAGCTTGATTGATTTGACCTATGCTGATGCTCTTACTTCACATCTACTGATGAGCATTAGGTCAAATACAAGTACTGATGAGTAATTTAGTCTTCAGCTCTTTCACAACTACTGAAGACTAAAATAACTCAAAGTACTGATGTACATTATTTATTGAAAACAACTGATGTAGTGAGGTGGATTACAACTACTGATGTATGATTTTCAGTAAATAAGTACTGAAGAACAAATTTTGCTCACAAGTACTGATGTGTAATCTTACACAAGTACTGAAGACAAAATTTGTTCACCAGCTCTGAAGACTATTTTATCAGCACTTGTGAACATCTGATCACAAGAGCTGAAGGCAAATATTCTCAAGAGCTGAAGGGTCAATGAAACATCTGAAAGTTAGCCAAAGAGCTGATGAGTAAATGTGGAGGCTAGTATGAAACAACTGATTTGACGGAAACAGCTGATGAGAAATTTCACATCAGTAGATACCAACAGCTGCTGTTTCATACCCAAACAACTGAAGGACCAAACCATGTCTTCAGTAGTTCACAACTACTGATCACAGTAGTTTACAACTACTGAAGGCTAACACCAAGTCCTCAGCTGTTTACAACAACTGAAGCAATACCATGTCTTCAGTAGTTCACAACTACTGATCTCAGTAGTTTACAACTACTGAAGGCTAACACCAAGTCTTCAGTTGTTACAAGGTCTGAAGAAGAATACTAGGTCATCAGTAGTTCATAACTACTGAAGACTGATAGTAACTCTTCAGACGTTTACAACATCTGAAGGACAAAACCAAGGTCTCAGTAGTTTCAACTACTGAAGACTAATACCAAGTCCTCAGATGTTACAACCACTGAAGGTTAAAACCACGTCATCAGTCGTTACAACAACTGATAACTAACACCAAAACCTTCAGTAGTTTTCTTTCAACCTTTGCCCTACCCTATAAATACCCCACCTTCAGAGCATTTACTCCTCACTTGACCTAATCCTTCAAAACCTCTGAAATTCCCATACACCATTAATGGCGACCATGCAACTGAAACCTCGACACAACTGTGTCGCCCATCTCACCAAATCTCCATTATGGCCTAAGTTTCACCAAGCCGTCGATCTTATGAACGACTCACCTTACAAAACGGCTTTTCTCCTGAACCCCACTATATACCCCGACTCCTTGACGGAGTTTTGGACAAATATAACCGTCCAAACTGGAGAGCAGGATGGCGAGGTCTCTCTCCGGTCCTCCGTCAACAACCACCCCGTGGTTATCACTCCAGCTGCTCTACGCCAAACCCTAAAGCTGGAGGATGCCACCTACCCTACCTCCTACCCCAAAGGTGCCCTAGATCTCTCATTCACATCCAACGACTACCAGGGTAACCTCTCCGCCTGCACCTTGTTGAAGAAACACTTTCCTGACCCTCAACGACTGATCTTCCACATGGTGAACGTATGTCTGGCTCCCAAAACCTCTTCGTGGGACCAGATGTCTACAAGGTGGCAACAGGTATTGTTTTCTATCTTTGAGAACCAACCTCTGAACCTAACTGATATAATATTTTTGGAACTCAAAGACATGGCCACAAAACCACTTTCTAACCATTGGATCTTGTATCTACGGTTCATCATGGCCATGATAGAAAACCAGCTTCAGGCTGAGGGACTCGTTGGCACTAGGGTCCCTGCCATGGCTGTTTTAGCCGAGGTATACTCCAGGCACAACTCTGACCACACTCTCAAACAGGCTGGCCGGCTGCGAAAACCCACGCAGCAGGAACCCACAGCCTCCACCTCCAAATCCAAAGTCCCCACCTAACCAAAAGCCAAGAAGCCCAAAAAGGCTACTCAGGGAGATGAGTCCCCTGAGGATGCCCCTGCAACACAAAGGCAGGATGTGCCTGCTGGTTCGATTCTCCCAGCAGGTACCACGACTCCACCCACAACAACCGCACAGGCTTCCTCTCAACAGGATCCTGATGCAACCAACATTGGGGCAACCATATTACTGGGGTCTTTCTCACTTGAGAAGACTGCCATTGAAGAGCACAGTCCTCCCCCTGTGCACACTGCTTCGAGCCATCAGCTGATGAGACCGCCCCACAAAGCCCAACATTGGCAATAGCCAAAGTGCTGACCCATCTGAGCACTCCACCCTCTCCCCAGAAACCTATTACACCTGGGGAGACTCCAACCGAAGAGTGGGTGGATACAAGTGCCGGTGGGAGCCCACAGCACAGAGAATCAGTCCAATCTCCCAGTGTGGCTAGGGAGATAGGACAATCTGGTGAGGCTGCCACTTCCCCTGCATCAACATCTGAGCAGGGTGAAGCTGGTAACATAACTAAGACCTCACCAGAGGCAACTGCCGATGATGGATCCAATCCGAAGGCTAGAAGTCCCCAGTACCATGAACAAGGGGCACATGCCATTACTGAGCCACACTCAGGGCATGTACATCCTGACATTGTCAGGAGGTCAGGTGATTCAGCTCATGCTGATAATGACCTGAGCTTCTTCTACGATGTAGTAGCTCAAAATACTATCTTAGAGGATGAGATAAGCAGACTCAAAGAGCTGCTTGCTCAGATGACTCAAGATAGAAGTCCATCTGCCACCACTACCCAACAGATGGCACATTCACCCGAAGGTCTCACAAACACTGAGCCACTCCCACAAACTCGGCCACCAGCCCCTGCTTCTGGCACTAGCTCTCAGGGTCAGAACCCCCCTGAGCAGCTGGATGCTATCCTCCAGAAATCCCTACCTCTCATCACACCCATACTTAAAGACATAGTCATTCAGACCCTTGATGAGAGGCTTCCCACACATTTACAACCCATGGTGGAGGTTGCCATTTCTAAGGCACTTGCTGATAGTCAAACCCTAACCAATGCACCCAAAAAGGGGGAGACATCAGTGCAAGTCAAGAGGAAGAGGGGAGAGGAGGAGTTAGAGGCAGAAAAAGAGGTAGTGGTTGAGAGGGAGTTGGTTGAGGAGACTAGGAAGGTGAGGGAGAAAGGGAAGAGTAAAGAGAGGGAGGTTGAGCATAGAGAAGTGGCTGAAATCCAAAAGGATTTCAGTATCACTGATAAGAAAAAGGGAGAGGGAGAGAAAATGGACTCTGATCTAGCAGCCCTTGTCAAGGAGGCTGATGCTGAACACAGCAAATCAATGGATTCTACTATTGATTAGTTGTTCAGGCAAGGCTTTGACAAGGACACTGCCTTGCTAGATCAGGAGCTCAGGAGGATGGAAACTAAGGAGATTGAATACCGATGGTCTACTTATAGCCAAGAGGAACAAAAGAGACTCGAGGCTATGAGTAGATTCATTTCGAAGTATCTGGGCAGGCCAGTCCTTGATATTAAGGCATGGTCCAGGGACAGAATCTTGGCCATAACCACCAAGATCTGTTCAGCTGGTACTTTTACCAAAGGACCGGTCGCTGAGGCCCTCTCCGAAGCCGGTGCTGGGAACAGGACACTTCTAGCAAAACAGACTAAGCCTTCTCTCATATCCAGATTACTAGAAGTGCCTGCCAAAATTCCCACACCAACCACCAAACCACAACCCACAAAACCAATCCCTTCACCATCAAAACCCGCAGCCAATGATCCACCCTTGATGAAGAAGAGAAGGGTGTTGAGGCTGCAAGAAGAAGGAGAAGAGGAGGATGAGGAGGATAGCCTGCCCATTTCAGCAGTTATACCTCTACCCAAAGCCAAACCACAAACCATCACTCCCACCTCACAGCAGGACACTGTGAAGGTAAAATTAGAAGAGGAGGAGCAGCAAAGGCGACATGATGAGGAAATGCTGAAAAGCATTGACAAATGCTATGCTGCTTCCACCTCTATAATGAACATGCAAAAGGTAGCTTTGAGATTATTCACCCTCAAACAAACCTATCAATATGAGAAGGAGAGGGTGAGAACTTGGCCTGACCCAAGGGTGTCTCACAGGATAGTCAAAAAGGACATGCCTGTGAGATACAAGAGCCAACTAAAGAGAATCGTAGATGAAGTGATCTCTGTGGCTCTTGTAATAACACCCTGGGAAATAGTAGAGGAATTCGAGAAAGCCTATAGAGCCAACCAATCACCCCAAACAATGCTAGATAATAGGGTGATTAGGAAGGGTTTGGTCTATAAGAGGCTTGAGAATTTCCATAGGGATGAGCTTAACCTGTTGTTGGAGGGTAAACACCCTGATGAATTTGCATACAGGAAAATCACAACAGTTGAGCTCAAAAATGGTAGACAGGCCAAGTACATCTCAGAGCTGTACGATCGGGAGGGATTGTTCGATGGTGTGCCTGAAGACCTCTCCAAAGAAGAACAAATGATCTTTCTTCAGGCCTACACCCGAGAATCCTACCGGCTTGTACATGGGAGGTAGATCTCATGGATGGGACAACAGCTCTGTGTCCAATTCCCCAAGACAGAGCTCCCATCCATACTTAGCCAAACAAACACTAGAGACTACCTCTCAGGCCAGTGCTTATCTGGGTCAACTTCTAATCTGATCTAGAAGTAAATAGACCAATCTTTATGCCACCAATAAGTGGGACAACCAATAATTAGAGGTTTTGGCTGCATTGGTTCAGGGGGAGTTTATTGGACCAAAAGAACCAATGAGCCAAGATCAGGAAAACCTCTAAGTCCCACAAGCCACTGCAACAACTGCTGAAGACTCCCATCAGCTATTGTGTTCTCTTGCTTGAATGTCAGACTCGAGAGCATCTTAGCTTCAGCTGTTCTAACAAAGTCTGAAGAACAAAGTATGAAGATCAAAGAACTGAAGAACAACAGCTGAAGACTCCAAAGTACTAAAGACCAAGTACTGAAGTCTGAAGTACTGATCATTCAAGTACTGAAGACTTCAAGTACTGAAGACCAAGTACTGAAGTATCAAAAGCTGAAGAACTGAAGAACTGAAGACCTTCTACTGAAGCGCAAAGTCTGAAGACAAAGACTGAAGACAACAGCTGATGATATCTACTGAAGACATCAGCTGTTACATCATCTGAAGCCAAGTCTGAAGACCAAGTACTGAAGACTCAGAGTTTGTCACAATAGCTGAAGAAGCCTTCTTCAGTTGTTGTGATGGTTTTTCCTTTTCAGTAGTTTATTTTGTTTCAGTAGTTGTACAACAGCTGAAGAGCATGTTCTTCAGCTGTTATAGTATCAGTAGTTATAAATGACTGAAGAGTTTGTTCTTCAGTCGTTGTAGGATTTCAGTAGTTTTACTTTTGTCAGTACTTAGGAACTTTTGTAAGAAGATGTCAGTTGTTGACATCTTCAGTAGTTTTATGTTTAGTCAGTTGTAATTTTAATATTCAGTTGATGTCAGAAAAAGGACATCACCACCATGCTTTTGCCGCCTATAAAAGGATGGTAAACCATGCTGTTTTAAATGTCGAAATGTGCTTAGCAATAAAACATTTAATGTTTCGCAGAACTCTTCTCTCTCTATGTTTATGCTTTTAAATTGCAATATCTTTTATGTTCTTACTATAATTGCTAATTAACGTGCTAAATCCGCTGCAAACATAATCTAATTGATCAAACGAGAGGCTGAGATCCTGTCAGTCTGGGACCAAGAAATTGACAACCGCCAGAAGTGGACATCCGATTGAAGTTGCATCCTCCATAGTCACCGTCAGTGTATGCATAGAGATTGAAATCTCCTTCCTTTGGTCACAATAATCCAAGTGCAGGCTTGCCCTTGAGATATCTTAATATCGTCTTGACTGCATTCACATGTGATTCCTTAGGATCCGCTTGGCCATGGCATAAACACAAACACCAAACATAATGTCAGGTTTACTAGCTGTTAGATACATGAGTGATCCAATCATAGATCTGTAGTGAGTCTGATCCACTGATTTTCCTTCAGGATCTGGACCTATCTTCATCTTGGTATCAACAGGAGTTCTGATAGACTGAAAATCTATAAAATGAAACTTGTGTAGCATGGTTTCCACATATTTTGATTGATTGATGAAGATTCCATCTGCTGTTTGTTGTACTTGCACTCCTAAAAAGAAAGTGAATTCTCCCATGGCACTCATTTGGAACTTGGAATGCATGAGATCTTTAAAATCTTTGCAGAGTTGTTTGTTTGTTAAGCTAAAGATGATATCATCCATATAAATCTGGACTAGCAAACCATGTCTTTTCTTTTTCTCTTTCTGAAGAGAGTCTAATCAATCTTTCCTCTTTCATATCCATTTATGAGTAGAAAAGATGATAGAGTCTCATACCACTTTTGTGGTGCTTGATGAAGACCATACAAGGCTTTGTCAAGCTTGTATACCGTGTGAGGGAAATCTGGGTCTTCAAAGCCTGGAGGTTGACTCACATAGACTTCTTCAGCGGTCTTACCATAGAGAAAGGCACACTTTACATCCATTTGATACACACTGAATTTCATGGATGCAGAGTACGCAAGGAAAATTCTGATAGCTTCTAATCTGGCTATAGGAGCAAACACTTTATCATAGTCTATGCCTTCTTCTTGTGTGTATCTTTGTGCCACTAATCTTGCTTTCTTTCTGATGATGATGCCCCTATCATCAGTCTTGTTTCTGTATAGCCACCTGGTACCGATAGGGTATTGACCTTCGGTAGATCTACCAATTTCCATACATCTTGTTTCTTGAACTGGAGCAACTCTTCCTGCATTGCCTCAATCCAACTATTCTCTTGAAGAGCCTCTTTTATGTTCTTGGGTACTGTTTAACGTAGAAAGCAAGAAAACAAATAGATGTTTGCAATACTTGACTTGCTTCTAGTCACCTGCTCATCTAGTTCACCAATGATGCTTGACACTGGATGATCCTTATATATCCTGGTAGTTGGAATGGAGTCACTAACAATTGATACATCAAGGTTGGAGACATTCAGATCATCATGGTAAGAGGCACCTTCAGGTTGTGATGTGGAAGAGTGATGAAAGTAATTAAAGGTTTCACTTGTTTCTACTTGGGCATCTTCTGCACTTTGAACACGGTCATCATTTTCATTCCTCTCAGTTTCAACTGGAATAGTAGCTGATGCTGGATTCCACACTTCATTTGATGGTTCATCTAAAAGAGTAGGCATAGAACTAGGACCAGCCTTAGTTGAAACCATTTCATGTTATGGAGCTTGTCTGACAAGATCAACTTGTAAAGGAACATCTTCATCTGGTTGATCATAAGAATTAGGAGGGATCATTGGAAAATCATCTCTCCTTGCTACTGTTCTGGAATATTCGACTGATTGTAAGTTGCCTGCATATGACAAGTGGAATTGATCAAAAGATCTAGTAAATGAGTCAATATTAAACAACCAGTCGGGACCATTGATTGATTTGGGAAAGGAGTGTTCCTTGAATTGAACATTGGTTGATTCATCAATTATGTTTAATCTAGGATTAAACACTCTGAAAGCCTTTGAAGTTGAGGAATAACCTACAAAGAATCCCTCGTCAGACTTTGGAGAAAACTTTTCCAAATGATCTCGGGTGTTTAATATTGATACAGGACTGCCAAATGACTTAAAAAATCCAATGAATGGTTTTCTTAGAAAAATAAGTTCATAAGGTGCCTTATTGCCTTCTTTGACAATCAGAGTTCAATTTTGTACAAAGCAGGCTGTGTTGACTGCCTCAGGCCAAAAGGTAATAGGCAGTTTTGTATCTACTAGCATCGTTCGTGCTACTTCAATCAGTGTTCTATTTCTCCTTTCAATTACCCTATTTTATTAAGGAGTTCTAGCTGCACTAAATTGATGCATAATGCCTTTGGTTGTACAAAATGAACTCAGATCTTCATTTTTGAAATCTGTTCCATTATCACTTCTGATTGCTTTTACGTTATGATCAAGTTGGTTTTCAATCTTAGTGATAAAGTCTTTTATTATCTATGATGCTTTGTTTTTATGAAGTAAGAAGAAAACCCATGTAAACCATGAGTAATCATCAATGATCACCAAACAATACTGTTTCTTTCCAATACTCGTAGCATGAGTTGGTCCAAAAAGATCCATGTGAAGTAACTTCAATGGAGTATCGTTTGTGTTCACAAGCTTTGGTTTATGAGACGACTTGTGTTGTTTTCCTTTGAGACATGCTGAACAGTGGTCAATGAAGTGAAATTCTTTCTGAGGAAGACCAACTACATGGTTTCCTTTGACCAGTCTGTTTATGTTTTTGAAATTTGTATGTCCCAATCGTCTATGCCAAAGATATGACTCATCAAATGATGCCTTAGACAAAAGACAGGTTTCTTCTTTAAGATTTGCATAATTGAGGTTTAGGACATAGGTATTATTCTTCCTCAGGGTCTTCAAGACAAACCAGTTTTCAGGAATTAGAAATCCTGGTTTCAAAATATAGCAATGAGTGTCAGTGAAGTGAGTAGAATATTTTCTGTCACAAATCTGAGACACGCTAAGAAGATTGAAATTCAGCTGCTCGCAGTAGTTCACTCTATCAAAGCTTAACAATCCGTTTGTCACAGATCCTTCACCCATAATTCTGCCACCTTGTGAATCTCCACCAAACGCTACAGTCGTTCCTTGAATGTGCTTGAGGTCATGAAGGAGGGAACAATCTCCAGTCATGTGTCGGGAGCATCCACTGTCCATGTACCATAAGCTATTGGACCTGTATGGATTACCCTGCAAGCAAAAGAAACTAATTAGAATATGGAACCCAAGCCATGATGGTCTTGGGTTTCCTGTTTCTATCTAGGACTGTAACTTCTTAGTATTTTCCTCTAGGTTGAACTTTAGAGGATGATGATTTGATTGATTTATGTAGGGTTTTTCTGGTTCTCTTTCTTTCAATTTCAATAGACGTGTCAGAGGAGTCATCAAACCTTTGGTCTCTATTTCTAAATAGAAATTGAGCATGTTTTTTATTTTCAAAAATCACTTTTGTTTTAGATCTTGGAAAAACATTAAGTGATTGTTTCATAATTTTATTTTTCTTTTCTTTGATGCTCTTTGATTTCCAATTGTCATAGAAGTCGTCATCAGAATATGAGATTCTTGATTGTCTATTCTGGACTGGACCTATAGATTTGACTTTGACAGTTGAAATTGGTGAAATAGGCTTGTTTAGAGGAACTCTCAAGCCTTTCTGATTAAAGAAACAATCAGATGTATTGTGATTTGTCATATCACACACTAAAAAATACTTGTTGAAATAACAATTCTTGTTTGAGTGATTGTTCATGTTACAGATTGAGCAATATTGGTTGTAGAAATGCTCATCCGTGTTGTGATTTGACATATCACAGTTTTCACAATACATCTGTCGGGTCTTTGTTTTTTATGATGAAGCTTCTTGATGCTTGATTGATTTTGACTTTGATTCTTGTTTTGTTTTGATTGAAGAAGCAAGTTCATCCTTTTTGTTATCAGTAGATTGTTTCACAACTCTACTGTGTCTCTTGTTTGAAGGATGTCTTTGCATCTTTTGAGTTCTCACCTCTAAATCAAATTGTTCAACATCCTTTTTATTGAAAATATCAAAACCTATTCCTTAATTTGATTTAAGAGGCGAGCTCAGATCAATCTTTAGTTTTGGTGATTGATTCTTTGGGGATTTTGATTTGAATGATAGTGATGCTAAAGCTTTGGCTTTAGTTTTTGTTGAAACCTTGTCTGATTTGCTTGAATTATTTGGAGATTTAACCTCACAATCAGATTTGATTTCAGCAAGGTATTTCAAAGGCAATTTAGCATCTCTTTTTACTTTGAGTCTTTGTGGGATGAATTTCACAAAAGGAATGATACCTTGACTGGACTTTTTTGTTTCTTTACACTGACATGTTTGTCTGAGCATTCTTTTATCTTAATAGGGTGACCTAATCTGATTTTATCCTTATTTGTTTCAATGTACACATTTGGGTTGTTTTGAGGATTTGTTGTCTGTGAAACTAGTGTTTTAGTTTTAGTAGATTTAGGTTCAATTAAGTCAGATAAAGTAAGAGGCTCAGGCATGATAGTTTAGTTGTCATTGTATGGTCATGGAAAAAATTATATCCAATTCCAGTCAAGTCTTTAGGCTCCTTTTATGAGTCAAGCAACTCTTGTAGATTAGAAAAAGAGAATGGAAACTTTTCAACTTTCACTTCAGTGGCTGATTGCTCAGCTTTTGTTTTGGTTAACAGTTCAGTTAACCTCTCATTCACAGCTACTATAGTATACTTCTCACCATGCAATTTTGCAATGTCTGAAATTAAAGACTTGATTTTGATTTCAAAGCTTTTCATTTCATGTCTTTGCATTTCAGATTTTACTTTTTATCTTATATTTTAGCAGCCAATTTGTGATTATGTTCTCTGTACCCTTGTAATTTAGTAACACATTTTTCACTATAGATATTAGCTTTAACCTCATATGGCATAGGAGTTGGACCATCATTGATGTGAGCCATGAGTTCATGATTTTGGAATTGAGGTTTGACTTCCTCTACATACAAGCTCAAGTCATATACTCCATCTTGTCTGATGACAAGTGCGTTTGAGGTTGATTGGCTGTTTCTATGGGCTTATTGTGTTAGTTGGTGCTGACTTTGATGAGTTGGTTGATGATGATGATGATGCTGATGCTAAAACTGACTTTGATGACTTGATTGAGGATCTAATGATGAAGTTGATTGAGAGTGTGGTTGACTGTGTGAGCTTCTTGGTAGCTGTTGTTGTTTCTTCTAGGTGCATTACACTCCCTTGAGAAGTGGCCAGTCATACCATAGTTGAAACACTTCACCTTGGATTTGTCATAACCAAGCTTTTTGTTCTCATTCAGGCTTAGCTTTTTACCTTCCTGAAGAATTTCTTTGCCCTCATAGATATCATGGCCATTTGCCATTGTAAATCCATTTCTTCAACATCATCTGGATCCATTTCCTCGAGATCTTCTTGGATTAGGTGAGCTGAAGTGAGTCTTCCTCTCAAGTATGCTTCAAAACTTGCAACAAAGGCATTATAGGTGGCCTTTCTTTCTTTAGAATTCTGATCAACAGGAAAGTTAGTGGGTGTGGAAGTGGGTGAATAAGAGGTTGAATGCTTCTATGGTTGAGATGAAGCAATGAATCCCGTGGATCTGGATTGATCTCTGGATGACAGAAAATCATCCTCTTCAGTAATGAATACATTTTCCACAGAATGAGTTTCTGATGGAAAATTGTAAGCCTCAATGACTTGAGGTCCATTGAAGTTATTGTTTCTCTCATCCAGTTCAAGTGCTTCAATCTTTGCTATCATGATGTCTAAGCTTGTGGTCTCCAGATCAAGTGTGTTTTTTAGCATGGTCACATTTTGCTTTCAGCTTTCAGGCAGACTATGCAACATCTTCTTGCTTATCTCTTTTTCTTTATAGGTGACCCCCATTATCTCTAGATCATTTACCAGTTGGCTGAATCTATGAAGCTGTTTTGAGATAGATTCTCCTTTGGTGTGATGAAAGGTTTTATATTGATTAATCAGTTTGTATTTATTAATCTCAGTAACCTCACTGCTTCCTTCACACATGATCTGAAGTGCATCCCATACACCATTTGCAGTGCTGTATTTCTCTAATCTCTTGAGTACATCCATCTATAAAGCCTGAGTTAGAATGGAGTAGGCTTTAAGATCAATTTTAATCTTCTTATAATCATCATTATCAAGATTAAGATTTGGATCCTCATAGGGATTTTGACTATCTTATAATGTGCAGCTTGGTCAGCATTCAGAGAGACTTGAATGTAAGGCCCTTTGCATATGGATATCCAATAATCCGGATCTACACCTATAATATAGTTCCTAAACTCGATTTTCCATTGCTTAAACTCAGATTTGTGTTTAAGCATTGGAGGTTTAGAAGCATGACCAAGTTCAGAAAAGTTAATAGAATCTATGATTTATAAACAGATTTTAGATTGTTTAAATATGGTTTAGATTGAATTATGTCCAAGAGTCCAAACAGTCCATGGTTTCAGTAATTAGTTTATATGATGAGTTTTATGAATATGTTTGTAGTTTAAATCCTTAGAATGTATGCTGACTCGTGCTGTGCTCCTACCGGCAAGCTGGATTATCGACCTGAGAATAGCATACTAAAAAGTCAACACAATGGTTGGTGAGTTCAAGAGTTTGCGTTTAAACATAACAGTTTAACAGTTGTGATATATAAGCATGTGTACTGTAACAGATAGCTAGTCTATTAACAATCGATATTAATACATAGTGATTTCACAATTGAAGCTGACTGTGATATGTTTGCCTCCTGTCACGACTTACCAGGTCATGACAAATGTTCATAGGACAAATTGCACCCGGTTGACCTCGAGTCACACAGGTGGGGCTCGTCAGACCCAGTAGTACTACCCAAGTTTCCCCGCTATTCAATATTAACAATTCGAAAGTGTGAGGACTTTATCATGGTAAACAGCACTATATCAATGTCATACACAACTTAAATACATAAAGCATTTGTATAGTTACCAGTATGCTATCTCCCCTAAAAAGAGATTAAGTAAACAGTGGGGCATGAACTCACCTGATACGCGTATTGAGTACTTAGAGATTACTTGAAAGACAAAGTGAACAGTCAACCCTCAGAGGTTACCTAGATCATGTAAGTACATGAGTATGTGTAAACATAGAATATGTGAAACCCTAAGTGCACTACAACCAAAGACTTAAGGTTTTAGAAGAATAGACATGTTTGACCCAGTTGACCCGTTTGACCCGTGGTGATATTATGTGTTGTAAACCATTTAAACAAACATGATCATATATCATACATGGTTAACACTCCAATGAATCACATATGATGCTACATTCCCAATGTATTGCTTAGATCATCACACTATGTAAATATCATACAAGTTAGGTAATTCCTTAATGTCTAGCATGCTCAGTGTACCCATAACACCACTAATGCATCATATAAAAGGTCAGGTCATGCATAACCTACTTGTATGACCTATAACCATGAATTAGCATATACGGGTCAAAACAGATAATTTACCAAATAATCATCCGTACTAACCACAACACATTCAACATGTCCATTACATGCACATACATCAATATGATCGATTTCCAGTCCCAAACATGATGTCCTAGTTACTAATCAACATTCAATACCATACATGACCATCAAAGTACATAAAGCACACATAACCAACAAGACATACCATACAACCTAATCAACAGATTCTATCATGTTAGGCGTCCACAACAAACATTCTAGCATGATCCTAATGTCATGAACATGTCCAATTCCCAATATCCAATGTTCACCCAAAATAAAGTTTCCCTTTTGGGAAAGTATATCCCAAAATCTACTAAACACCCAATGTACATACAATTCATCAATAATATACTATTTCAAGTTCATAACAACACCTAAACATGATCAACAACATCAAACTATCATAATTCATCCATTCATATCCAAAAAGTTTCTACTTTTGGCAAGATATGAACAACAACATCCAACCTAAGATCTCTAGCATTCATATCAACAATCTAGCACCTAATCAACATCATAAATACATCCATAACATCACTACATTAACAATTCAACATTACATGCAAAATAAAGTTACTATTATTAGTAACCTATGAACAAAGCCTTTAACTCATCAATTTCTTGTAAGATTCATGTATTCTAGTATCCATATCATCTAATTAACATCATACAACCATCAAACAACATCAATTTGATCAATCAAGAATTTTCCCCAAATCAAGTTTCTTGTTTGACCTAATTGGCTAGAACATCAAATTCCATAGTAAAACATGAAATTGATACCTAATCTAGCATCAATACAACCATACTAACATAGATTAATCATCAATTTCATGTCATCATCAAAAATCGCAAGTTCGGGTTCTTCAAGAACCTAGAAATCGCAAACAACATGTTACATACCTTTAGGTGTGTAGAAATCAACAATATTAATTCACTAGTTTATTATTAATTTAACATTATTAATTATTATTAGGTCACCAACATCAAACGACAACTAGTGTGTGCTTACGACACGTGTATGCAAAACTTAACGGAACTAACGGAGTTTTGTAACGGAAAATTACCGGATGTCACATTATCCCAATGTTGAAAGAATTTTCGTCCCGAAAATTACGTTACATGGTGAGAGTGTTCCATCACATGGTGCAAGTGTTCCATCATTGGTCCACTGCATTGGCACACAGAAATCGAAATCTAGTGAGTTTTGGATGAGTTGTCATATCATCCCCATGTTGAAAGAAATTTCGTCCCGAAATTTAAATCAATACCTTTGTTTGCAGGCATCGTCTCGAATAGTTGAGGGTACTTAAGCTTCATTTGATCTTCACGTTCCCATGTGAACTCCGGTCCATGTCTCGAGTTCCAACGAACTTTTACTGTGGGTATCTTGCTTTGCTTAACTGTTTTCACCTCACGATCCATCACCTCGACTGGTTCTTCGATAAAGCGTAATTGTTCATCCACTTGAACATCCTCTAGTGGTAAAATTAATGTCTTATCAGATAGACACTTCTTCATATTTGAAACGTGGAACACATTATGGACTCCACTCAGTGAATCAGGTAAGGCTAGTCGATAGGCCACTGGACCTATCCTTTCCAATATCTCAAATGGTCCAACATACCTCGGATTTAGCTTTCCTCGCTTGCCAAACCGAACTACGCCTTTCCATGGTGAGACTTTCAATAAGACTTTGTCGCCAATTTGAAACTCTAGAGGTTTCCATCTCTTGTCAGCATAACTTTTCTGTCTATCTCGCACTGCAGCCATACGGTTCCGTATCTGCATAATCTTTTCAGTTGTTTCGTGATTGAGCTCGGGACCCGTTAGTTGACTATCACCAATTTCAGCCCAGCAAACCGGTGATCGACACTTTCTCCCATACAAAGCCTCGAAAGGTGATGCCTGTATGCTAGTGTGATAACTGTTATTATAGGAAAATTCCACCAATGGCAGGTGAACTTCCCAGTTGTTCCCGAAATCAATCACACAAGCACGAAGCATATCCTCCAAAGTCTGTATGGTACGCTCACTCTGGCCATCAGTTTGTGGATGATAAGCAGTACTCATATCCAATCATGTATCTAGAGATTTTTGTAGTGATTGCCAGAAGTATGACGTGAAACGAGAATCGCGGTCAGAAATAATCGAGATCGGTACACCGTGTCTAGAAACGATTTCCTTAAGATACAGTCGGGTTAGATTCTCCATCTTATCCGTTTCCTTAATTGCAAGGAAGTGAGCGGACTTTGCCAACCGGTCCATAATAACCCAGATTGTGTCACAACCAGTATTAGTCCGGGGTAATTTAGTGATAAAATCCATAGAAATTTGTTCCCATTTCCACATTGGTATCTCGGGTTGTTGTAACAGTCCGGATGGTTTTTGGTATTCCACCTTTACCTTTGAGCAGGTCAAACACTTGCTCACATACGTAGCTACATCCGCCTTCATATTAGGCCACCAATAGTGCGTCTTTAGGTCGTGATACATCTTGTCAGATCCAGGATGTATGGAGTATTTAGACTTGTGTGCCTCACTCATAACTAAATCTCTCAGATTTCCATAGACAGGCACCCAAAGTCTATCCATGAAGTACCGAATTCCATCCTCTTTCACTACTAATTGCTTATCCATTCCCGGTAATGACTCAGAACCAATATGTTCCTCTTTCAAGGCTTCTATCTATGCTTCCTTAACTTGTTCGAGTAGATTAGTACTGATTGTAATCTGTAAGGCTCGCACCCACCTAGGTTTAGTTGTTTCTTTTCGGCTTAGGGCATCGGCAACTACGTTCGCCTTTCCAGGATGGTACTTGATAGCACAATCATAATCGTTTAGAAGCTCTACCCAATATCGTTGCCTCATATTCAACTCCTTTTGCTCAAAGATATGTTGAAGACTCTTGTGATCGGTGTAGATAGTGCATTTGGTACCATACAAGTAATGTCTCCAAATCTTTAAGGCAAAAACTATTGCACCCAATTCCAGGTCTGGGTGGTATAGTTCTTCTCGTGAACTTTTAGTTGTCTCGAGGCGTAAGCTATTACTTTGTCGCGTTGCATCAGGACACAACCCAATCCTTGAATGGATGCGTCACAATACACCACGAAATCATCTGTTCCCTCTGGCAGTGCCAATATCGGTGCACTACAGAGTTTCTGTTTTAGTAGCTGAAAAGCCGCCTCTTGACTTTCACCCCATTTGTATGTCGTTCCTTTATGGGTCAAGGCTGTGAGAGGTTGTGCAATCTTAGAGAATCCCTTTATGAATCATCGGTAATACCCTGCTAATCCTAGAAATTGCCTTATCTCACTCGGCGTTTTAGGTATAGCCCAATTCTTTATCTCTACAATCTTGGCAGGATCAACATGTATTCCCTTCTCATTAACAATGTGACCTAGAAATTGTACTTCACGTATCCAAAAGTCACACTTAGAGAATTTGGCGTACAGTTGCTCATTCTTCAATAGTTCCAAGATTAATCGTAGATGCTCTTCATGGTCCTCCTTGGTCCTAGAGTATATCAGTATGTCATCGATAAACACAATAACAAACTGATCGAGATAGCGTTTGCACACGCGATTCATGAGGTCCATGAACACCGTAGGTGCATTTGTCAACCCAAAAGGCATGACCAAGAACTCATAATGACCATAACGAGTACGGAATGCAATTTTGGAGATGTCTTCCTCACGGACTCTGAGTTGATGATAACCAGACATCAAGTCGATCTTCGAGTAATAGCTTGATCCCTGAAGCTGATCAAACAAATCATCGATACGGGGTAGTGGGTATCGGTTCTTGACTGTGACCTTGTTTAATTCCCTATAATCGATGCACATTCGAAACGTGCCATCTTTCTTCTTAACAAAGAGAACAGGGGCTCCCCAAGGTGATGTGCTAGGTCGAATAAAGCCCTTATCTAAAAGCTCCTGAAGTTGTGATGACAACTCCTGTAGTTCGTTCGGTGCTAATCGATAAGGTGCTCTAGCAATCGGGGCTGCACCGGGAGTCAGTTCGATTTGGAATTCCACCTGGCGATGAGGTGGTAGTCCGGGAAGATCCTCTGGAAACACCTCTGGAAAGACTCGTACCACAGGTATGTCCTCCATTCGCCTTTCCTCCGGTTGCTTATCAGTGACGAGTGCCAGAATAGCCAAACGACCTTTTCGCAATAACTTTTGTGCTTTCATGTAAGAGATAATGCCCATCACTGCACCACTCCTATCGCTTCTGGCTGTAAGGATTTCGTCACCAACAGGGATTCGTATGATTTTCTCATGGCATATGACTTCTGCTTGTTTATTAGAGAGCCAATCCATGCCTACCACCACGTCAAAACTTCCCAGTGTAACAGGCATAAGATCTATAGCGAAAGTGTGACCAGCGAGTTCTATCTTACAATCTCTAAGGATGTGTGTTACATGGATTTGTTTACCGTCGGCCAATTCTACGGTATATTTGGATTCTAAGGCAGAAAGAGTATCACTTAAAAGACTACAGAACTTTAGGGATATGAAACTCCTATCAGCTCCAGTATCAAACAGTACTGTAGCGAAACATCCATTGACAGAAAACCTACCAGTAACAGTTGTAGGGTCATTTAGAGTCTCACCTGAGCCAATGACGAAGGCTCTCCCTTTGGCTCCATTATTCTTACCACCGTTTCCATTACCGTTTCCATCATTGTTGTTGTTGTTTCCTTGGTTGTTGTTGTTTTGGACATTGCCATTACCGTTTTTCCTCAGCTGCGGGCAGTTTCGCCTGTAGTGCCCTTCTTTCTCACATTCAAAGCAACCCTTGGGGGTCTCCTGAGGTTGCTTCTTAACCAGTTCACCATGGCAATCCTTGGCTAAGTGTCCCATTTTGCCACACCGTTGACACTTGAAATTGTCACATATTCCCACATGATGATAGTTGTACCGCGTGCACCTCGGTTGTTTACCACCTATCCGCTCAGTCCTTGATTGTTCGAAACCGACTGGTTGAAATTATGATTGTTGTCGAACCTCCTTTGTTGTTGCTGCGGTGGTTGTGGCTGAGGTTGATGTTGACCACCAGATGATGATGATTTATTATTGTTGTTGTTGTTGGAGGTATCCCATTTCCTTTTGTTATCGGGCACGCTCGCCACAACGCCTTGTTTTGGTAACCTTCCTTGCTCCACTGCTTCGTCGGTCAGTTTGTGGGCTAGGCGAATAGCTTGCTAGATAGTAGCCGGGTTGGAGGAAGTCACCATTCTCCTAATCTCGGGCACAAATCCCCGAATATAGTGTTCCACCCGCTTGTGCATCTCGTTTACCATTCCTGGGCATAGTGTGGCCAGCTCATGAGTTCTAGTGGTATAAGCCTCGATCTCTGAACCTTGCATTTTCAGTTGCCAAAATTCCACTTCCAGCTTTTGTACCTCATTTCGAGGACAGTACTCCTCGATCATCATCTCTTTAAACTCATTCCAAGGGAGTTCACTTGCCATGGCTTGCCCTAGCATCTGCACTTGAGCATTCCACCAGGACAATGCGGCACCATCCAACGTTCCAGTAGCGTATTTCACCTGGTCAGCAGGTGGACAGTTACACTTTGAGAACACGGACTCCGTCTTCTCAAACCACCTTACCAACCCTACAGCTCCCTCGGTTCCACTGTAGGTGTGTGGCTTGCAGTCCATAAAGTACTTGTAAGTACACGCTGGTGGTCCTGCTTTAACACGATAAACATTGATCAGATATTTCATTCGATTAACTATGGCATTTGATGTAACTTTCCATCATTGTTTACCTGCCGGCTGTCCTACTTGAGCAGCAGCTATCGCTAACTTGTTCGTTGATTAAGGCAGCCAATTCCGCAGGGGTCATATTAATAGTACCAGCGCCTTGATCACCGGCGCCACGTCCACATCCGCGCCCGCACCCTCGACCACGTCCACGACCTCGGGCGTCCATTTGCTTTCACTTTACATTCACAAATACAATAATGAGTATCATCAAAACATATTCATCTCATTAAAGTATAGTAAACAATAAGAAAGTAATGAATCATCACCACCATAACATTTATAACAAAAATAATAACCAAAGGTAAATAAATTGCAAATGAGTCACAAAATATTTATCAATGTCAAAATTTGAGTTTGTCGTTCGGGTGGGGAAACAACCCTTCCCACATAGGTTTCAAAATAAACGTTATGCAGTCAAAGTTATAAGAATAAAGAGAATCAATCGAACAAAGCTGATCCATCACTGTTTCCACCGTCTTGAGCTTCTTCTGGTTCTTCCTCAGGGTCTTCATCGGAGTCTTCGACAGGTGCAGGGTTATCCTCGATTTGTAGTGCTGCGAGCTGTGCTTCTAATCTGGTTAGTCTGTTCTCGACGCCCACATTGTGGAAATCCTGTTCGCCCATACGTTCAGTAAGATCCATCACTGTACCAGCCATTTTGAAATTTCCTAGGATAGACATCGACAACCGCTCCTCAATTATAGCCATCTTTAGCCATAGTCGGCGTATATCGTTCTTAAGTGTGGAGTTCTCTTCAGTGAGCACTCCAACTCATCAACGCTCAGTCTCAAGTGTCGCGGTCAATGCCGCCACGGCTTGCTCAAGGGGTACATCTAGAGATGGGAGGGTGGGTGTCGTAGAGGTAGTTGCTGACCTAGTCCTAAATCCAGTAGTGGTCGGCTTCGAAACACGCTCCCTACAAATCATGCGATCCATACAAGTCGGGTAATAACTCCAATCTCATGGAGGGTCGCGTTAAGGTGGCACAAACGGTTGATCCCGATCTATCTCACCACGAGGGTAAGGATGTCGCAGCCAGTCATACACTCGGTGAGGTACAGGTGGAGGGGATCCAGAACGAGCACGTCTTTTTCCTAAAACCCGTGACGATGATGCCATACTGCATAGAATGTGATGTGTATGCCAATGAGTATACAGTAGAGAAATCAGGAACAAGCAACTAACTAACTGTGTGCGGTTACAGTCTAGTTTGTATGCAACCTAGTTCTCTATAACCAATGGCTCTGATACTAATCTGTCACACCCTCAAAATCCACGTGCGGAGTTTTACCACGAGGCGTGTGAACAAACCAGGATCACAGTCAATAGTTACTCGGAACGACTCTATATGCCACGTTTAAAATAAAACAAACCACAGTTCAAACTTTAAAAAAATCATGCGGAAGCGTTTTGTAAACAAGACAAACCCAAAGTATGTAAATGTATCATATGGCAAAACATGTGCCAACCAAATATTTGAAAACAATAACTAAAAGATGAGTAAATATGTTTGTAGTTTAAATCCTTAGAATGTATGCTGACTCGTGTTGTGCTCCTACCAGCAAGCTGGATTATCGACTTAAGAATAGCATACTAAAAGTCAACACAATGGTTGGTGAGTTCAAGAGTTTGTGTTTAAACATAACAATTTAACAGTTGTGATATATAAGCATGTGTACTGTAACAGATAGCTAGTCTATTAACAATCGATTTTAATACATAATGATTTCACAATTAAAGCTGACTGTGATATGTTTGCCTCCTGTCATGACTTACCAGGTTGTGACAAATGTTTATAGGACAAATTGCACCCGGTTGACCTCGAGTCACACAGGTGGGGCTCGTCAGACCCAGTAGTACTACCCAAGTTTCCCCGTTATTCAATATTAACAATTCAAAAGTGTGAGGACTTTATCATGGTAAACAGAACTATATCAATATCATACACAACTTAAATACATAAAGCATTTGTAGAGTTACCAGTATGCTATCTCCCCCAAAAAGAGATTAAGTAAACAGTGGGGCATGAACTCACCTGATACGCGTATTGAGTACTTAGAGATTACTTGAAAGACAAAGTGAACATTCAACCCTCAGAGGTTACCTAGATCATGTAAGTACATGAGTATATGTAAACAGAGAATATGTGAAACCCTAAGTGCACAACAACCATAGACTTAAGGTTTTAGAAGAATAGACATGTTTAACCCAATTGACCCGTTTGACCCGTTGGTGACATTATGTGTTGTAAACCATTTAAACAAACATGATCATATATCATATATGGTTAACACTCCAATGAATCACATTTGATGCTACATTCCCAATATATTGCTTAGATCATCACACTATGTAAATATCATACAAGTTAGGTAATTCCTTAATGTCTAGCATGCTCAGTGTACCCATAACACCACTAATGCATCATATAAAAGGTCAGATCATGCATAACCTACTTGTATGACCTATAACCGTGAATTAGAATATACGGGTCAAAACAGATAATTTACCAAATAATCATCCGTACTAACCACAACGCATTCAACATGTCCATTACATGCACATACATCAATATGATCGATTTCCAGTCCCAAACATGATGTCCTAGTTACTAATCAACATTCAATACCATGCATGACCATCAAAGTACATAAATCACACATAACTAACTAGACATACCATACAACCTAATCAACAGATTCTATCATGTCAGGCGTCCACAACAAACATTCTAGCATGATCCTAATGTCATGAACATGTCCAATTCCTAATATCCAATGTTTATATAAAATAAAGTTTCCCTTTTAGGAAAGTATATCCCAAAATCTACTAAACACCCAATGTACATACAAATCATCAATAATATACTATTTCAAGTTCATAACAACACCTAAACATGATCAAGAACATCAAACTATCATAATTCATCCATTCATATCCAAAAGTTTCTACTTTTGGCAAGATATGAACAACAACATCCAACCTAAAATCTCTTTAGCATTCATATCAACAATCTAGCACCTAATCAACATCATAAATACATCCATAGCATCACAACATTAACAATTCAACATTACATGCAAAATAAAGTTACTATTATTAGTAACTTATGAACAAAGCCTTCAACTCATCAATTTCTTGCAAGATTCATGTATTCTAGTATCCATATCATCTAATTAACATCATAAAACCATCAAACAACGTCAATTTGATCAATCAAGAATTTTCCCCAAATCAAGTTTCTAGTTTGACCTAATTTGGCTAGAACATCAAATTCCATAGTAAAACATGAAATTGATACCTAATCTAGCATCAATACAACCATACTAACATAGATTAATCATCAATTTCATGTCATCATCAAAATCGCAAGTTAGGGTTCTTCAAGAACCTAGAAATCGCAAACAACATGTTACATACCTTTAGGTGTGTAGAAATCAACAATAGGACTTATAAAACACCTTGAAATCACTTGAATCACCCAAAATCGAATTGTATGTGTGTGTTCTTGGCTGAATTCGAAGTGGGGAGGTGTGGAATGGGGGGTTACGGCCGCAAGGGGTGTGGGGGAGGGGTTTAGGGTTATTTTGTTTAATTATTTTCACTAATTACCCTTTAGTCCTTGTGTTTTTATATTTTTACAAAAAGTAAGCTTTAAACCTCCTTGTAAGGTGTTTTAAACTTAATAATATGAACATTAAACTAATGGTAACACTTATATATTTTATTTTATAAAAACAAAAGACGTACGAATTAACACACGCGTTTCCACGTTACGCGATAAAATTCATCGTTACCATTTAAATCGCGTAAACACATAAACATAACACAATAATCATCTAATCCACTAGATTATTATTAATTTAACATTATTAATTATTATTAGGTCACCAACGTCAAACGACAACTAGTGTGTGCTTACGACACGTGTATGCAAAACTTAACGGAACTAACGGAGTTTTGTAACGGAAAATTACCGGATGTCACAATAAACTTCAGTTTCGTGAAGAACCTGTTGAGTTTACTGATTGGAAGGAAAGTAAGACTAGACGTAGTCGTATTCACCTAGTGAAAATGAGATGGAACTCAAGACATGGACCTGAGTATACTTGGGAATAAAAAGACATGATGAAACAAAAGTACCCGCACTTGTTCAAGACAAATTGTAACTCTACCTCTTATAAAAATTTCGAGACGAAATTTCTTTAAGGAGGGAAGGTTGTGACAACCCTCGATTTCCGGGTAATTTCCCTAGAAATCCTAGATCTTGATTTCTATGCTCAGTCTTGTTTTAGAATATATAGCACTAAATAAACTAATCTAAAGATTGATTAGAGTCCTACGTGTGCTTACGTTTCTATTTCGTGTGTGTACGATCATGAAAACCCGAGACTGATGAATGTCTGAAATAAACGCCACTACGAACCGACCGGGAAATAAATATTAACGTCATAGGTAAAAATGAGAATTTGGCCTAAATTAATCTTAGTTACACTAATATTAATGTTATTATGTGAGAAAACGACTATCGTAACGAGAAAACCCGATAACAGCATCTACGCGCCTTAGTGCGACGAGATGGCTCAATCTAGCGGATAAACAATAAAATGCCCAAGTGGACGATAAAACCAAGATATGGGGCATGTAAATAGTCGTTTTGGACTAGAATTTCACAAGGAATTAGAATTTAACATGTTCAGGTTTTGAAAGTCGGGTCGAGACGGGAGAAAAATGAAAAAGATCGTTCGGCTACCCCTCCTTCCCCCCCTCCTTTGCATTCGGTCCCCCCTCACCCCCTCCCCTCTACTCCCCTATAAAAGCCCCTCTCCCCCTCATTTCACTTCTCTTTATTTCATTTCAAGAGAAAAATCACTCTCTCCCTCTTTTCTCTTGTTATCTACGGCCAACACCCCACCACCATCACCATTTTCGTTTTTGTTTCAAGTTCTTGAAGATACAGGCTTGGAATCCCGAGTTGGAAGTGTTCATAGCAAAAAGGAGAGCTCGTTGGTGGTGAATCAAGAAGAAAAAACATCATCTTACAACTTTTTCGTGTGAATAACTTTCTAAGAGTAAGGTATCTTTAAACTTTCGTTTTAGTTACGTTTTTACTTGAAAATAGCTACCTAAAAGCTATAGATTGTTCATCCAAGTAGAAATTTAGTAAAAGATGGGTTGAAATCTGAAAATGATGGTCAAAAATGGAGTATTTTGAGTATGCATGTGTGTGTATGTGTGACCGTATGCATGTATGTGTGTATCTTGATGTTTGGGTGCTAGATTGTTACTTAATAATGCCTTGTTGTGGTTGGATCGTCCATGCAAGTGAACTAAAGTGTGAAATATGTTATGGATCATCTATTGTGACATTTTGAATGAAGTTTTTCGTGGATTAAGTGTGTGCATGTGTGTCGTGTAAGTGAGTGTGTGTTTGGGTGTTTGTTCTTGCAAAAAGTGAAGGTTTATGACTAGATTTGAACATGCAAGTATGGATAATGTTACGGATGGTTTAGAACAGAATATTTCAGTGTTTTGTTGAAGGATTTTGATGGATTTAATGTGTGTGTTGTATATATATATATATATATATATATATATATATATATATATATATATATATATATATATATATGCATGTATTGGTTCATATCTTGCGAAATGTGATGAAATAAGACTTGATCTTTGACATGCAATAAGTTGTTTTGTTATGGATAGTTTAGAACAGTAAGTTGGAGTATAATGTAGCATGAAAACATGATAGATTGTGGACGGATCATTGTTTGGTTGATTTGAATGTTTATGGTTGAAATTTACGTCGAAATGCATGCTAGACTAGGTGTTTTTGTATGGAATAAAAGGAACTATTGAAATCTGGAACTATGACTATAATGTGATGATATTTTATGTCCAAATAATGTATTTTTGATAATATGTATGATTCTTGGTGATTGGATGCATATTATTATGTTTTAGGCTTAACTAGTCGTAAAAACGTTAACTTTTGGCATGAAGATTAGGCATAATATAGGTCTGAGTTTAATCCGTAGTTATGGACTTGTTGTATGTATTATTTACGGACATTATGATGTAAAATTGGTTCATAAAGTGATATGGGTGTTCGAACATGTTTTATGATGCCTAAATGGTCACTTATACGTAGAATTGTCATGATTTAGAGACTCTTATACCAAGTTGATTTAAAGTTGTTTGATTCAAGAAATGTGGTATGTTAACAAATTGTTAATGATACATGATGATACTTAGACATTTGAGCTAGTAATTTGGGATTTTAGTTTATGAAACTTGTCGTTTTGCTTAAATAATGCATTTATGAAAGTAGTATGATTTGACTATGTTCACATGTGATTTAGGATTAATGTACGTATATATATGAGTGTTTTTATGTGTTATTTGGTTATAATTTCACATTTTGGTTGTTAATTAGTACTTATCTAGGTAATGCATAATCCACTGTTTTCGTTAAGATCTTAACCGAGTGTTATAATCACCAACTACTCGCGTAAATAAATATTTTCTTAAAAATAATATAAGTCTAGTAGGTTGGATGAACAACTTTCTTGTAAGACTTGAGTATCAATTCTTAAAGTGTCTATCATATTTAGGGCACTATTAGGATTGACTGGACGTTCGTGGGTGTAATTGCAAGTACTTTTAATTTCGTTGATCAAGGTGAGTTTTCACGGCCCCTTTTAAACTCGTGGGGGAAATACATGGCTTCGTTCGTTGTATCATGATTATGTGACTTACTCGTATGTGTTCGTATGATAGTCTCGAGTATGGGTGTTTCGTTATTGTGTTCATGTGAGTCGTTCATGAATACCCCCTTTCCCATATAATCATTAGCCTTGGGTTAGGCCACAGTGTATATTGGTAGATCTATTTGGGTTTGACAGCCCGCACTCGCGATCAGTAGCTCTGATCAAGCGTTTTGGATGCGAGTGAATGTATGTTGAATTCGTTTCATGGGGATTGCTTACTTTAAGTAAAGCTTTCATGTCTTGGTTTGATTATAGCTCCAGGTACTATCATTAAGTTGTATCCCTAGCTAGTTTACAACTTACCACATTGTTTGTCAATGATATCTGATACTGTTGTATGTAATGTTTTCGTAAACCCGTGAAACTCGCTCAACTTTATGTTGACTTTTTAAGCATGTATTTCAGGTACATAGGAGCATGGATAGTGGTATGAACTGGGCTTGGGCAAAAGTGGATGTGGCATCTTTTGGTTTTATTTTGGCTATTAATTTAAAAATACGATCTTTGTGTATGATCATTGTTAAACAATTGAATTTTTCTTATTTTGGAATGTTATGACAAATCCTGTGGTTTGTAATTTAAAAACTTATGTTTTAACGTTTGCCTATATATATCATGTTGGTTTCCAACTTTGTCTTCGCCATGCTTAACGCATATACAATTCCGCTGCGATATTCAACGTCGTTTTTGGTGTGTGACACCGTCACACATGATGCATTCCTTAGACTTCCTTCTAAGAGTCTTGTTTTGAAGAGAAGGTTTGTTTTGATCATTGTCCAGCTCCTTCTTCATCTTCTTGGATGATTCAGCATGCTCCTAATGGTGAAGCTTACCACCACATATGATGCATTCCTCAGACTTCCTTATAATTTTCTTGAAGGTTTCCTCTTCAAGAACACATTTTTTTCCTTGGTTGTGCTGATCACTACAAGCTCAGCCTAGCATTCAGTTAACTTGGTAACAAGATCTTTAATCTGAATCTTGTAATTTGTATGAACATGTTTTAGAGAAGAAATGGTTTTCTCTAAATATTTTATTTTAAGTTTATAATCATTTTCTACTTTTTAAAATAAGCTTTTAAAATGTTCATGGAC